>BDMV01000003.1:13693122-14166476 GCA_008326285.1 Oryza officinalis | reverse complement strand
CAGTTACATACTTACATGCATGCACAAAAATATACATTGATCGGGTACTAGCTGTGGCCCGGCTATTAATTTGACTAATCCTATCATTAAGCCTATGATTGATTGACTGATGGACTGTCTAGCTAATGGAAGCTGGAATGGAATCCTCCAGGGCAAGAAACAGTAGCTAAAGGAGGACGATGATGATGATCATGTCGCCAATCGCCATGTATGTCACGTGTATATGTTAATCACCTGTGACGTGAGGTAGTACTATGAGCTTTTGCTAGCAGTCAGCCGCAGTGCTAGCTATGTCTGTTTGGTGGTGCAGATCGATCGATCGAACTGCAGATTCATGCACGCGCGCGTGCGCGGATGGATGGATCGGATCAGCAGGCAGCGGAGTGGGTGAAGGGGTTGAAGAAGTGGTGGGTGGTGGTCCGGCCTGGCCCGGCCTTGGTCCCGTCGGCGACGACGACCTTGGCGGCGGACGCGGGCCCGCCGACGCGCTCGCAGGACGGGCAAATGGTGAGCGTGGCGGCCGGGAGCTGCATGTAGAACGGCGCAGGCGGCGCCGGCGCCGGCGACGGCTGGTGGGCCGCCGAGGACGGCGGCGGCGGGGCGAACTTGAGCGCGCGGAGCTCCTGCAGCTCGCGCTGCAGCCGACGGTTCTCCTCGGTGAGCGTCTCGCAGCAGCGCTTCAGGAACTCGCAGTCCACCTCCGTCTGCTTCAGCTTTGTCCTGCATGGAGTAGTAGCATACGCGCGTAAACGAACCGATAAATGGTTATCAACCACAGCCACAAACTACACTGCACCCTCAAAATATTTCTAGTCTTCTACACACGGATAAGCATAATCCTTGTCTCATGCATGCATGATTGAATTACGTAAAGAAAAAGCGACGCTAAGGTTCTTGCTGAGATAAAAGTAGTAGGATATATTTGTGATGCAAATATGTGCACACTGGCGCGTGTACATGTTGCAAAATACTGGTATCAGAAGAGGAAAAAAAAGTTGCGGAAAACGAAAAATACTAACCTTGCTCTTCTGTTTTGGAACCAGACCTCCACCTGCCTTGGCCTGAGGTTCAGTTGCTTCGCTAAAGCGACTTTCTGCTTCTGCTCGAAGAAACAAAACAAAAGCGGTGGTTCAGTGACTCACGTATATTCGATCAACAAAAGATGAACGAAAAATACAAATTAATATGCGCCATGTTTTTATCTTTGCTCCTTATGTTCTACTACAGGTGCTGCTTTCTGCAGCTAGGCTAGGCTAAGCGGCGGCAAGTCAATAGAACGTAAGAAGAACGCGCGGACGTACGTGACGTACCGGGTTGAGCGTGCTGTGCTCCCGGAAGCGGTCCTCCAGGAGCGCGGACTGCTCCTTGGTCAGCCGGAGCTTCTTGCGGGTGCTCCCGTCGTCGTCGTCGTCACGCCCGGCCGCCGTCGACGACACCCTCTCGCCGTCGGCCTCCTCCGCGCGCTCCCTCTTCACCGCCGCCGCCGCGCCGACGGACAGCGACGACACGCTGTGCGCGGGGCCGCCCCCGCCGGACGCGGTCGCCGTCGCTGTCGCGGCAGCGCCGGGCGCCGCGTCGTCGGGCATGCTCAGGGTCAGCGATGGCTCCAGCGGGGGGCACTGCGACGACGGCGACGGCCGCCGGCAGCCGCCACGGTGCGCCGCCGCCGCGTCGGTCGTCCCTCCTCCGCCGAGGGACAGGCCCAGCGCCAGGCCGGCGTCGCTCAGGTGGCCGACGTCCTCCTGAGCCATGACGACGAATAATCCTCCAGCAGCTGCTCCTGTCGCCGCCACTTCGATTCGCTTCTCGTGCGTGCCAGGGCTCGCCGTCTCTCTCTCGTCTCTCGCGAGCGAGGTGCAAGCAAGCGTGCGTCTGCGCGCGTATCGGTAGGGGAGAGAGGACGAGAGCGAGGCCGGCGGAAAGGGGAAGGAAGGAATGAGAGCTCAGCTCAGCTCGGGGGAATGAATTGGTTGGGGGGTTGAGAATATTTGAGGAGGGCGGGGAGACAAGCGGAGACACGAACATCCACCCGCCCACATCACACGGGCGCAGCGCACACACGGATGGACCCCAAAGGTTTGACGAGCCAGCCAATTCTGCTAGTTTTTCCTTTATTTTCTTTCTTTCTTCTGAAAATTACTACTACTACCCGTCTCTGCTGCATGAAAAAGTTGGGGTGTTTGTTTTTTCGTTGGGATGATTGGATTGAGCGCGTTTGGAAGTCCACGTGGACGCCCATATGTAAAAAGGGCCGGACAATATTAGAAGCGTCCATGTCATTCTCAAACCCACTGTGCATGTACTAAGTACTAGTTTGCCCGTTTTTCTTCTTAACTCGTGCCGGACCATTTGCAAACATGCATGCATAATTTGCATAGTATTTCAAAAGGCGACACATGCGAAATTAATCAACCGATCGAGAAATGAAAGAGCAATCTATATATGGCGACATGGATGGCTACGTTGCTTATACTATTCGTGTGACTTGTTAATGGCGGGGCACGTATACCTGCGTTCTAGAGCAGTTAGGTATGTCGTAGCTGTGTTTGTATGAGCGCACGTTAGTTCAGGTACACCATTAAAAAACGGATTTTTTTACAGGCGGCTAAAATTGACTGAGAGGCACGGTTCGGCCGACCTCTTGTAACAACTTTTACAGAAAGTTTTTTTTTAAAGACCTGTACGTGAAAATCGATCCTCACAACTATGTTAAGACCAACTAGGCAACAATTTTTGGTGTAAAAAATGAAAACAAATCCGATTACAGACTCCAATCAAATTTAGTACACACCAAATTCACATTCAACATTCGCAAAATTCAGTTTTAAAAGAACATTCACAAAATTCGCACAAACTCGATCCCTAAATCCAAAAAAAATATCATTGCCACGCTAGATCAGTCCCTCCTGAGCCCACGGGAGGCTGCAGATGTCACCGGTATCGGATACACTGCTGAATTCGAAGCATTGGACTTGGGGCTCTCCATAGCGTCTGGTCGAGCAAACGAACATGGCGGGGCAGGGTAGTGGTCAATGGCAGTGGCGACATGTCTGTACGTGTGCGTGATCGACGACGGCACCAGCTAGGAGATAGCATAGAAGGAGAGGCCAAGCATAGCGGTGAGCTGAGGGGAGAGGGACTTCACCGCTCAGCCGGCCTGTCGCCGTTTTGATAACATCTCACCATTTTCATATATAGTTTTTACACGCGGCTTTTAGAGCACAGGACCCCAACCATTATTGCGAGTGTGTTTACTTAGAGCCCATTAATAGAAATGAAACCCATGGAAATGAGAAAATTGTTTTTTAAGTAACGGTATCTATTAGAAAAATATCCATGTTATGATTCGGTTATTTATTGGCAAATTTTGTTATATGATATCTAAAATTTATATAATTTGCTAGTAGACATCATAAAAATATGTTATAATTAAAAGACATTTAAAAAATAGTAATTTGCCGATGGCACTTTTGGCCCAATTGAAAAGAGAATTTTCAAATGAACAAGAATGCACCTATGACCACATGACGTTGGAGTTAAAAATTGAAAATTACGCAAATCTAAATCTACCATCACCTCAAATATGTTGTTGGCATGTATCATATTCTATTTTTACTCCAACAATAGGTTAGAAGCTTTTGGTCCTATGAGTGTTTCTGTCTTTCGAATAATTTTTTTCTTCAATTAGATTAAAAATGTTCTTTCGAAGAATTTTTTTCTCCAATTAGATTAAAAATGTTCTCTAACAAACTATCAGTTTCTTTTCCTCTCTAACCATAACACACTTTTACGATGAAATTATATAGAGAGACACTCCGGTGTTCTCTAGTTGTAGTATTATACTTCAAGAAGTAATCTGAACCATTTATTTGTGAGGGTAGATTAGTAAAGTACTAAATCAGATTTGGGGTAGATTTGGCATTTAATTTATTTCTCCATGTGGGTCCGAATTTTAGACGTACGTACGAGATTCATTTTCTCTTTTTTCCGTACGTACGAGATCCATTATCTCTGTTTTCACTGCAGTTTCTTTCCCCTATTATCCCATTTCCATCTAATATCCCGTTTCCATCCATTATCCCGATTTCATCTATTATCATGCTTCCATCTATTTATCCTGTTTTGACGCGACTTCTTTTATTTCGACGCGATTTCGTTTTCTCCGTTTGCACTTGCTGTTTCTTTCTCGTGCTATCCCGTTTACAATTGATGTGGTTTATAGCGGGCATATCGTGGCCATCTGGACATACACATATTTTTACACATATCAGGCATATTCATCGATTTTATTTAGATTGCCTGGGCATCAAAATACCAGTGACGACATGAGGCCGAACTATGAGCCCCCAAAGGCGAACAAATCGAAACACTCCAATCTAGCGATGACGGACACGAGGCAATGAAAGAATAAACCGGTACGGATTTTTTTACAAACTTTACAATTGCAATTCAACAACAACAACAGAGACTTTACAATATATGCTCAGAACCACAAACTTTTCTTCTCCAATATTTTGCGATGCCATAACCTTGTTAGCACGACGGGTTTCTACTGCCGATTTAAAGGTGAACAAAGCAAGAACATATATGAGCGAAAATATGATAACTTAAAATCTAGAGATAATATAACATATAAGAGGTAATTTGTTAACTTAACGCCGTAATTCTTCTAGCGTCTCATGTGGTCTATACATGTTGAAGTTCATGGAACTTATCTCACAAATTAAAATTCAGGCAAATACAACGAACTCTATTCATATTTTGCACCAATGCTTCCAATTACGATCATTTTAAATTGATCTCCCTTTACATTGTGCAGCAAGATATGAAAACATTTCGACATGACTTAGCAGGAATTTTGATCAAGTCCGAACTGAACAAGATTAAAGATTGTCCATTGTTACAAACAACAATATAAATGGATATTTGTCCCAGAGGTTGGGATTTTTTCTTGCTAAAATCAGACATGCAAATCAATACTACAAAGGACTTTACCATGCTAAGCTCTCTTCTGTTCATCAACTGAGGCCCTTATTAACAAATTTAGTTACTCCTTGAGTATTTGACTGTTCCCAAACGTTGTTACCTTTTGAGTTAATTTTCGTAGTTAGGATATGTAATTCTGCTAGTTACTGCACAAAACAGTTCTTTACGGAGTTGTATTTTTAAAAACCAAAATTCAGTTGGTCTAACAATTTTTACTAAAATCTATACCCATTTTTCTTAATTAAGCTATGTTCGGGTCACACACAGGTAAACACACAGAAAAGACCGATGGAATAGAAATCCACAACAATCCGATAACCAATTAACAATGTGTAGACAAAAAATTGCAACGACCATTATGCAGCGGCATCATTACAGGACATAGCCAAATATCCTGATTTTGAAAAAAAAATTGTGCAGGACATATTGAGACCTTAGTTTGACAAGCTGTGTATTCTAAAATATTCTACAACGGCAAATCAAAGACCGATGCAAACTAAATGATCGAGTTTGTGGCAAACCATAGTATCAAGTTCTCGCCGCCCACGCTGAAACTACTGAAAAACAATTTCATGTTCATTCTATTCGGGATCAGAAAAGCAATGCGAAGGGGGTGGTATATGAAACCTTACACTTTGGGATGATGTATGGCAGGAAACTGTCCTCGTCACTGACGTGCATCTGCTTCTATCCCGTCTCGCACTCACATCTATACCCCGGGAACCCCGTCGCCGCCATGCAGTTCCCCTTCATGCATGCTACTGTCTTGCATATCGACCCTACTCCCAACCATCCAACCAAATCATCAACAAACAAGACGATGGATTGAAGAAAAATCAGCCCTTTTCTGCAAAAATCGGGAGAAAGAATAGGCTTTTACCGATTACAGGGGCGAGGAGAGGGCTGAGAGGGGAGATGAAGTCTTCGGGGAGGGCCACCCTTGGTCATCGACGACGATACAAGGAGCAGCACCATAGCCGCCCCGCCACCGCCGCATCTGGCGAATCGTCTCCTCGCCGTAACCGGAGGAGGCTAGTGCGGCGAAATCGGTGGAGTCGGCGATGGCATCGGAGCAGTGATGGCGCCGAGGACGGCTGAGTCAGCGGAGTCGGCAAGGGCGCTGGAGGAGGAGGAGGAGGAGATGGCGAGGGCGGGGGAGACAGCGGAGTCAACAAGGACGATGGAGGCGGAGGAGACAGCGAGGGTGCTGGAGGTGGCGGGGACGACGAGCGCGAGGGAGGCGGCAAATTCGGCGAGGGCACTGGAGGCGGCGAGGGCAGGGAAGGCGGTGGAGTCGGCGAGGTCAGCGAGCAAGGGGGACAGACGGCTGAGACAGCGAGGGCGGGAGAGGCGACGGATGCAACGAGGGAGAGGGATGGGCGGCGTAGGCGGCAATGGAGGGGAATGGGCGGCGAAGGCAGGAGAACCAATTTCCGATCGGATCGACACTAGGGTTATTGAGTGATAATTTACGATTATACCTCTCCTCATATTATTTTTCTTGGACAAAAATACCCC
This sequence comes from Oryza officinalis, assembly GCA_008326285.1. Lineage (NCBI taxonomy): Eukaryota > Viridiplantae > Streptophyta > Magnoliopsida > Poales > Poaceae > Oryza > Oryza officinalis. The sequence goes on along the minus strand of BDMV01000003.1, from coordinate 14,159,972 downwards.
TCCACGTTTCTACTATCATTAAGTGTGGTGGTAGTAGAAGTAGATCTCAACCCTTCGATCATATACGATCAACGGTTTGGATAGCTCTCTACTATAAGTAAAGAGCACCGAAGTGAGACTCAATTATATAAGCTCTAAGCGTTCTATAACAAAATTTATCTTAATTATTACTACGTGTATTACTACAAATGACCATAATGATTTATATAGATATGGCGGTCCGACAGCTGAAGAACATTACTCATCACCCACACAACCACCTGTGCATGTGCGTGCACACTACTAATTTACTAGGTGTGTGGTTGGCCTGTTGCACGGTGGCTTCTTCCCCAATCCATCGATCTCAAATTAATTTTCCTTCCTCTCATCATCCAGTAGTGCAGCTACCAGTAGTAGCTGGGTTAGCTCTCCTTTTCTCCGAGCTTGCCATTGCCGCCGCCCATTGCCTCCCCTTCGCCCAAGTTCTACTAAGCAGTAGGCACTAGGCATTTTGGCTTCTTGTTGCCATCTTTCCACAACACATCGTGGCTTTTCCACATGGGACATGAACACGCCCCTGGAAAGGTTTGCGTTGGTGTGGGTCAGGGGCTGTTAGCTAGCCCAGTGACAACTTTTTTAATGGCGGGCTTGGAGTTCACATCCGTGTCTCCGTCCATCTCATTCCCGGTCGCCTCGATCGTCCTTGCTAATTAGGGCGCTTAGCTAGCTAGCAGAATTAATTATGGCACGACTTCTGCTTCAATTATATGCTGGAGAGGAGCAGGAAGGAGTACTATTTACGGTTGTTGGTTTAACATTTTTTAATTATAGAAAAGACAAGCACGTCTATATATTAATTATGTTTTTAAATATACGACGTTGTCTTTAAAGATACATTACGTTTACGTTTGATCATTCGTTTTAATAAATATTTTACAAATATAAAAAATAAAGTCAACTTTTAATGATAAATCAAATCATAATAAAATAAATGATAATTACATTTTTTTTATATAAGACGAATGGTCAAATGTAGTATCTCAGAAAATCAATAACGTTATATATTAAAATACGAAAAGAGTAATACAACATTATATAACACAACATACAGATATATCCGGCAGTCTTTGGCAAATGCTTTAAAGAGATGAAGGCTCCTTTGTTGTCACTAAAATCATATAAGTCGTGCATCTTACAGGCTGAGTTCTTTCTCTCATCTTCCCAACTCATCATTTTTTTTTCACGCACACGCTTTTCAAACTACTAAACGATGTATATTTTTGCAAAAAGTTTCTATACAAAAGTTGCTTAAAAAATCAAATTGATCCATTTTTCAAAAAAAATTAGCTAATACTTAATTAATCACGCGCTAATGGACCGTTTCGTTTTTCGTGCGTAGACTGTGTTTTGGGAACTTCATGTAACGAACACACCCACAAGGTACTTGCATACTTGCCTATGATCTCTTGTTCAAAAATACTTCCAAAAACACTTGTCATTTCTAACCTCTAGAAATAAATATATAATTTTTGTAATTTATTTTCTGAAAAAAATACAGAAGTGATTCAAATGTAGAATATTATAGCAAAGTACTTGGATGCAAATCTAACCATACCACGTTAATTCTACATAATTAACTAAACACTTCTAATCGATAAATTATTATTGGTCAAAGCCTGATTTATTGGTAAAGTAAGAACTGATACCGTGTTTGGTTGCATGTATCTAGGTTGGCTCAAATCATGGGAGCAAAGAGAAGCCTGTTTGGTTGAATAGGTGTTCATGAGAGCCTACACCCACGGGTGAATGGACTGTCAACCTAGGCTAAGGAGGACCGTAAAATTCAAGCTTTGCTTCTCAGTCTGGCCAAGCTTGTGCAGGAGCTAGTTCGTGTGCAGTTGTAGGCAGGGGTGCAAGTCAACTCACCTCCCTCTTTCCTATTCACCTCATGGAACGGTAAGGGTCTTGACTAAGATCAAGGAACGCCGGCATTACTTCTTTCATCGGATCTCTACCTCCTCTTCTCTCCTTTCCTCTTCTCGTTGTCGCGGAGCTGTTTTTCTCATCTTCTCGGTTGGACCTGGTGGGCATAAGGGTGCAGGTGCCAGATCCGGCAATAAACTCGACGAATGAAGCACATTTGGACGTTACGGAAGTGACGAGCTCTCGGGGACGCCAGCTACCTCTAGTAGCCGAACCCCTCATAGCCACTGGATCGCCAAATCCACTGTGCACGAGCTTGAAGCCATTATATCTGGCAGGCTTGAGCTCATGGCTGCTGGATCTAGCAGCTTTGTCGATCAGAGCCAGTTCGAGCGACAGGGACAAGAAGTGTGAGCAACAAACAGTGGTCGACAATGTCAAAGAAGTGGCGAGTGGTGAGGCTATTGGAGCGGAAGGGGTGGGGGAGCAACCGGCGGGTGAGGAATAGCGCAATGATGAGCGGCGGAGGAACGTGACAGGTAGGGTGACACATTATTTTTTCTTTCTTTTCTTCTTTTTTTACAGCCCCTAATTATCATTATATAAAACCTAAGTTTACTATGTGACAGTTGTGATGAATTATTTGCCATCTGTGAATTTTGTATGAATTATTTAACAATTGAATGCAGTTTAAATTAGCTAATCTTTGAGAAATTTAGAATTGACAAAATTTGAGATGCAAGAGGTAACAATACCCAGTTCTATACAACTAAACAAAGAAGATCTCCCACATACAACAATCCCACATTGCAATATTCCACATATAAACAACAAATACCACCCATCATATATATCCAAGCTGAGTCAATACACATATAATCATAGTCGCTTGTATCCTCTTAGCCAGGCTAACCTTTATCTAGGATGACTCGGCGAACTAAGCTGTTAGGCAACCAAATAGTCCCATAGTGAATGGATGGAGTTTTTTTTAAAGGAAAGAAATGAATGAAGGGAGTAATTAATTAAGCAAGGGACGACGTATATACAGCTAGCGTGCATAACTGCACCATGAATGATTAGATGATCGAGCGACGATGTACATCGATCAATCAGATTCTCTGTGCATGATTGGAAGCCGATGACTAAAGATGCACATGCATGTAGAGCGTGGGTCGGCATCCTTAAGTTGAAGGTCACACATGAGATGTTGGGCTTCCCCCCGTTACATGCATGATGAGGCATGCGCAATTGGTCCGAGAGTTGCCATTTGCCCAGTTTTACTAGCTGCGCAGTGGTGCCGTCGTTGTTGGCATGCATGTATGAATGCATAGGAAGATCTCCCAATATTTGCCGCTAGCATGCATTGAGCCGTTCATTCGCTTTAATTTGACACCAAGAGAGAGATGGATGGCATTGCATTGGCAAGAGAGAAGGACGCTCCAACTAAATGCACCATTGCCCCCGGTGTCCCGCTCACAAGGGAAGGAAAAACAAGATGATGTGGGGCCTAACACATATTGCCCGGATGACATTGCAACAAGTAGGGATTTGGGGAGGTTGCTTTGGGCACTAGCTAGCCATTTTGGCCTTGCTCCCCTTAACTTTTCACAACAGTGTATTGTGTGTTGATGTGGCCAATCTATCTTGAGAGAGCTAGGAAGACATGGAGATGGTGCATGATGAGATATGTATTGTCACAGTACTTTGTACCATGAAATGGGGGCTTCTTTCAATGGCCAGAATGGGCGCAATGATATGATCACCATCAGATGCCTCATGGCCAGCTTCCAACCAACCCTGTCTAACCAAACCATACTCTCAGTCCCATCATCTTACTTAAATAGCTGATTATAAGTCTTAATGATTATTAGTGATAAAAAATAATTTATATGTAAAACTTTTATATGTATGTGTTGTTAGCGATTTAAAAGCCAAAGCTGCAAAATAAATTACAATGGAAGAAACATCAAAATGATCGCCAAAATTACTCTTAAAATTTAAATTTTGGTTGTGTTTGATAAACTAAAAGGCAAATAAATAAAGCTGATGTATGAAAGCACCAAAAATACGATGGTAGAGTGTCATGGGCATATATGTGACTTCATCACTTTGTTTAAATTCTGATGCACAATCATGCATACAACCAGCGCGCTTTTAAGAGGATCTTAATTAGTGAGGCCTAGATTTATTGTTGGTCTTCTCGATTTTTTTTAAACCTCATCGAGGTATACTTGTATTAAAATAGAGGGAAAATTGTACAATAGCCTTAGGCTAAAAGTTTACATGAAAAAAGAACGAGAGGAAAGAGAAAAAAAAGGGCTAGAAGTTTACTTGAAAAGTGAACGAGAGGAAAGAGAAAAAAGAGGGAAGAAAGCGACCGCAGGATATCCAATATGCCCGAGTTTACAGATGTTTTGTTATAGGCTAACGGTAGCACCGCCTTACTCGTTCGGCATCAGGAACTTGATGTGTTTTGCTTCACCTACATGCTATAACCAAATCTTGTTTGTCACCCGATCTATGATCTGTAGCAGCGACAACTCTTCTTTTCTGAAGACCCGTTTTTCTCGAAATTTGACAAGGCATATTCACGATTATGTTTAACATGTATTTACAGAGTATAATTCTTTTTCCGTAAATTAAAAAAAATTATACTCCGTTGTACGTATTATTGTAGTTACTTGTCAAATCCTAAACTACGTGCGAGAAAGGACGATGAGCGTACTGACGATTTAATTATTAGCAACAGCTAGGCTTAATCATGTTGGAAAATTAAAAGTATATAGAACTTCTTCGATGACCATTACAAAGATGTACAAACATTAATACTTGAAAAGGCTTCAATTTCTCTTTGTACCTTCTCACTAAGGAAGTCGTACGTTCGATCACACTAAAAACATGCATATATACTGCTTGCGCTTTTCCGTAGATCACTTGACGCAGATAATTATTAAAGTATACCACCATGCACATATAAAACGTTGTCGTGGCTGTACGGCGGTTTAGTTGGGAGAAACAGTACATATTAACTCGCATGTTAGTACTATATATATACATATCTTCATCATTCTTAAATTGTTATTTTAATTACGAATACTGGTTTACTTCTAATTATATTAATTTTAGATTACTTAACATTTAGGCATAACATTTACCTGGTGTAGGGTGTAATTTAATTACCCTTGCTCTTTTACTATTAAGGTTAAACTTTTTGACAATTTTTACACTAGTCCCTAGTCCTATCTGAACTACAATCAGTCTAGACGTTGTAATTCTATCTTTTTCTTCTCTAATGAATTATATATATTTATTATACTATCACCTCAATTAATTATTGGCAGTGAAATTTTCTTTTCTGTTAGTAATAGAAATCGTACATCAATGACTTTTTCTTCTCTAATGAATTATATATATTTATTATACTATCACCTCAATTAATTATTGGCAGTGAAATTTTCTTTTCTGTTAGTAATAGAAATCGTACATCAATGATTTACAGAAATCGTACATCAATGATTTACATTACTACCAAACCGACAAAGAACCTAAAGCTTTTTCTTAGTCAAACTTAATTAACTAATGGATATTTGATAGAGTTCTAGCTTCACAACTTCATATTTCCTTAAGCCTAGTCAAATAGTTTTAACTTCACATAAAATAGGAGTGCAGCTGGCTGAAGTGTTCTTACAAAATAAACTAAGGGTGGAGCTGAGTTTTATTTGCTTCACGACTTCACTCCAAACTCAATTCTTAGAGTTAAATTTAGGAGTCAGAGTTGTACCAAACAAGTTCAAAGGTACTTTAACAGTAAGTATGGAGCAGATTAGCGGTATGAAACAAGGATATCATTTTGTCAATCTGAATAGTTAAAAAAACATTCCACTAAAAGTTAAAGTTAACCAAGTTAGGTTTGGTCTGGACAATCACATATGGATATTAAGGATGTGCCACATGTATACGTCTTGGTAATTTTAAGAATTAATTACCATTCCATTTGGTAAAATTTTCTTACCTTTTACCTTTCTATATTCTTTCCACAAGTAAAGAAAATCTTATCAAATCTTTTGGAGATTCGTCATTGTCGTTATTGAAGTAGGCGTGCAACAACGACAATTACAATCGAAGATGATTGCTCTAGACAAATGCCCATTCGTCTTGCACCTCATTAAGGAGCACACCGCTGAATTTCTCAATATACAAAGCGAGACACATACCTGCAGTCTAATTTTCAATGGAAGAAGAAAAAGACAGAAAAATATATTCTATGTTTGAAGTGTTATGTATAATTACTACAATCGCCATATCATTAAATCTATCAAGACACGTCGTGCATAGATGAATTATTGGTCGTCGAATTGTATAATTCGGCTGGACATCATCGTCATTGTGCACGTATCCTCATCTCCTGGAGTTAAGTTGTTTCGATTAGCTAGCAATTTTGCGCCGCCGAAAAAAAAGGAAAACCTAGCTGCAATTAACAAATAAAAGTGGTCAGGCACACACACATCAAATGTGGAGACCAGTTTCAATTCCATTGTTAAAAAAAATAGCAAATAATAACCCGTGCACGGAAGCTATGGCAATATGCAGAATTAACAAAGATCATGAACAGGTAGTTTCGCTCGTGATTATCCTTAATTAATCATCAACTCTGATCACTCGCTTTATTTTTTGTAATCATTATCACGGGGGGATCTAGCCCAATCCAACCATAGAGATATGTATTGACTTGGAAGCCATCGTGCGGACAAAAGCAGAATATCTAATGACATGATTAGCGAATAACAAACCGTCCCTCGTGCAAACGGAAGCGGTTAAAAAGCGCGCGAGCCTAACGTTTCACACTCACGTGGCAGCATCTCTTTGGTTCCACGTCAGCATCATCGCATCCAGCCGTAGTGGTTCCCTATGTCAGCAGCATTGCCCGTGGTCTCATGCACACAAGCCCTGAGCACCACACTGCGAGCAGCTGATCCTGTAATCCAACGTGATTTACAGTAGAAGTGGACTGGGACGAATTTCTTTTATCTACATGATGAGTGCCAAAAACATTATTATCTAGAGGATGATGCCAAAAATATTATAGTCGTAAAATATTATAGTCATACGATAAAGTCATATATGAAATAAAAAATATCCAATTAAAATCCGTAAAACTGGACTTAGAAGTTCTCTAAATTTATAAAAAAAATCATTAGAGATTGGTATACCAAATCTTAAGTTTAAACTAAATTTCATTTAATAGGAGTAAAAAAGTCAAAATTTGAGGAAATAAAATTACATTTTTAATATATATAAGTGGGTGATGAGCTAGATAAGTAATTAAGTATTGTATTTCATCTCGTGCAAAATTAATTTTAAAAAGTTTGTAAACTAGCAACTTATTTTTTTTCGTCCCATAGTATAAGGAATTATGTTATTTTTTAATAAAAATTAAGGAAGTAGCAAAAGAAAACAAGTCTTGATACAAAAGGTGATAGTTGGGGGGGAATAAACTAGTATGAAAGCAAATAAACTTCTAATATTTGTTGGCCTCTAGAAAATTGAATTCCACAATAGATTTAGAAAACCAGAATTTTTTTCCTTGGAAAATCTTTTAAACAAGTAATCAAGATGTGCATGATTACTTGCATAAAGTTCTAATTAGCTAAGGCTTGAGATTCACTTCCATTTTGTTTGTTTTCTTGCTTTCTTTGGCCCAATTGAAATGTTTTTTTATTACAAAGAAGGGGCTCGAGTGGTGCCGAAGTTGGAGCCGAGGAAGAGACCAGCGCCCGAGGTAGGTCACCCCTAGCAGCACGGAGCCGGAGACGCTTGGATCGGTGGATTCAACCTCCAAAATTTGCGAGATTGATGGCACGACGGTTTCAAGGGCTCCTCCTCTAGCGTGATTGGCGATGGTAGGGCCACGACGTGTCGGTGAGGAAGGCCTACAGGTACTGATGTTAGATCAACATAGAATCTTGAGGTTGATGACCAGGGGCGGAGCCAGAGCAAAATAGAGGGGGTGTACCACTGTACCATAGCTATATATGGTTTAGCGGTGTAATTTTTTCTAGCAACGTTATAGTAAATAGTAGTATAATCATTACATTTTACATCGGTAATTCAATGTTAGCAAGAGTATGTGCAGAAAAAAAAGGAATGATAAAAGTGCTTATCAAAATAGAGAACACAACGAAAATATTGATTAGTACAGTGCAATGAACATCATGAGACTAAAATCAGAACAAAAAAGTTTCCAAAATTTGATAACTACTTAAGTCCAACCCACCAGCTTAAAAAAAGAAAAAGAATGCATCATTTATATTATATAAACTATAGAAATTTCTAATGATATAAATACATTATATTTTAAATGCTATGGAATTGTACTGTATGCCATAGTTTGATTCTTGCAAAGTCAAGCAACTTACTTGAAATTGCACCTTAAGTGTTAAGGACCTCAACCATCCCAAGCATGTTTGCACTTTTCCTCCAATTTATCATTTAAAATGCTTAATTCAAAATTAACCCTCAATTTTGATAAAAGCAACCAATACCATCCAATTGAAACCCTACATGCAAATTTGTTAACTTAATTTGCTTGCAATCTACGCCACGCCGATACGCCAGTCAGGTGCTGTTTCGCGTATCGCGGACGTCTCCGATACATGAAACGGCACCGGTACGGCATGCGGACGTCCCTGCGGAGTATCGAGTCATTAAACGCAAAAAAAAGAACACCGATACTTAGCCGATACAAATGGAGTCGGCATCGATACGGCCTAACATAGCCCAAGCGGCCCACCTCCACAATTATATACGTGAACAAGCAAATCCGGTGCAGGAATAAAGAGTTGGAGACTAGATGCTGCCGTGGTGGTTGCTTATTTACTAGGACGCTCAATTCACCTATTTAAGACTTGTTTTATATTTTAAATTCGTCTATCTGAGACATGTTTTATGATTTATTTGAGACTTATTTTTTGTATTAAATTTAAATTCTAAACGTATCGCTGTATCAGATTAATTTGAAAATGCCGTATCGTATCGACGTATCTGTATCCGATACCGATACACGTATCTGAATCGGCGTGACATAGCTTGCAATAAATCAAAATGATTGTGATAAAATTATAAAGGATGCAACATGCCTGATTGCCTACTACTTACGATCAATGCCTGACTGCCTATTAGATGGCAATGAGCAATGCACTGCAGTCGTGGGTATTCCATTTGTTCGATAGTGATTGCAAAAGGAGATTAAGAAATGTGGATGAAACTGGCCGGTACGCTACATAGATGTTGCAGCCATGAGAATACTAATGAGCTGAAAGACTACACGCACTACAGAAACGGTTTTTTCGGACGGGCCGAAAGACATCTTTCTGTACGGAAGGCCTGCCCGCACGCGCGAGACGGTATGGGAAAAGACCATTTTCGCGTGCGGGCGGCCCAACCGCATGGGAAGATCGATTATCCCGTGCGGTTAATTAAGTGGAACGCACGGGAAGATAGACAGCAGCATTAATTTTTTTGTGCATATATTATTTTTGTGCATATATTGGCTTCTCTCCCTCCCTCCTCTCCCTCCCTAATTTTTTTGTGCATATATTATTTTTGTGCATATATTGGCTTCTCTCCCTCCCTCCTCTCCCTCCCTCTCTCTCTCAGTAATAGTATATATACACATCGCACGTATTAAGAATTAAACGTAATTAATTATTTTTTATGGAATTAAGATATTAAATTGTACGCCTCACATATGTACATATCATCGCGTCTCGCAATTTACAAAAGCTCAAAAAAACCACATAAAATATATACTTAATTAGAAATGTTTGTACTAGCTAGTATACATATGTTCTTTTTCCCACTCTCTAAGTCGTTTGAAGGCATCCCCCGTCGCAAGCTGGCTCTCCGGATCGTAGAAATCGTCCAAATGGTTGCAGACATCACGACGGATGAAGCGGCAAATATCTGCATACACGTTTCGTATGGTTCGATCGTTGAACCGGTTCGCTACAACTGGAACGGACAAGATCTGTTTAAGAAGAGTTACACATTGTTATAGTTAGGAAAATTATAGAAGATCTTATAATTTGTAAAAAGATATTTTCTCTGGACTTACTTGTTCCAACTTTGTAGTGTATCTCCCGTTGATTCTAAGCATCTCGCATACGTAGTATCCGCATAAATTAGTCCCTGGTGGTTGCTTAAAATACTATATCGAATAAAATTGTATACATCAATATTTTGAGTGAAACAAGTATATATATGAAATGTCATTATAACGGACATGTAATTACCGGCCATCTTGTCTTCACGAGAAGCTTCTTCTTTTGTGGATTATTGATTGGTCCACCGTGGTCTACGTAATATCTGTGTGCTCTATAAAGACAAAATAATTGTTTGAGTCAATTATGTGTCTTCGAGAGTACAACAGCCAATATTTAGTAAATGGTGCATAACAGGACTTACAAATTTAATATAATGAGAAACTCTTTAAATATTTCCTCGCCATAGTGTGCCGGATCCAGCACTACGACCAAGTGGTCCCGCGGATATACCAGAAAAAATATGTAGTGATCGCTGCAAAGAAGATATGTTAATCGTAGGTGACATCGTACTAAAATATCAATAGTACGGAAAAATATTATGTACCGCAGCACATAAGGGACCAAGAGGACAGTTTTGTCTTTGTACGCCACCATCGCTTTGCCTAAGTACAGTGCTACGCTGACCATCTTTTTCTTGAGCATTTTTTCGACGACCTCTTTTTTCTCGGACGTCGTTTTACCTTTGAGCTCAGCGAAATCTCCACGAATGTTCACCATGTGTTCCGTCCAGCAAACCCTTGTTGGGTTGATGTATCCTACTGGACGGTTGGCCTTTTTGGCGTCGTGGAATTGCATCCTACGTAATGCAGCGGGTAATTTATCAGAAGTTAGTTAGCAAATGAAATTCATTTATGACATTAAATACTCTTGACTTACAGGCAAAACGCAGCAACGAGATTTATATCCAATTTGTCCAGCTTGAATAATGCGTGAAGGTCGTTGAAATCGATTACCAGCATCCCATTTGGTCTACTGATGAAAGCGTTATCCGGGACCTTCACAGTAATCATTTCCAGGCCATTTTTAGTCGCCTTCAAATACTAGTCATGCATCAGCCTCATTTCCCAAGGCAGGCCTTCCATGACGTGCGGTGGCAGGAACGGCTTCCCGTACGCGTACCTTGTTGGCACTTCGTCGGAAGTCCAGTTTTGCAGGTCCTCCATTTGATTTTTCACCGATTTTTGGGAATCCGACAACTGGGGAGTTTCATCCTGCTTCTTGTCAGTCGGCGCTCCCCCTTGAAAGCCTGAAACACTAACCTTTCCTCGTACACGGCCATTTTTTTCTTATCATAAGTTGACCTAATCATTGTTGGGATAAGCCGACGAGGTTCAAGCTTGGTCGGACTTGGAAGACTTGTGCTTCTCAGGAGAGGCCTTTCAGGTAGCGCCAATGCTGACTGTGGTGTCGAAGGAGGTTGTTCTGCGTGGACTTCAGGGGCTGACAGATGTGGCGAATCAGGACCTTCTGGTATAGGGGAGGAGGGAGGTGGGGAAGCAGGCCGATTAGGTGGAGGAGGTGGCGAATCTTGCCCTGGTGGAGAAGGCGGTGCAGGCGGGTGTGGGGTTGAAGCCGGCTGGCGTGGGTTTGAAGACGATGGACCGACCAGCAAGATATCTCGTCGGTTTTTAGGGCAAACTCTTTTCCCAGAGCCTCTGAACCAGGCGGATATACAAGCCACTTCTGCAACTCGTTCCACATGAAGTTCTTCATGTTGTCATCCACCTGCTCCCAGGAATCTACATTTAAAGGGCTGTGGGTTCTGGCCACTACACCGCAGGTGGTGCTGAATTTTGTCATTGCTACCTTGGGCTCTACTGGCTTCCCATCTTGGTTCAGAGAGGTGATATAGTATGTCTCCTTGGGGGTTTGGGTCTTACTTCTCTTAGCACGTCTTCTCTTTTGACCGGGCGTTTCTCCGGTGTCGGTTTCTACCGGACCGGACGTTGCCGTGTCCGTCTCGCCTTTGGCTATGACGGCAGACTTGGCAGCCTTTCTTTTTGATTGGCGTCTTGTTTTTATCTGTTCATACATCAGAAAAAGTTAAACGTGACCGAGAGGGAGATGGATTAGTTTATAACACTATGGCTCGACTTACTGCTTGCTCCATAGGGATGTAGTCGGGGTCTTCTTCAACAGGTGGTGCTGGCGTAACTTCGATATGGCACATCGGATCGCTTGGTGTCTGCCATGTGCCTTCGCTCGAAACCTCTTGCGTTGGTTCGACGTTGAGTGCATCGGAGGGAGCTTTCTCGGTTGACATTTGATCTACGGTTGGTCGTAACACAATTAATTTTATTTTCATCTGATTTTAACTAAAATACCAGGCGGAAGAAATATTATACATAATATTAGCATTTTTAGAGTATTAAAATTTGGGGCAAATTTTAAACATCACATATATTATACATATATTTACAAACAATGCTAATGTTATGTATAATACAAATATTATGTATATTAAAAAATGCTAATATCATACATATATTAAAAAATGCTAATATTATATTAAAGTATATTATACATATATGATACATATATTAAAAAAAGCTAATATTAGAATATTAATATTATACATAAATAAACATCTAATTTAAAAACATCACATATATTATACATATGTATAATACAAATATTATACATAATATTAACATTTTTAGAGTATTAATATTATACATAAATAAACATCTAATTTCATATATAAACTTTTCCATCACATATATACCATCAGAAATTTACAAAAAATTTGACAATAATTTCACATCACATACAACAATAATTTGACAATAAATCCAATATAAGTGTCACCATTAGGTACAATTGTGTGTAACCACGTCATCAAGAATAATAGGTTCACAGTATACATCATCAAGGAATACGTTCACAGTTATTAATTCTCAATAAAAGAAATTTTGCAACGCCATTAAGTTTTTCATATTTCAGAAGTAAATCTCAACATATTTCCATTAATCAGTAAGACCTAAAATCCTAAAACCTAAAATCTAAAATTCATCAAAAAATTCACATCAACTATTTCACATCAAAAAAATTCATCAACATATATTATACCCTTGTGGGCATTTCGTCGAACAGTTGGTGAGGAGGCATTCAACATAACAAATTTCATCAACTTAAATCATCTATCGATTCACGGCATTCAACGCATCCATCCATTCATGGCATTCAACACATCCATCCATTCACGGCAATCATCCATCCATCCATTCAACAACACATCCATCCATTCATCTCACCTTTAGCCGGCGGCGGTGGAGCGGCGGCGGTCTCGGTTGAGGCGGCGGCGGTGGAGGCGGTGTCGGTGAGGCCGGCGCTGTCGGGGAGCGGCGGCGGTCGGTGCTCGACGTCGGGCTTGGTCGGTGAGGACGGCGGCATCCGGGTCGAGGGTGGCGCGCGGGGCGGTGGGAGGAGGCGTCGGGGTCAAGGGCGGTGCGCGGGGCGGTGAGAGGAGGCGTCGGTGAGGCCGGTGGCGTCGGGAAGCGGCGGCGCTCGGCGGTCGGCGGTCGGCGCGAGATTTGGGTAGCCTAGCGGCACGGGTGTAGGGTTTCGCCTGGACTTAGAAATTTTCGGCACCCGCGCGTAGCTTTTATAGGCGAAGACCATCGCGTGCGGGCGACTTAAGCGCCCGCACGGAAATATAGTCTTTCCGTGCGGGCCGTGTAATCCGCCCGCACGGAAAGACTATATTTCCATGCGGGCCGTTTAAGCCGCTCGCACGGAAAGAAGGTTTTGCGTGCGGGCTCTTAAGCCGCCCGCACGGGATAATCGCCGCCCTTATATTAAGACTATAAAACTAAAAAAAATATGAATGCACATAAAATAATAATAAACTGTAAATAATATGTATAATATATGTATAGTATACATATTATCTATTTGAAAAATTATACTTATGACATATGTATAATATAAATATATGTATAATTAGTGGTTTGTAAATATATGTATAACATATGTATAATTTATTTGAAAAATTGTACATATATTATATGTATAATATAAATATATGTATATTATATACATATAATATAAATATATACATATATTATAAATATATGTATAATATGTATATATTATATACATATATTATACATATGTATAATATATTAATCATCCACACAAATACCATAACTTCGATATAAAACCACACATTCACTGCTAACACCATAAGTTTGATATGTATACATTCGCTCGCAAAAACATATATTATACACAAAAAACAAACTAGCGTTTCACAATTTTTGAATTAACATCCTTCCGCACAGATGCAAACTTTGATTCGTCGAGGACACTCTCAATGTGTTTCATCCGCGTAGGAAGATCTGTGAATAACTCAATGGCGTCGTATTGATTATAATCGCGTGCGTCTTGAATGTTGTCGATACCAATGATGTGTTGGTTGCCCGATACAATAATGTCCATCTTTTCATCGGAAGGATCCTTCACATAAAAAACCTGTGCAACACGCTCGGCAAGGACCCATGGATCATCCTTATGTCCAATTTTACTCCGTTCAGCACACGTAAATCCAAATTTATCTATCATGCTGTCTTTCACCCATTGGCATCTGAGAACAGGGATCTGAATGTTTAAACCGTAGTCAAGTTCCCATATTTCTTGTATGATCCCGTACTAAGACTTGTTCTGCCCTATTGTGTCCAACGCTTCGACACGAACCCCACTGTTCTGTGCTGAGCTTTTCCTATCTTTGCTGTTTGTGTAAAAAGAATATCCGCCGATGTCATACCCTTGCCATGAGGTCACAAGACTTGTTGGGCCAGCTGCAAGTCTTTCTATCATTTTTTCCTCGATTGATTCTTCACACGGTAGCTTTTGATCCTTCAGCCACCGGGGAAAAGTGCGCTTCTGTTCTTTCGAAACCCAATCGTCGAATCGCCCAGGATTGCATGTGTCGAGCACCCAAAATTCATATTGTCCGGTGATTTTTGTGGTCACCACATGATCTTGGTTGAGTGGGATCCATACACTCATAAATAGCCACTCAAACCTCAATGTGTCCATGACCACAACATAACACCATTTGATATGAATTCCACGATGCCGAATAATGAGCAAAAGAGATATTGTTGGGACTCAGCGTGCCAGTCAACTTCAGCCTGAGACATGCCCGTCAAACCATTCGAAAATGGCGACCAGATGTGTTACACATCTCAAGAGACTTGACTCAAATTGCTGAGCTCTACAACATCTCAATTGCTCAAAATTCCTTACTCATGCTTAGCTAGCCCCAAGAAGATGATAGCTTCGCACTTTCATCTAAGCCATGGTATTAACTCAAATACATGTAAGGTGACTTAGACATAACTAGAGGCAAATATCAGAGTTACTTACATATAGCCATTCGGCTAATTAGTTAAAGTCCTTCGGAAGCATGTGTACCCAAATTCCCCACAAGCATTCCGACTAGGGTAAACCCCTTGATAGGACCAATCCTGAGAGAAACTACGATTCCCGCAACATTCAAATACCTGCAAAAATGGATATTCCAGTCTAACAAGTGTCAGTACATTAAACAAGTTAATGTACTGGCAAGCGCGCAGTCAAACCTACATACATGAAGGCTATATTCAAAGAGAGGCTTATATGTGGTCGGGGTTTTCAGCAGAAAGCTAATTTTAGTTCACAATTCATTTGCAACTCAATTTGAACAAAACATTTCAACAATAAGGTAAAGCATAATATTCATGGCATGATATCAACATAAATAGATAGTAGCGTTTTATCACAATCCAATCCGGAAATAGGGCAATCACATCACATATATCAATCTCATTATCATTCCAAAACATTTAGTTTCAAAGGCATTTAGGAAAACATAAAAGTATACCCACATCACATCACTATGCCGCTCATGACCGTGAGCACGGCTAATCGATTAGTTTTTATAACTCTGCAGAGCTTGTACAGCTTTACCCACATGGTATGAACTCTCTAGTTTGTCTTGTGCCGGCCAAGCACTACCACACTCTACATGTTGAGTGCGGTCTAGAGGTCATAACGAAGCTTTTACATTAAGTATTGTCTAACCTTGCATGAGCACGATACGTGTGAACCCACCCTAGGCTTAAGTCCCAGAGTCGTTAGGTGGCGGGCCCACGCCTTAAACCTAACGCCGTGACGGCGAACACATCCGTTCCCTCACGAGGCACGTTATCGTTGTATTGGACAGACTTAGACGCCCATGCCGTGAGGCGGAACATTACACTCGTCCCCTCACGGTAATCACATCCAGATAGACTTGTTGCTAGCAATAAATTCAACACAATCACTAACACATACATGGGTAGTTCCTATAGATAGCCGACAGTACACTCGTGGCCACTATCTCTACTACAACGGCCTCCCGAATGCAAGGTCAGACAAATGCTTAACTTAATAGGCCAAGGTTATCCCCATAAATGACACATGTGGATGTACGGTAAACATAAGTGGGTGATATGTAGTTCAGTCCTTAAACAACTCAGGCGGACACTCCTCCTATCGATATGCAACTACCACCATATGCATATCACTTGCCGCCTAAGTCTGAAATTCACATTCCTTTTATTTTAGTTCACAAATAAGCAGAGAAAACATCTCTGTTCATAAGTTTTGAAATGATTCAAATAACATAATAAGTGATCCATAACCATGATTTATCTATTACTAAGCAAGGCTAAGCATTTGCATTTTATAAAAGCGTAGGGGTTTCCATTTGAGTACAAATAGGGTACTCTAAATCATTCTAAGGTTACAAACATCATGGATAACAATTCTCAAGGTGGATTATGCAACAAATAGGTCATAACTACCATTTCATCACTTTAAAATAATTTTTCCAAACATAACTATCTAACGCGTGCAACTTTGCAATAGAAAACATTTGCCCAATAAAAACATAGGATCAAAGTGTTCAAAGGAGGAAGGCATATCTTGCCTTGATGGATGTCCTTACTGGAGTCAGCGAAAAGTTAAACCTTCTCACCAACAACGTAATCGTCTTCTAAAAGAAATATCGATAATCGAATAAATACCGAAACATACAAATATTCAAAATGCTCTAAAATGCATGGATTCACTAGTGTGGTTAGATGCTGTGGTTTTATAATTTGTGGTGAAAGAATTTCTATTTTATCATATTGCATTTGTGAATTATAAATTTTTAAATACCAACGCTAGTAATGAATAAACTAGGCTCTATTTAGCTCTAAGTGCATTTTGGGTTCAGGATTGGTAAAGTCTTAGGTTACTGTAGCAGAGAGTATTTTCTCCAAAGTTTAACAAAACTTTAGTTCACAATATTTAAAGCTAGTATGAATTTATTATGAATTTTACAAGTTATATGACATAGTATAAGTCTTGCCTATTATACAAATTTTAAATATGTTTCTGGTACTATGTACTACATTTAAATTTATGAAAACCAAGTCTATGAGATTTATAAATCAACCCATCTGGAATCATATTATTTGGAGTTAGAATGAATTTTGTATGAATTTTATAAATTAGTGTATGCTATATGTTAAGTATTCCATATATTAATTTTTAGAGACATTTCTTCTACTGTAGGCATCATGTTTAATCTTACCATATTAAAGTTTACAATTTTGTGAATCCATAGAAATTTGATTCACCTCAAATGGAGCTAAAATGAATTTTATATGCATTTTACAAGTTTTATTCATTTCTCTGTTGTATAATTATTGATTTGAGTATTTTCTTTATTATTTCTAAATTTTAAAGATAAGGGTCCACTGGTCAGCCTCTGTACTTTTGCAGAAAACCCCCTATGGTTCTTGAATTTGAACCCGAGGTCCTTAGCACGTGTTGAATGAGAATTCATTAAGAGTCCTCAATGTTCTCCTTAACTACAAATAGGTCCTGGGTCCACAAGTCATAGGTTGCAACTTTACAGATAGAACCCTACAAGTTTTAACTCCCCCGGACTAAATTTTGCTTGCCCTAAATAAGTGGGCCCTACTAGTCAGTGAGACGAGAGATTGAGAAGAGGGCAGTAGCAGCTGACGCAGGGCGAAGGCGGCACCAGCGAGCTGGTGAACGGCGTCGGCGGCTAACGGTGGCAAGTTAGGCATCGTGACCAAAAGAGAAAATGGAGAGAACTCAAGTGCGAACCCGCCGGTGGTCGAAACACTGCCTGAGGTAGCCGGAATCAACGTCTGCGGCAGTGCAAGCGGAGGTGACTCTCAGGTGGCGATGCATATTGGTTTGGAGATCATTTCCGTGTGGGTGCGATGCATGCATGAGGTCCTGTGAGCACAAGAATGCTCACCGAAGCTTGAACGAGGTGCGGTAAGGCCTGGACAGTGGCGGCGGTGGAGAGGATGGCCCGGCGGCGGTACGGAGCTCCGGGAAGATGGCGACGACTCGATCCACTCGAAGAGCGGCCATGCCTGCACACGGATGGTGTTATGGAAGCCCTAGGGAGAATATATGCGTGAAGAATTGCATGGTGGCTCACCGGAGTGGATGGAGTCGGAGATGGAGCTCCACGGCCGGAGTTGGAGAACTGGATGTCGATCTCCCTTGTCGGCGCTCCATTCTTGGAGATTATTGGGGGCTTTTGGAGAGGACCTTAAGGCAGTGCTGATGGCGAGGCGGCTCGGCCTGCAGTGGTTCAGATCAACGGCGCCAGCGACGATGCCAATGATGGTGTGGTCCAGAGCATGCTCTAGGGACAGCGATGACATGGCGGCGTTCCCGTTGATCGACGGTGCGATAGAGAACGAGGTCAGAGGGGATAGAACCGGCATGGTGGAGAGTGATGGAATGCGAATAAGGAGAGGGAAACCGTGGCTCATCGGCGCTGGCAGCGGTTGTTGTCTTCACGGCCGACGGCAAGTTTGAGGGTGACGGAGGCGCTAGGGCTCCTCTCCCTCGAGGTTTACGGCTTTGGATCGACGACTGGAGACGGGCAATGCAGTCAGGAGAAGAAAAGGGAGGTGCCCGGCGTCGCCACGTCGAGTCCACGTGTCGAGCAGGAGCCATGCCCACGAGATCGATCTCTCTCTCGGCTGCTCTGCTTGGGCGGTGAGGAATAGGGATGAACAGGGGCTGGGCTAGCTGGAGACACTGTCATGTGGGCCCAAACCGTGGTACACTAGGTTAGCATGAGAGGGATGGGTAAAATCCTTGGTGAGCTACTGTGTACACAATTTACAAAAGTTTTTTCTTTTTTTCTTTCTTTCCCTCTTCCTTGTAATTCCACAAAACAATTTGTGTGCATGATAAATATTTGTGGATTTTTCTAGTGGTAGATAAAAATACCTAGATTCCATTTTCATTGGTTGCACTAAAAAATACTCTATATTTTATTCCCAGGAAAATAAAGAATGTAGGCCTGGCTGAAAATAGATTGAATTTTTAGGAGGTCAAAACTAATAAAATAAATTCTGGAAAAATTATATCAATTCATGATAAATAAGGTAGTATTTGAATAAATTATGTTCCATATACCTTTTCATGTGATAAAATACATTCATGAGATGGGTGTCGTTTTTGCCGATTAGGGTTTAGTATTAACCTATGGGTTGACTGTTTTGACCTAATTATTTGGGGTATCAAATGTACATATTAATTTATACCAAAATTCCAGTGAGTTATATATATTAAATAGTACCTTCATGAATTTCCTCATGATTTTATATTGCACCAATTATTTTAACAATTCAATGAGTTCACCTACCCTTAGGTATTATTATTTTAAATGTATATTTAAATGGTAAAAAAATTATGTTTTACTTATATTCAACCAGAAATATTATGTTTAGGCTTTACTTTCATTTACATTTCTATTTAGACTTGAAAACATATTTTTATTATTTAACTGAAGTAAAAATTTGAAATTCGAATTTTTGGTATGTTACAGCATGCTCTGATCTCGGAAGTGTGTTGCTCAATGTAGGGCACAACGATGGTAAGTTGTTGAAGAACACTGCTGTGTGCATCTGATACCGCTTTGTAATCGTTGTCGTAGAATCATTTTCTTCCCATAGTACCCTTCCCAGATAACCTTCCATCATGTCGAGGCATCGGTGTCCCAATGGGGTTGACATCTCTCATATAATCTAGGCAACACTCGACAACCTCCTCAGTTGTGTAACCCTCTATCATCGAGCCCTCCGGATCAGCACGATTACGGACATACCCTTTCAGAACGGCCATGTATCACTCGTACGCCCACATTTGATGTAGGTACAAAGGACCAAGTTCAATAATTTGAGGGACAATGTGAACAATGAGATGTTCCATCATGTCCCAGTACGATGGAGGAAAAAACATCTCTAGTTGGCAAGCTGTCTCGACTGCGAATTTCTAAAGGGGTCCTAATTCTTCTGGATCAAAAACTTTCTGTGAAACTCGATTAAAAAATAGCACAGCTTTGTTATCACTACCTTGGTGTGCACTGGTTTCACCGCCCTTATAGCGATAGGGAGGAATACCGTAAGCATCTTATGACAGTCGTGAGCGTTGTATCCAGAAATCGACAAATCTTTCATTGATACTAGTTTCCGGATATTCGATGAGAATCCAGTCGGCACTTTCAATCCACGAAGACATTTACAGAAAGCTTTTTTCTCTTCTAGTGACATTGAGTAGCATGCCGGTGGAATCTCAATCTTACCATTTGTTAGCTCTATCGGGTGATCTTTCCTTATGCCCAAATTGACCAGGTCGTTACGTGACTTCAACCCATCCTTTGTTTTACTTGGGATGTCAAGTAAAGTCCCGATGGTGCTGTCGAACACGTTTTTCTTGAGGTGCATGACATCGATGGCATGACGAATCTCCAGATCTTTCCAGTACGTCAGGTACTTGAAAAAGATTGAATATTTCTTGAAGGGCAACGTGTTTTGTACCACTTCTTTCTTTCTCTTGCCTAAAGCTGTCTTTCCCTTGCCGAACATGACCTTTATGTTTTTTGTCAGCTTGAACACCGTGGAACCATCCTTTGCTTCGGGGGCAATACCTTCCTCAACAGTTTTGTCAAAAAAGATAGCCATCGCACGATACCTATGCTTCTGTGGTAAGAAACGACGATGACGCATGTAAACTAACTTTTTTGACGAGGTCACGTATATGTACGATGTGTTGTCCAGACATATAAGACATCCGGTCTTTCCTTTAATCTGTCCTGAGAGGGAAAAATTTGCTGGTAGATCATTTATAGTAACGAATATGATAGCACGCAGAGTAAAATACTCTTGTCGGTACGCATCAAACAATCGTAGACCCTCTTCCCACATTTCTTGCATATCCTCCATCAAAGGTTCAAGAAACACATCTAGATCGATGCCAGGCTGTTTTGGCCCTTGTATAAGGATAGTCAACAAAATATACTTTCGTTTCTGACATAACCATGTCGGAAGGTTATACATGGTGAGCAGAACAGGCCAAGTGCTGTGCGAGCTGCTTAGGTCACCAAACGGATTCATTCCATCCGTGCTCAACGCAAACCTTACATTTCTGGGATCATTTGCAAATTCTGGGTGCTTCAAATCAAAGTTTCTCCATTGTCGAGCATCAGCGGGGTGTCGAATCATACCATTTGTTTTCCGACCCTCTTGATGCCATCTCATCAACTCGGCGTCGGCGGGGTTCGAGAACAATCGCTTCATGCGATCTTTCACTGGCAAATACCACATCACCATGGCCGGAATCCTTTTTCCTGGCTCGACCAATGCATTTGGTTCGGCAACATCACTATCGGTGACACTGTTATCCTTTTTGTACCTACTCGCCCCACAAGTTGGACACTTGTCTACGTATTCATTGCGATAAAGTACACAGTGATTAATACATGCATGGATCTTTTTCACACCAAGTGATAATGGACATATCAGTTTCTTGGCTTGGTAGGTGTTAGCTGGCAACAAGTTAAGCTTAGGAAGCATAGCTCTCAGGAGACCCATCAAGTTGTTGAAACTAGTATCAGACCATCCGTGCCTGGCTTTCAATCTAAGAAGTTCTAGCATCGACCGCAACACTGTATACTCCATGTCACATCCCTTTGATTGATCGTACAAAAGATCTTTCGCTGATTTCTGCAACGCCTCCCAATTGTTTAAATCTCTTGCTTTCTCTATTAGGACCTCTGGTTCAGCGTGCCGCAACATATCCTCAAGATCAAGTTCAATATCAACCTCTGCGGCGTCAAAACCAGAGCCGCCAAAATCACCAGTCATTTGACACCAAATATCATGAATCTCTACAGGAGGGGCGACTTCCCCGTGATAAGTCCAAACTGTGTATTTCTCCACAAATCCACGCTGAATTATGTGTCCTAGAATTACATTCGGATCTTTCCACATCTTCTGATTCTTGCAATCCACGCAAGGACAAAAAATATCCTTCCTATTCTCCCTCAAAGCGTGTGCCTTAGCTTTATCAATAAATGTTAATGCTTCTCTCATGAACACCGGATGAGTTCTTCGTGTCTCATACATCCATGTCCGATCCATCTAAAAAAATTCACATCATTAATTAATATTATATTACCGGTGTTTTCTAAATAAACAAATTAAACTTAAATCCTACTTTTTAACTAAAACCTCATTCACAGCAAATAATAATACTGAGACAATATTAGCTACCAAAAATTGGTTCAATAAAAAAAACAAATTATTTGACCTACAAATTACAAACATAGCACAAAATAACAATTCACACAAGTTTACATATCTTCGCATTCAACCAATGAAATTTTACAAAAACAGAAGCAAATGAAGGAGATGATCAAGCATATTACCTTTTATATTGATTTTAATCGAAGATTTCAAGTCTAAAACCTCCCACCAAAAGAAAATGTCTATTTTTGGAGAGAGAAAGCGAGTTAAAAAAATTCAAATATCTTCACATTAAACCAATAAAAACTTTTAAAAATGGAAGCAAATGGAAGAGAAGATCAAGCATGATACCTTTTGTATTGATTCCAATTAAAAAATTCAAGTTGAAAACCTTCCCCCTATAATTATCTTTTTTTTGGAGAGAGAAACACCAGATTCAAAGTGGCACTGTCGGGGGTGGAGCTGCTTTATGGGGCATCATCGCGTGCGGTCCACCTAACGGACCACACGGGATAACGCATTATCCCGTGCGGGTTCTTAAGAGGACCGCACGGGATAATATCTCGTGCGGTCTCTTAAGCCGACCGCACGGAATAATGCGTTATCCCATGCGGTCGGCTTAAGCGGCCCGCACGGGATAATATCCCGTGCGGTCTCTTAAGCCGACCGCACGGGATAACGCATTATTCCGTGCGGGCCAACAATCGGCCCTCTCGGGACCGGTTTTTCCAGGCGCGGTCATTTATGTTCCGCTTGGAAACTATTGGAGGCCTCGTCCAGAAAAACCGTTTCTGTAGTAGTGACGTTTTTTTTTGGCTTGCTGCTTGGTCTGATGTCTACTGGGGGTACACACAGTTGCTCTGAGGGGGATGCACAAGTGGTGAACATGAAATAACTACAAGTAAGTTTTTCTTTTTCACAGGTTCCTGTGCAAACCCTAGTCATTGTAGCTCCACCCCTGGTGATGACGAAAATTACTGCCACTTGATGACGTGAAGACGATGATGAAGAAATTAAATGTGTAGGAGGTTAATCTTTCTTGGGTGATGACTGACGATGTGATGACGACGACGAAAACGAAACAAAAAACAAAAAGGGGTCGCCCCCGGGAGATCACTTCTCTCTAGGGCAACAGCAGCGGAACCGTAGGAGAGAGGTTAGATCGTCCGTTCTGATAACATAAAAGCTTGTACAGAAATTATACTGCGTAATGTGGATCGTTTGTATTGAGCCAGGGGACTAGTATATAGAGATGGAAACTAATCCTATACTAAAATAACAACTAGGTCACATACAATCGTATTCATATGCTCTAACAATTTTATGTGATTTTTTCAAAAACAAATATGTAAAATCCCCGTGTTCCAAACGGGTATTTAATTAATCTTCTGTTGCAATGAACTAAAATTCATCATTAGAGCAAAACAAGTTCCTTACCAATTAAATATACAACAGTCAACCTGCTATATCATTGGCACAGCTAGCCAAATACATCACATTCTAGCCCATGGGACAACTGCAGAAAATTACAAATACGTACACCAAGTACCTGCAGCAACTATGTAGTATATTTTCCTTGAGCACATCATAGTTAGATGTTGCTATCAGCAAACAGTGACACCAGATACATCTATTCATTCATGTATGGAAGAGAGAAAATAATAAAAAGAAATGGCACAAGAAAAGAAAGAAACGAAGATAACAGAAACTGCCGGATGGAGCAAGAGATTGTGCCGACCGCTGACTTGTCGGGTTAGTGTGGTGACACGTTGGATGGAGACTAGATAGGGTGGCGCCCACAAATGATTTGCAATCCTGGAGGTGGGGGCACATTTGATCCGCTTGGGAAGCGATGGGTGACGATGATAATCGCCGTGCGATCGAGTGCGCACATCGGATTGTCTGTGCATGGCTCACAGGGTCTGAATTAATGAAGTTCCCTTATTTTTCTTTTTTCCTTCAAATCAATTGCCATGAGATGACTCATGAGACCTAATTAGAAAGTTTAATTTAATGCATACATAATGTCCCATACTAAGATTTTGAACAGTGACACCAGACAAAAATTGAACTATGATTCTCACCTTTCATCTACAAAATTAAATATGTATGGTTTTTTTCGAACGTTCACAAAGATTGCACGTCAATGTATTAAAAACATGTATGGCTGTGGTTTATCATTTGTAATACATCCTTGTAACTATAAATTCAAATTATGGGACAAACGAACAACATTTTTAAAGAACGCGTGCAGTAAAACCTCGAAATTCACTCATATATAGGGTGTGAAGAATAAGGTGATGTATAGAAATAAAAATAATATTAGTAGATTTATCATTAAAAAGTACTTTAATATGGTTATAATTTTAATTATTTATACAGATACATGATTAAAGAAACAAGGATAGAATATGTCAATTTAATACTGTGTCGATGTGCTAAACAAGTAAAAAAAAGAACATAGAGAGTAAGTCAGACCTGTTATAAGTGGAAGAGGTCTTGTAGAATTTGCCTTTGTGCTCATCCTCATCACTTACCTCACAATAGTTGACATTCGTTGGTGCGGGGGAGAACATGGAATTGCTTCTGACTCACTTCATGAATTTTTCCATTGATTTATGAAAAAAGTTCTACTTTTGCTCTCCTTTTATCCTTCACTCATCAAAAAGGAAGCAATAAAGATACACTCAATTACTTTGGTGAGTTTCATCCTTGCAATATCATTAGGTGACCCATGATAGTGATCATTAATATTTTTTAACCTTGCTAGAGCATGCCCATCCAATTACTAATAACCAGCTGTGCAAGTTCAAGATGCAAAGATCGATGATAACAAGGGAAAACAATAGCAATCAACCTGTTCTTTCTGATGGATTATATATTGAAAATCAATATGAGGAAGAGAGAGTAAGACATCAGCTAATTAAGGTACTACAAGCAACAGTTTAGGGGACAGTTCGTACTGCTATTAGTGAGGGAAAACGAGGAGAGTTTGCGTCCTGAACACATCTTCATGTTTGTGCAATTCCTTCTGGGTCAACATCCAATCATCGCCACCTTGTAATAGTTATCACCATGTTTGCAAATGCTGGGTACAAGTTTTTGTTTGGGCCAAAATTGCTGTTCCTACAAGTGGCAGACCCCAGTCTCACCATCCTCTCTCTGTGCCTGCTACTACTAGGAAGCTATAGGGGACAAGGGTTCCAATCTTCACGTGCCCTTTGAATCACAACCATATCACCACACCAATTCACCATACCAGAACAATCTGTCATGTCCATGCTTTGTCCACCTTGTACTCTCCTCAAGAATCACGACTGCGACCCGAACCACCGTATCACATTTTTCCCCTCCAATGTCTCTTAGATCGTGCTGTAGAGGGATGAAAACCATGGCAGAAATTTCCAACTACTGAGTATCGTTTTTTTAATAGTGGTATCGTTTTTTTATTCTAGCCATATAAAATTTGATATTTCTTTTTCTAATATTTGTTAAGTGTCGTACTGATGTCGCTAATAAATAGTTAAATTGATAAATATGAAAAATTTCTAATGGACTAGACATGATATTGCTTCCAATCGTTTTTATCCCTCTTTGTAGTCAGCATGAATGCTAATGATATGAAGTGATGCGAATCCATCCAAAACCACATGGATGGAGCATATAAACCACCAAGGTGTAAAATTTTGGAATGAAATTTCAGTTCTTCTAGTCGCGCTGATAGAAACATTAAGGCCTCTTTTGGAATAGAGGAGTTTCAGAGTTTTTTTCTTAGAAATTAAACAAAATCCTGCAATTTTTAAATAAATAATTTTTGCATTTTAGAGAAGCCCTAAAGCTGGTAAAACATACACAGTTAAAGTTTGTTATTTTTTCCCTTGAATTTTTTCCCATTATATTCCTGATATGTTTTACAAATTAATAGAACTTTTAAACCCTGCAAACCACAAGACCGACATTATGGTTTACATAAGTGTGCTGGAGCCTGGAGTGCAACTGCTAGGGCTATCTTGTGGGGATCTTGGACTAGTAGCTCAAATTATTGCCGGCTCCGGCGTGAACCATGACCTCACCAATATATTCTCTTCTAGATCAAGTAGAAAAGGAATACTTTATAAGTGTGTTCACCAGAATTCTTCCAGCAATTGCATACTAATCATGGTGTACATAAGTTCTTTCTTTGTCAAGCGAGATTTATCTGCAATGCACAAAATCCAACTGTAAGGCTTAGGCTGCGTTCGAAAGTACTATAAACGGAAGATAAACTTTTAGATATTCGTGGCATACTTTTTAAACTGCTAAACGGTATGTTTCGTGCGAAAATTTTCTATATGAAAGTTATTCTGAAATATCAGATAAATTCATTTTTCAAGTTTATAATAATTAAAACTTAATTAATCACACGTTAAGGTTACCTCGTTTTACATAAAACACTTAATCTTCATCTTTATCTTTATTTTCAGTAGATTCAAACACCACCTTAGTTAGTTGGATGGAGTTGAGAGCTAATCTTCCGGACACGCAAAACAAAGTAGCTCATTAGCGTATGATTAATTAAGTATTTGCTATTTTTTTTGAAAAATGAATTAATATGATTTTTTAAAGCAACTTTCGTATAATTTTTTTTTTTGCAAAAAACACATCGTTTAACAGTTTGAAAATCGTGTGCACGAAAAAAGAGATAGATGAGTTAAAAAAGTAGGATAAAAAACACAACCTAATAATAGTTGCCAACTTGTAGGATGTATGGGCGTACGTACATTCTACCACATAACTAGGTTCGACTAATTTTTGCTCAAATTTCGATGTATATTCTTCTTTATTATCCTAAAACTGAGTTCTCAATTATAACTTTATTTTAAAATAATGATTGATTTTATGGTTCTTGAGCAAGTACTGAAAGTTACTATATTTTCTAATATAAAATTTAGTAGTAAGGTATGAAAATTTACATTAAAAATTTTGGTACCTCTTAAAAACTATAAAATTCCTCTAAGATAATAGATAAGCCGGCCACTTCGTCAAAGATGCCTAAGGTTATTCATTTCATATTATTTACCAGGTTGTCAAAACAGATTCTTTGCTCAACGCTTTGAAAAATATATTTTTCTCAAGAAACTTTCTTTTACTCTTGTTTTAAGTTATTTGTTAAATTTATTTATCAAAATATTTAATTTATTCTTATAATTCAAGCAGATAACAGTAGCAACGATCCGCTCAAATATATAATCTATTTCAAACTGAGCCTAAAGCCATTCTCGATTATAATTGCACATAGGCGGACTCATGAGTCATGACAATTATTTCTAACACTTCCACGTATTGTTGCGTTACCTTTGTCTGTTCTCATGATTGGGTCAGCTGATCGAGCTGCTCAACTAATCTGCCTTTGTTAACCAAGTTCATTATATATCTGAATATCTCTATGCTTGATAATGTTGCTCAACTTGTCATTTTTCATGATATAGCAGGCTGATCTATCATCCTTTATCATCATTTGTTTAACTAATCCTTTTGTTCTTAAATTACCATCTAAACGTATAGATCACTTTTGCACTCACTCTATTTTTCTACATACTTTCGATCATGATCCAACCAAGTTTCTGAATGCGGTTCTTATCTAGCTCTATACAAGTTGCAACTTGCAAGTTTGTTTTCCGACTATTCGATTTCTCAAGCAAATAGAAGTCTGGCCTATGTAATTTTCAGCAAGAGAAATGTGCTGTTGACACAAAGATGAATCATCTATCTCGAGCACTTTGGAAATCTACTCTTGTGCGGGAACTAATTCGCTAAATTCTTCCCAGCTCAAGAGGGGATTCTATGTGATAAGGGAAGAGGATAGATTTTCCATGTGCCAAAAGTAGCTTAGATTACTTGCAATGCTGCCGAAAATGCAGCCAAGGGCCATGTGGAATCCTATGCTGATGAATAACTTCAGACAGCATGATGAGCAGAAAGAAATTCTGATTTCTGACGTATCATGAAAAAGGTACTGAAATTAGTACTCCGTATCTCTTTGGCCTATAAATATCCTCCGAGAAAAATCCTGAAAATACGTTTGTGGACTCTGTAGAAAGCAATATATTCAGTTCATCTTGCAGCAGTTTATACTTCGTTTCTGATTTTTTTTTTCTTCCCAGCAGAACAGGTCCTAAATACGATTAATCTGCACATTATTTTTCTTCCTCAGAGATTCTTGGTGTCTTGCAGGAAGTAAACAGGCAAATGATTGATAATAGCAACCTGAGATCACGTCCATATCTTTTTGTTTGCTTTCTGTCTGGTTGAATTGGCCTGTTTGTGAGGCTAAGACAAACCACACTTCCATTAGAGCATTAACGAAAGAATAGGCTAATCATTTGGTCATGCAAAGTGCTGATAATATATAAATGCACCATATGGCCTTCAGAAAGGCACTACGGATAACGCTCTTCTGTTTGTTTGGACTTAATAGTTAGGTCAGAACCGAATGGCCAATAGACAATAGACGCAAAGCAACAGAGCATAAGCCAAGCACAAGATCTCATAATATATTTTAGGTATGGAGCCATGTTTCTACAAGTCAAAATGTGATGTGCATATCGCAATTAGCAAAGCCTCCAGTGCCTCTTTTAAAAAAGGCTATTCGTTTGACTCGTTATTAGGTGGACATCATTAGGTGAAGTGGCAAAGGTTATTGTTCAGTGATTAGCATAAGTCCGGTTGATTGCGTAATGTGTGAACAAAGAAAAAAAAAGTGGGGGTTGTAAGATAGAATAATTGATCTAGACCGAGATAATTTTGTCAAAGCATATCTTTTTGTGTTTCCCTGAAAACAAGTGTTCGATCGATCACAGTGTGATCACAAGAACAGAATTGGACTAGGTAAGAAGTCACTACACATCGAATTGACATATGTGCTTATGCAAGAACAAACTGATTGGAGAACAAAAAGGACATGGCGGCAAAAGAGCTTGAGATCAGATCATGATTTTACCTGCTTCCATATCCAGCCAAGGTGCAACTGGGAGTTCTCAATGTTTAACCCCTTTGAAAAAATCGAAGTCCACCGAAAAATATCTGCCTATTGAAATTGCAAGTTGGGATGTTGCCTGTGTACGTGTCAGCACAACCAAAGCGAGAGAATTTCCCAGTGCTCCTGTCAGCCTGAAAATCGTGTACTTACAAGGACAGATCAAAATATCCTGGGACGATAATGATTAGTCGGCAATACTAATCAAAAACCACCAATCATCGGTATTAATCATTTGCTTGTTATTTAATCTGTAGTCCATTTCCGACTGATCAAAAATAAACCAGCTCTGAATGTACTGATTCCTGAATAATTTATACTTGGTCGTACACGAATTCTCTCACACTACCAGCTAGTAGCAGTCAGAACCTATCATTTGCAGTTGCAGATTTGGTCCTGCAGATTAGTCCAAATAGACAAACACAATACACCTTACTTCATCTTCAAGCACAAGTCGGAAACCACACACCGGCAAATTAAGCGCGTGCGTGTGTGCGTCACGCACAAACGCCATCGCCGAGCGGCGCCATGATCTAGCAGACAAAAGGAAAGGCAGAAGGTGAAGACGAGGAGAAGGTCAGAGGATGAATCGCCGCCGGCCTATCCATGGTGATAGCGGAAAGACTCCGGCGCTATCATGATGCACTGGAAGGCGGCGTAGGTAGAGATAACGATGTCCTTTTTTATAAAAAGTAAATTTGAGAAGTCTCGGTTTTGGGTATCATAACATAAACACTAGGTTTTACGACATATTTTTATAAATCCCAGATTTTCCTTTTTACGGTCTAGACGTTTCATGAAATACCAAATGTGTGTCTGTATCATATATTTGGCTATAATGTTTACTTATATACAATATACTTGTACAAAATAGTACCCCTCCGTTTTATATTATAAATCGTTTAATTATTTTTTTAGTCAAACTTAAATTTTGACTAAATTTATAGAAAAATGTAGCAATATTTTCAACCCAAAACAAACATATTATCAAAATATATTAAATGTTAGTTTTAATAAAACTAATTTTATGATGTAGATGTAGATAAATTTTTATATAAACTTAGTCAAACTTAAATAAGTTTGATAAAAAAAATTTATAATATAAAACGGATGAAGTAGATCGTATTCTTGTAAGTACAAATATAAACTGACCACTATCTTCTTAAGAGCGATGCTTTGGTGCTTTCTACTAGTAGTATAATACTACCAGTAGTATTAAGGGTAAATTAGTAATTTACTAATACAATGATTATGAGTGACTTTGTATTTATGTATTTTTTCCGGCTAGATTGATATATGGTTATCCATTGCACTGACATCACTCATATTTTATCAATGGAGCAAAAAAAAGAAGGAAAAAAATGGTTTAGTCACAGCTAAATAACGATTATACCCCTTCGCACTTTTTCTTTACAATAATGCCCCTTCACGTTTGTACTACCGCTAACTAAGATGGTAGTATAAATAGATCTAAACTTTTCGATCAAATGAAATCAATGGTTCAGATTGTTTTCTACTATGAGTAGGGCTCATTCCATAAACATGGTTGCTAGCAACATGCAACCGATTAATGTGTCATTGCAAATGTAGTTTATATTGTTGTCTTTGCCTCTTTGTATGGGAGAGTGAGGAAGTAAATATACTAGACGGTGAAAATGTTTATTTCAAAAGTATATTTATTAAAAAGAGTAAATTTTAGTAAACACCATGTTTTACGGCTAAAGTTACATGAAACACCATAAAACACCAGGTATTATTACTAGAAACACATAACCTCGATTATTATGGTTTCAAAGTTTTACAAAACTCTACCCCTATACAAGTTTGAGTACACATTTACTTCAGTTTTTAAAATGTAGTCTATATGAAATTTTCTGTTATTGATTTCATGACTTGATTTAACTCTTCACTACCTAAGAAGATGTTTTAGATATGATAAAATTAATTACGATTTGAATAAGTGTGGGGTTTTATGAAACACTTAAATCATAAAACCTATGATTATGTGTCACAAGTCATAATATATGCATGTGATTTTCTGTAACTTTGACTATAAAAGATAAGATTTTTTAAATTTTACTCTATTAAAAAATACCGTGTAATACAGTGATGTATAAAATACTTTGTATAAACTTGGGGGTCTTATATATGAAGCATTTTTGTCTCAACACCCGGGTTGCTTGAAACCAATTATAAATGTCTGGGGTTTTACGATACTAATGCCATCAAAATGTATGGTTCTGTAAAAAAGAAAAATATGTTGTTCTTTTTTTTTGCAAAGGGGTAGATAACGATCTTAACTTTAGCAGCGAGCTAAATGACAATAACCGGAAAGTGATCGTTAAACTAGGTGGCCGTGGATACGTCGAATATATGCCGGCGGGCGATCCACGCGTCGCCGGCCGGCGATTTGAGCGGCGGCTCGATTGAAAACTCCGGCCTTTTGGAGGGACGGGGATAAGGCGCAATGGTGCAAGTTCATAGCTAGCGGCAGGCAGAGCCCTCTGCTCAGTTAGGGTTATGTAAATTAATTAATCTTGTCGTGCCGGGTGACGCACGCACGGCACGGCAGGATGCGTAGGCGTAGCTTTTTGCACAGCTAGTGACCGGCTTTGTGTTGGGGTTCCTGGATAATGTTGGCATGTCAGGTCAGGGTAGGTCATGCGTTTTTGTTTAAGCCGTGTCGGCCGAGCTAGGTGAACAGGATTAGGAGACAGGGACATGGGGCAAAAACCAATCGAAACCAATCGATGGATGTGAGATGCGTGAGCAGGCACCAACTGATAGATAGTAGTAGACCAGACGTAAGGAGAGGAAGAGAAGGGTTAAGTTGCATGCATCATGCATATGCTTGTCTACTGGCCTATGCGTACCTAAACACCGGTGATAGCTGTGACGGCGATCGACCGAGCATGTCCTCCCTCCCTCCCCGGTTATTTCACTGGTCACTGCTCGGTTGGGGAGTCAAATCGCGCGTGGTTGGATGCATCAGCAGCGGCAGGCAGGCAGGCAACAGCCTTGATGTGTGGGTGGGTCGTGGAGACGTGGAGACGGAGTCTGTCGCTGATGAAGGGGTTTAGTTAGATAGAACCAATGAACCAACACGGCGACATGGCCTGGCCCAGCAGCCGATGGCGAAACGCTCCCGGGCCCGCGTGCTACGAGGTGTCACCATATCGGGCGTGCCGGCCCAGGCGGGAGAGGCCGACGCGGCACACGGTCACAACTCACAGCGCGGGGACGCATGCAACACCGCGGCGAGCCCGTGTTTGGGCCATGGGGCGCGGGCGCGTGAGCGGCACTGCACATTTGGTGTGTAAGAAGCGGTGCGGCGTCGGCGATTCCGCCGCGCGATCCTTGGCGGATTAGCGGGACGAAGGGAACAGGTTTTCCGCAGAAAGAATAAGTCCACTTTAACTCCCTCCATTATACATCCAAACTAATTCGTGTTACTCGTCCGCAATATCAGATATCTTCACCCTTAACTATTATTAAAATCATGCAATTTCACTCCTTAAGTAGTTTTTAGAGCGGTTTTCACTGACGTGGCTCATTGACTAGTTCAACTAGCTGAGTCAATCATGTGAGACCCACATGCCAGCGTCCCTCTTTCCTCTTCACGTCTCCATGTCCACCCAGCATCACCACGGGCACGACGCTCCCATGTCCTCCGTGCGAGTTGCCCTCTCTCTGCTTCGTGTCCTCGGCCTCGACCTCCGCAGCGACCACCTCAGCAGCGCCGAGGACGCCCTTGTTCGTCCATTCCTCCTCCTCCACCGTCCCTAGCCGCAATGTGGTCCTCCATGACGCACCTCCGATTAGCGTCCCTATCCACCATCGCTCACTGCTGTTCCGTCTGTTCTAGCAGCACCATCAGTGACACCCTCCCGCTCTGTGCTCTCTCCGCCATCACTGGAGCTGCGCACAGAGCAATGGTCGTCCTTGTCGACGTTGCAGAGCGGTAGTCGTGGTCGTCGTCCTCGATGCAACTTCACATCGATGTCGCGGAGCAGCTTCATGTCGATGTCATGGAGCTTGAGGAGATCGTGGAGTCAGCATGTGGGGCCTTCCCCCCACATCTCCTTGGCAACGACACTACCTTTCTCTCTCAACAATCATCGAAGCAGGGCGACGCCCAAGGAGGTGGATGAAGAAAGGTTGGAGACATAAATCAAGAAATTCTTGATCTACTGAAGCTGTGGGCAAGCCGACACTGCGAGCCATTTGGTCGTCGGATCAATTGTGGCTCCCTCCGTGGACAAAATCAAAGAGGTCAGGGGCGTCGAGGAAGGCCACATCTACACCGGCACTCAGCCACTTCTCCCGCGCTGCTTCTTCTTCTCCTCGCTGCCACCGCCGCTTCTCCCCACCTCCGTCATCTTGTTGACACAAAATTCGTTGCTCACACGAAGGCCTGGGAGATCTGCATAGCTGCAGTGCAAGTCCTATCAATCGGGTTCAGGCTGTGCCAGTTAGTTTGATCCTGCGACTAACAAGATAGATAGATCGATGATCAAGGAGCCGATCAGCCAATAAGCCGATGGGATGTAGCGAAGCCAGCCGATGTCAATAGGGTTTTGATCAATCGGTTATAAACTAAATGTAGATTCAAATAATCAGATGAACAATGAGATTTATGTTATCATCGACTAGAACTAAACTATGCATAATCATCAATAAACCTATTTTTTATCAAAGACAATCTTAATAGATCGGACCGAACTGAGGCAGTATAATATTGAAGTTGATAAAGATAGATTTAACTAAAGAGGGATGTAGCTCAGATAGATTGTACATGTTTGAGTATAAGCCAATGTAGCTCAAAAGATGCAACGAGATAATATGATGTGAACCAATCGGCCAAAACTGATGTAGTGTAACAGATGTAAATCCTATGGTTGAAACATACATCGGTTGGAGATCCGATGTAAATAAATTAAAGTGTATATCGGCTAATTAACTGATACATCTGATAGCTAAAGTCCAAAATAATGATAATTCATCGGCTAACACTTCGATGAACGTTGCGTAAAAACCTATCGGCTTGCTAGAATTAAACTTATCAACAACAATCTAATAGATCGGATCTAACCGAGACAAGATTGAAGACAATAAGATAAACCTATTTAGTTGATAGATATATACAAACGTGATGGATATATAAATATATCTAAAATAGCATTGCGTTTAGAGAAATATCATCTTAGCCAGAATATCATACCAAACCGAGAAAATCCTAACTAAGCCGATATAACTCTAAACAGGAATGCAATTAAAGATAAAATCAACATATCAAATAGGCAACGTTTGTGTCAACCTAGATAGAACATCGGACTTAACCAAGAAAGTTCTAGCCACGCCGATACAAGCGAAGTTGACGGAACTTACTGCCTCGCCGGAGATCGAACTCCACCAATGCAACCCAACTCGAAACTAAGAACTCGCCAGAATAAAAGGACGTCGATGCGCCGAAAGTAATTGTATTGATCTGTGAAGATAGATGACAAAGACCCCGGATGTACATATTTGTACTCTCGGGTTGATTCTAGTCCTAATCGGACACGATACAAGTTTTCTAAAGATAAAAAAATACAAGTCCTGATCAAACACTAGACAAGCTTTGTAAAGATAAAAGAAAAATTATAAAATCCATAGCATTAAATTGCCATGCCGCGGTCTTCACAATTTCTTCTTCAACTCGGTCTCTTCTGGATAAACTTTCATCTACCAATTGGCTTCTTTCTTTAACCGAATTCACTAAGAAATTATACCAAATTTTGGTGTTAACACATCTCCAGCCCCCTGTTGCAATCCGCCGCTCCCCAACTTGTGGGGGTCTGCAACGGTGCCAGGTCTCTCTGAGACCCCATCACTGTCGTCGCCCCTCCCTTCTCTGCGTCAGGCCAATGGACCAAGCTCTATCGCTGGGACAACACGGTTCCGCCGTCCAAACCATCGAGGTGGTGGGGGGCTCATCACACTAGGCGCTTGGAGGACTGCTCATCGTCGCCCCCCTCCTATGCGCCGTGCCAACGGGGCCAAGCTTTGTCGTTGCTCCACCATCCAAGCCACCGAGGTGATGAGGGGCTTGCCACGGCCTAGCGCCTGGAGGATTGCCCGCCGTCACCCCTCCCTCCTCTATGCTAGACAAATGGGACTGTCACGCTCAGAGATTCGTTACCCCGAATTCCAAGCAGAATGCGCATTCAATCCCTGTCCAGGACCGACCAGGGTACACAAACGACAAAGTTGACATACAGATCCACGTTTTATAAACACCATAAAAATATCTTACATAAATGCAGCGAAAAGAGATAAACAAGCTATTCTAGACAACTAGACGCTCGCAGCGTGGCAGCACCATTCCACGGGCATCCTCGACAGCAACCACAAGCCTACTCCTCTGAATAGCCTCCATCGAAAACGTACTCCAACTCTGGTGTGGGGAGAAATAGAGCAAGACTGAGTACTACCCACTGTACTCAACAAGTCATACCGGAAAAGAAGAAATGATGCAAGTAAAAGCAAAGGAGGCTGGAGGGGTTTGTTTGCATGAAATACGCATTTAAATACAGTAGTTGAATGCGGTAAAGCAGTTGAGTTATTTAAGCAAAGTTAAATCATCACTGCCTAACGCTACACCATGTTGCGACAAGTCCAACCCACCACCTGAACTACACCAGTTCCATTAAGTTAGTTTGTTAAAAGTATGACTAATCACGGTGAATCTGGTTGATCGTCCATAACCGCGGGCACGACTATTCGAATAGTTTTACTCTGATCAGAAGTGCACAACTGTACCCACAAGACACAGCCCCACGACACGTTATCGTGCGCCGGCGTACCACCGCGGTATACCGGAAAGGGACTGTGACAGGACCCTTCGCACAACCCTCCCTAACCAAGCGCACTACACCACAGGTTTCGCTCCCACCTTTAAACCAAGGCAGGCAGCCCCCTCTCGTGCCTAGGTAAATCCGAAAGCTGATCAATGAGTAAACCCCCGCCGACCCAACTCCATCACGCCCACCCTTGCCTGGATGCGTCGGCTAGAAAAAGCCACACTACAAGCCCAACCGTTGTCCATACTGGCTTGTGGAAAATATGGTAATTCTTTCAGGGTTTCCTGCGAACCGGTCTTTAATTGTCATGGGTGCGACTAGCAAAACCATACACCCACGGCCCACCGTTTGTCATGTTTTAGTTTGATTAGTACCATGGTGTCACTTAAATGAAAATATCATTAAAGGGACTATGCTAAGTAATTAAGTGAAATGACCCCCTCGATGTATTACTTGATCTAAGTAGAGCTAAGCATTTCCTAAACTAGCAACTACTCAAATTATTTCCCAAGCTACCAAAGGAACAAGATATTTAGAACATAAGGCTGAGTACAATAGGTAATTAAACCCATAAATGACATTATAAAACAATGCAACATTTAGAGAAAAATAAAACATTCGTAATTTTAGGCACAATATGTTCAAATGATAAGCATGACTTGCCTTACTCTTGTGCTGGATCGACCTTTGCAACGACCACGAAGTACACAGGAGTGTCGGAATTATCAGAATCTAAACGAAAAACAAAACACACAAGAAAACAGGCTATAAGTCTACTGAAACAGAGAACAAAACCATTTTTAATGGATTCTCGGCATTTTTTTGAATTTTCTGCAACTTGAATGGACTCAAACGGAGTACGGACAAATTAGTTATGAATTTTAGAAGATTAACTGTGTTTTTACTATAAACAGAAAAGTCCTTATTTAATTTATTGCGCAATAATTTTCAGGGCTGACGTCAGCAGAGGAAGGGGCGACGGCGCCGACAGGTGGGCCCCACCTATCGGTGGCACGGGACCCCGGTCCACGATGGACCGAGTCCACGAGACCGGCTGGCGAGCGCGTACCACGTGGCGGACGCGTGGCGCCGATGCGGCAGCCACGCGGCGAGTGCGGCGGCACGGGCAACACCACGTGGCGCACGCGTGGCGCCGACGCGGGACGGCGCGGGCGGGACCAAATAGCGGCGGCGTGGGTGGAGAATGAAAGAGGAGAGAGAGAGAGGGCTTACCGGAGCCGGAGAAGACGACGGCAGCGACGGTGCTAGACGGCACGGAGGCAGGCGACGATTGGGGAAAAAGAGAGAGGGGAGAGCGGGGAGGGTTTTTATAGGGAGCTGGGGAGCTAAGGGTGGCCGGTGGCGTTCGGATTTCTCACCGGAGTTGGGGAGTGGGGAGGAGAGAGAGCCGGGATTCGGTTGCGAATCCTGCGCTCCACGGTGCGGCACGGGTGGCGCGGAGAGGGGGATGGAAATGGGTGCGGATGGCGCGGGCTACGCGGGGAGGTGGGTGGTGGCTGTTGCGGGGGCACGAGTGGCGCGGGCGGCCGGCTGGGGAAGGGGAAGGCCCGACAGGTAGGCCCCACCTTTCGGCGGCCCAGGAGGGAGAGGAAGGCGAGGCGGACTTCGGCGGCACGGGCCGTGGCCTTGGGCCGGCCTGGGGAAGGGAAGGCGCGCGCGGGCGCGGCCGGGAGAGGTGGGCCGACGGCCCGAATAAAAGGAAAAAGAAAAAGAAAAAGAGATTTTCCAGGGATTTAATTATTACGGTGAGGGTTTTTAATTGTTTAAAATTATTTTTAGGGCTGTGAAAATTCCACTAAAAATCCTGTTAATGTATTTTAATATGGGAAACTCCAAAAAAATTCCACCATGCCATTTCCACTTAATTAAATGCATTTTTAAATTGGGGTTTGCTATAGGTTAAATAAACAATTTCTTTTAAACGGTTTATTTAACGAATTTAAAGCTAGAAGGGAAAAGGGTGTGACTGGGACCGAGCTTTGTCGCTGCGGCGGCGTGGCTCCGCCGTCCAAGCCACCGAGGTGGCGGGGGGCTCATCACGGCCGGACGCTTGAAGGACCGCCCGCCGTCGCCCCGCTGCTGCCTTACTGCTGTGAAGGACCGCCCGCCGTCGCCCCGCTGTTGCCTTACTGCTGTGGAGGACCGCTCATCGTCGCCCTACTGCTGAGATGAAATACACGGGTTAAGAGTAGAGGTAAGAAAAGGAAGAGAGAAAGAGAAGAGTCACTGATAGGTGGGTCTCACATGCTGACTCAACCTATTGAACTAGGTCAACATGACACGTCAACAAAAACCGTCGAGAAAGTTAAATTGTACCAATTTTAATAGTTAAGGGTTAAGATATCCGGTAGAGATACGGATCAGATTTTGCCTTAAATTAAGGGAGTAACAATGGATTTATTCCTCCGCATAATCCTCGCCGTTTTACGCGAGTTGAGGCTTCACGCTCTCTTGGGCCCAAGTCCTTATAGTCTGTCCTCTTCTAGTCGTCTGGGCTAACATTAGATACAAGAAGAAAATTTCCGATAGGCTCCGAAAACAGAGTTGCAGGAAGAGGAACAAGTATTGTCACTGCCTGCGTTTATTAGCAAACATATGCCAAACAAAAAACAGCGTTAGCGAAAATAAATAAATAAATAGAAACGGCTAAACAAATAAACGAGGGTATGAATGCTAGTGGCTACTTCGTTCCATTATCTCAATATCTTCACAAGAACAGTTTGATAATGAGATCCTCCATATATCGTAGACTATTTGATGATCAAGCAATCAGCACTCAGCAGAGAATCAGCACTACATTGCAGTTTCCAGGGAGAAACAAGCACTGTAAAAGGATTATTGCTCATGGAAAAGATACTGAAATTATGGACAGAAGCCACAGCACCACATTGCAGTATCCAGAGAGAACCAAGCATTGTAAAAGGCTTGCTCATGAAAAAGATACTGATTATTGAGACAGAAGCCTTGACGAAGGCACGCTGGGAACAACATTCAGTGTTAGTGATTTATACAAGCACTCGGTATTAGAAAATCTTTCCGTTTTTTCATCTCTTTTCTAATCCGGTAAGTGCCACCATTTTTTGGGAAGACACCCTAAATCTCATTTCCTCAAAGCCTTGGGATTAAACTTATTTCTCCGAGATATGTACACTGCTAGACCGTTACATTCCATTTTGTTAATGTTCAGCAGGACTCTTTGCACTTCAGCCGCCGCTTAAGCACTTCTTGTACTTGCTTTGCGCAAGATTCAGCAAGAAATCGGTGAATATGTGCTCATAACCTGGCATTTTCCCAAACCCTGCGCAAGCAAGAGGGAGTGAGCGTACACTCAAGAAAATGCTGCTGCAGAACAATGATCATGCTGTGTTGTTAAATAACAAGAACACAGAAATTCGAGACAACAAAGTACTACTGGATAAACTGGAACAGTTTTAATTTGGCCTAGAAGTCCAGGTATGTGTAGCGATGTATCCTCCTTTCCCCTCAGGCTGGAATAAAATCAGGCCTAACAAATTCTGCACGAACATATGAAGAGAAGAAAAGAAACGCAAATGATAGTACGCCATTTATGAAGGCAGTGGGAAAATAACTGCACACCTGGGAAGTAGTTGATGTCAATTATATAGTACCGATCTTTGGTTCCAAGTTCTCTGATCATATCTATGTTGAACAATCTTAAACCCTGAGATTTTTAAGCATGTCAGATGACCATTCGAAACAGAGCATGGTTAATAAAAATACATGGCCATACCAGTCTTCCACGAAGCTCTTTTCCCAGTTTCTCTAGGAGTGGTCTTGGAGGAAGTTCTATCATGTAAAAGAAAGTTCTGATCAATATATAGCAAAAGTTTATCTGGTGCCGTCGACAACTCATCAAAAGCAAAATAAATCAAGAAGTATCGATTGTCATTGAACAAACGCTGTCCTCGACTTGATATATGATAAGGAGACATAAAAACTCTTTACCATGTACACTGCGTTAAGGTTCTAAAGGAAGTTTGTGTTTGAATTTAATGCCCCCACTTACATTAATGAAGCATGGATCAGTAATAACCAAAATTAAGATTAACTGCAATACTGCAGATGTCTCACCTGAGATATGAGGATCAAGGTCTGCATGGTCTGCACTAGCAGCAGCACATGAAACTCTTGGAAATCGATAGACGCCAACATTGTTTAATAAGTCATAAGTGTTAACATCAGGAAGAGAAAACCTCCGTACAACTTGTATAGTTTCACCAATGATGTACACCTTAAATAGGATCCCACCTGTTAAGGGAATAGTTTAGGTCCGAACTTCTACCATTGAAGGAAAAAGTTTCAGGATATGCAAAAATACTACAGCTACAGGGAAAAAAAACAGAACTTACCATGGTTCACAAATTCCTGCAGGACCAGAGGAGGATCAAGCATTGATAAGGATGCCTCATCATATGCAAGAGATAGTTCGTGGGATTTAGATGTTCCATCAACAACCAATGGCTTCGCAACTGTATAGACAGAAGCATTTCACATCAAACAATTTCTAGCCTCAATAGTTCCAAGAATGAAAAGAGAACGTCTCCCACAATTAATTACTCCCTCTGTCCCAAATTATAAGGCCTATATTTTTTTACATGGTTTTCAATGACATACTTTGACCATTAATTTATTTCATGTTATATTTTCAATGAATAGGAAATTAACATTACATGAAAGTACTTCAAAATATGAATCTAGTGATATAACATGCATAATACTTAGCATAGATATAGTTAGTATGATTATTAGTCAAAAGTTATAGAGTTTGATTTTCCTAAAAAAAAAGTGACACCCTATAATTTTGAAATATTATCTGAAAAACAGACCGCATGTTCAAAAACTGAGCATGGCCAGGTGAAAAGATATTGCCGGAATAAAAAAGTTGAATATTTTTTCCGCTGTATTTAAACAAATCATACAAATGATTTGGCAATGTTTTCT
Source organism: Oryza officinalis (assembly GCA_008326285.1). NCBI lineage: Eukaryota > Viridiplantae > Streptophyta > Magnoliopsida > Poales > Poaceae > Oryza > Oryza officinalis. The sequence continues at coordinate 14,118,526 of BDMV01000003.1, read as the reverse complement.
TATCTAGAGGAAATGGATAGTTTTAAGATGTAGATCACGACCAATTACCCAAGGGCAAGGTTAGTCCAGCCATGGCAACTGTGGTTGGTATAGAGGATGGATCTCTCATAATGACCAGTTGGCGTGGAGTGCAAACTTCTCCTGCAATGGTTCAATGCATAAACAATCATATATTGGTATAACACCCTCAATAGATTTAGTTGATGATACACTTTTGGAATTCTGCCTTTTACTATCTCGGTACACTGTATTCACAACTAGCCGCAAAGAAATAACGTTTCCCAATCAAGCAACATTTGTCCTTGAAATCTTTGCAAAGCAAAAAAATATATGGGTTTCTACTGGGAATTTCAGCATTTCTAAGAGTTAACACAAATTTCTTTTGTTTGAAGAAAGAATTACATAGCAACATTAATTGGAAATTCCTGAATCCTGAGGTTCACAAGGAATAGAAAATAGATATTGTTCATCTTAGAAGGAGGAATATTCTGCACGTCGCTTTTGAAAGCAAAAGTCTCTTCCATTCTAGGACTGAAGTTTCAATGTGAATATATTCTTCTTCTTTTTTGCGACTACACGGCAGACGCACACGCACACACACCACACTAACTCAACTGATGCGCCCTAACACACACTCGAAGAGATGGAAACCAATGGCACATCCCTGATCTCACTAAATTTCTAGTGAAAGCCCACTTGGGTGTGCATAATATTCGTGGGCATCAAGATTTGAACCCTGGCGGGTGGAGTCATGTACCTACGACTACACCACCACATGACCGGTGCTTCCCCGACATGTGAATATATTCAATAATTAAACAGACACTAACTAACGGTATAAACATTAGAAAAGGAAAGTAAACTAACGAATCCATTTTATAGCATATAAATATACATGTTAAGCTTCATGATTACCATAGAAACTGGATAAGTTCAAATCAGATACTTCTGCAAGCATAGATTGCCGATTATTCAGATGATTGATGGCATTTGGTGGGTCAAGGACAGTAACCTCTGGATGTTCCTCATGATAATCCTTCGAGAAAGTGAAAGGAGTTAAGTCAACAGAAAGTTTCGACAAAAGGGCAACACAGACTTAGAAGCCAACAGCAAATTCCAAGAATTATGGATTTATGTTGAGCTTTACAATAGGGCACTGCAGTCAAATAGTTTGGATATATAATCATTAGGAACAGTGACAAACATCTACTGCTCATTTCCTCAGTTGATAACATATTTCCCCATGATGAGGCTGTGAACAAGTAGAAAGAAGGCAACTGTGCATACTCTCGATGGTATGGTCATTTACTGTGCATCATCAGATTTCTGCATATGTACTCAGATCTTACCTCCAGAACCTGTTGCCATTCCTTGCTAGTAATCTGCACAAAGAAATCTTTCAATAAAATATGCATATACTTTACCAAACTGCAATAACATAATTATCAGAAACATTAATTATAACTAAAGCTCATAAATAGATGATGTTATTCTTTGATAAAATGCATCATACAGGGCCAATGGGCAGCACTATTTTAGTCCAGGTTTAAAAAGGTCATGACTAACCTTGTGCAAGATAATATCAAATGGGCCTTGTTCTGCAAGTGGACGAGTGTCATCAATTGCTACAAGACTAATTCCCTTCTTCCTGACACAGTACATAATGAAACATCATGAAATAGTGTTATACAAGAAGAATGGCAAGAAACAGAAATGGATCCTAACATCCATATGGAAGTACAATAGCCATCTTGACCAAGTCCAAGCCCTCACAGAATCAAGAATTTTTTAGTACATCATCATCTCTCCATGTATGACATGTCGTTTGGGCTACATTTATACTCAATCGATAATATAAATAAGAATGATAAAAAAAGTTAAACTGCCTTGCAACAGAGTATTTCTCAATTATGCTTTGAAAATAAGCCTACTACAGGGATATAAAAAAAAAAGGGTAGAGAACATGCAGGTTGGTTGAATGAATATAGTTGGATTTTGCATAAATATATATCATTTCCTTTATTTTCTTAGAATAACTAAACAATAAATCATCGAAACAAAAACACAAACTAGGATTGCAATACACAAATAGTTTTGAGCAAAAACATTTTGATTTTGCATGAGTATTTCATATATTAATTTCATTTCCCTTTTATATTTCAGCTTGTGTTGCTTATGTCTGCAGCCTACAGAGCAACTAGCAAATGATTGACTCAGCTTGGATCTTGATTCAGGGAGCTAACAAGACAATCGCAAAGATCGTTTGTCGGTGGTCCATGTTGCCATTAAACCTAGCAAGTCAGTCACTAAATTGTAAACGATCCCAGAAAAGGCATTGCCATCAATAAGCTGTCGTAATCCATGTGATGTGCTTATCCATGGGAATATTCCAAACTAGAATCCCAGATACCAAGTAGCAAAGATTTGCATGCTAAGACCCATTTTGCCAAGTTGGCATGATAATATACAATTATAGACTATAGAGACCCCCGCATGCAGTGGAGCTGTCAACATGAGACGCACGTAAGGGGCCATCTACAGATGCTACCAGAATTCCTAATAAACACTAGCCATATTCTTCAGTTTACAATATATCACAAATGCAGCAGGCTTCGCCCAGAAGCCACTATCACTAGCCGCTCCTGCTAACTTTATACTCCAGTAGACGTCCGATTCGATCACTACTTGATTAGTGCTACAAGGAATAGAATAGCATTCCATTCCCACCCCCATATTGTTATGGAACCACAAGTTTTTTACCTGTTCTCGCAAAAATCTTCTGGGCTTCAGAAATAGAACCAAGTACAGCATTTAATCAAGATTCAAATGCAAAACTGGATCTCATAAACCATACATTCCCCCCTCAAATCATTAACCGTTTCCCTCCGACAGCAAAACGTTTCAACCTCCCTGGACCAGAAAAAATTCTGGTTTTAGTGAAAAAAAATTATTTGCCACTCGATCAACAAGAAATCCAACAAAAATACTCTATTTTCTCCCAAAATCCTTCACTACATGCATATCCCCACGGCCACGAATCAACAGGTTCATCTATTTGAGCGTTGATCCAGGTTTTTACCTCGCCAGCAAGAGCAGCTTGGGCTGAAGGAAGCTCTTCACCTTCTTCTTGGTGAGGGCGTACCCCACCACAAGCCTCGTCACCGGAACGGCCCCGCCGTTGAGCGGCGACGACGACAACGCCGCCGGAACCATCACCACTTCCTCCTCGTCCTCATCGAAGGAAACCTCCCCGTGCAGCCGCATACCCACCCGCAAGAACTCCCCCCCAAACTCTCGCCCCCAAACTCTCGCCCCTCGTCTCGAATTTGGCCAAGAAACTAAAGAAACAAACGGCAAAAATCAGGGTGGGAATCTGCAGGCGAGGCGGGATCGAGCAGACGTAGCCGGCGTCTTGCGAAGTGAACTACTCCCTAGTTGGGTCGGAGCTGAGGTGGGAGTGAATTGCTCGGGAAGGATTTGGGGAAAAGAAAAAAAAAATTTCCCGGAGCTCTTGTTAATATAGAGACGAGTGGAAGGGGAAGGAGGAAGAGAACGAGCCGGTATTTGTAGGCGACGAGGTCAGGAGAAGGAAGGTCGAGCGAGCCATTTCTCCGTGCCTACCTGCCTTACATCCGCGGCTGTCCACAGCCGTGCTACTACTCAAGTTGCAATCTTTTTGGCACTGGTGAATGGCGATAGATTGGTCGTTCGTGCGTAGGAGTACAAGATTTGGGAAACGTGTTCTACGATGGACGACAACCGATGGAACGACAAAACTATGCACACACGGCCGTCTCAATTAGTGCGTCGCCGTTGAAGCCGTCGTTGTCAGTAGCTGCTTGCTTGCAGGCAGACGGGTTTGAGTAGGCCACATGACCATAGATTCAGGTGAGTGGTGGTGGGGCGGCGACCGGCGAGGATTGCTATCGAACAAACGCGACAGTGACCCTGTTGGTGGTCAGGTGAAGTAATTTTTGTGTTGATGCTGGTGGTGAGACGGCAACGTGACAAGTAGCCTGGGTTTTTTCTTTCGTGTGGATCGGTTTTGGGTGGTGGTTACATAAATTATCTGAGCTGCAGAGGTTTTGATCTCGCTTGCATCTCAAGCAGAGTAGCGAGTAGCGACGCCGGCAAGAAGCGGCTGCACAACCCGTGGACAGACGACGGGGGCGCCCGTGAGGCCGTGAGGGTGCATCAGAGCGCTGCAGTAACAATCCCGTATGTCCTGGCAAATTGTGGCCCAATGTAAAGCCCACACTTGTTATCTAGTGTCAGTGCGTTGTGCGGCCCATCTCATGGAATAATATTTGCACTATGGTCCCTACTACTACTTCGCACCGATTTAGCAGTTATACATTTTCCATTAGATTCCCGTAGATTCTATTTGTTTTGCACTTAGATCTCTAATGTTTCGGATCAGGCACTATATATATATATATATATGTATGTATATATATATATGTATATATATATATATATGTATACATATATATATATATGTATATATATATATGTATATATATATATACATATATATATATATATATATTTCGTCTCAAAATAAATCAATCTAAATTAAGATAACATATAACCTAATACAAAATAAATCAATCTAAATTAGGATAAAATATAACCTAATACATTACATTTAGATTCGTCGTAACAGATTATGTCTCATCTTAATCTAAATTGGTTTATCTTGAAACGGGCGAAACATATCTTACTCTCTCTGTCTCGAAACAAACCAACGTGAACTATACTATGTAGTATGTAGGGTTTTATCATATCATATATTGATTCAAGTATGTAGGGTTTTATCATATCATAGATTGATTTATTTTGAAAGAAAGACAGTAGGATAGATGGCCGGCTGTTGAGCTGTCCTCTGTCTTTCAGCTTCTCCGGCCGGCCTCGCGGATGGACTCGTTGGACGATGGATCCCCTTTGCCCTCACCAGAACCGCAAAGGCGCGTCGAGCGAAGATTTAGGCGGCGGCGGCGAGCAGAGACGGTAATGGGGCGCGGCGGTTTACCTGCTACGCTATGGTGACTGGTGAGCAGGTGCTGCTGGCCGGAGGCCGACTGCCGCCGCTGGAGGAGACGCTGCGGTCGGGTCCGTCGACAAGTACAAAGTACATCTGCTTCAAGAGTTCACGGAGGCCACTGGCGTGGCATCGTTTTGTCTTTTGTTCTGTGTGCTGTGGCGACGGCAGATCGACGAAATTAATCCTTCCCTGCTTGATTGCCTTGGACAGCGCCACAGCGGGACAGGTAAATAAATGGACTCCCAAGTAGACGGCCATGCTTTAAACGTTGCAGACGCGAACGAAGCGCATGCACACGCTCGTGTCCTCTCGCTGTTGAAAGTGAAACCATCGTTGTCAGCAGTTTGCTGCGGGCAGAGTTCACTATGCCATATAATATAACCATACAAAAATATCATGGATTCACCGGGCCGCCGACGATGCTACCGACCAAACACGATCCGTAATGGGTGAGATTGCACATCCTACGCCGCGTGGCAGGACACGTGTGAGATAACAGTGTACGCTCAATCTGCAGATACACACCTGGCCAATCTGTGCGGGGATCACGGAGGTGTTGCACACAATGACCGCGATCTTATAGAGCACGCAGATCGTGCGCTAAACTAACCACACGATCCCGATTCCCGAGTCGAAAAAAGGGGGAGAAGACAACAATACAATTTAGATCAAAGCTCCGTAAACTCCCGAAACTGAATCGATTGTTTCCTGAATCAAAAGCTCAACAGAGTCGAGTCTGTACAAATTACAAGTTGCTGAAAATAAGTAAAACTATGATCGAACTCAAGAATTGCATATTTGCATCACATCTACCCTTTTGTTTTGGTTAATGGAAGATCACATAAAACCCCCTCTATGTTCATGACAATAAACATTTGAGTACCGGAAAACTAAGCAGCATCAGAAGAGAATAAGCCCTGTCAGGATTGGTACACGACGACACGCACTGTTCGATTCTACGGAGTTAGTCGAATTCAGCCACGGAGTGGAGACAAATTTGCACCTTGCACTAGTACCCTCGGAGTTTCTTGGCCACGGTGGTCAACACCTTGTCGCCGATGTGGGAGCGCAAGAACCGGATGAACTGGTCCTTCTTCATCTGTCCTCTCTGAAACAAAAAGAAAGTTTTTGTCATTGGATTTTCAGGACTTCAGCTTCGCTTACAGTTATAACGCCGCTATGCTGAGCTGAAAGTCGCTTTGCACAAAATATTGACAGGTAGATGATTCTGTTCTAAAGCATCATACTGATACAGAATAAAGTCGGCATGACCATATTAAAATCAGAGCAGTGCGGTACAAATCAACAATTTTACGTGCTGATTATTGCATATAGAGGAGAGTTAGACTGAGGCCTTTTGTTTAAACTTATAAGCCAACTTATAAGTAAAAAAACGTAAACCTAAACAAACGAGCAGTTTTTACGTTTGGTTTTTTAAAGCCAAAAGCCACTATTACACTATTAAGTCAAAAGCTAGATTAGAGATTTTTTTTCTTATTTGAAGTGATGGTATAACTCCATCATTAAACTTAATGTTTTAAAACCATCTACTTATGAAACAAATAAACCAAAAAGTTAGCTTAAAAGCCTAAATAAATAAGCCTAAGTCCTAACAAAGAGGCCCTATACATCACAAACCATGCAGAGCAAAATTGCTCAACTAAATGTAAGACTAAATTCACCTAGCAGATCAGCAATTGTGTTTTAGCCCCATCATTTCATTTATACTTATTCAAATAACTATTAACAAAAAAATATTATGATAAAACTTTTTATATACGTGTTTTTAACGATTTAAAAATAAATGCGGTAAAATAAACAACTATAAAAAAACCACAAAATCAACTTTTAAATTAAATTTTAAATTTTAAATTTTGACTTATAAACATGACCATAAACGCGAAGGGGCTGTTTTGTGTAAGCTAGCGCAAGATTCTAATCAGTCATCTATCTAGAAATGAAATGCTCAGCAAGTAGTACCAGTTTACCTTGAAACAATTGTACGTCCTCTGCAAAGTCTGCAGCTTCGGGGATGGAACGAACCGCTGGATCTCCGTCAGAAGCATAGGGAACATGTCACGAGTAGCTGCTGGTGAAGGCTTCTTCAACTTTGATCCCGACTCCGATGATCCTGAAAACCACAATTTCACTGTTATGACGTGCCAAATGGAGACAGTTTCCATCCAGCAAATTCAGACACGAGAGACCAACCTTCCATCTGCGGCAGGTTGGGGCACCTGAAGCTGACCACGTACTCTGGGAGGATCCTGGTGTTCATGTCTGTGCTCCATACAACGTACCACCGTGGATTCTCAAGGTTGTCGACGGCGCTGTCGTAGTCGTCGCTGCTGGGGTGGAATTGGGGTGAGCCCGCAGGGACGACCTCTGGTCGGCCCATCAGGACGCGGCACAGCACGATGTGTGCCTCGCCATTCTCGTCTGGCTTGGTCAGTATCGCACTGCTCGAAGACAAGTTCATGAACTCGTTAGCTCAATTGAACATTTGACACTCAAATTCCATCACAAATTAGGTACTGTACAATGTTTCTGTTCTCCTTCTCTACACATTCAGAAACCACTGCCGAATTTGCTCTAAAATCATCAGCTTAGATGCAAAACAACGATTGATTGTTTCATGATTTAGCACCAAAATGGCAGACATAAAAATAATTTTGGTCAAGATCCGTATGGTAATATCGAAAGATGAAATATATGAAGCGCTTGATGAATTCTCAGAAATTACTAAAAATGTTCCCCAAGAGTTGAAAGCATTTGCAGATGGAAAGAATTCAAGGCATTCCGGAAACTAACCTCGCGTGAGGGTACTGCGGCGGCGAAAGGTGAACGCCGTCGCCGTGTGCGCGCCCGCCGAGCAACTGCCCGTTCGTCCTCCCGAAGCCGTGCTCCACCGCGGTGGCCACATCCGCCGCCGGCGCGCCGTACCACGCGAACTTGGCATTGCTGCCACCGCCGGCGCCGCGAGCAGCGGCAAGGAGCTGTCCCTGCAGATGGAAAGCTCTTGCCCGGGGCCCCTGCGCGACCTTGTGCACCGCCGCGATCGCCACGCCGCGGGTCGCCGCCACGGGAGCCATCCGGCTGACGAAGAGCTTCTCCACCACCTTGTAGAACTTGTCCGTCTCGTCCAGCCTCACCGCCTTCCCCCACAACATCCCGCGCGCCTTCTTCCTGTCGGACTCATCTGCCTCGGGGCGGCTCTCGCCGGACCGCTCCTCCACGCCGGACGACGCCTCGTCCCCGTCCTCCTCCGCCCGCCGCCGCTGCTCCTCCCCCTTCACCTCCGACCCCGCCTCGTCCCTATCCCTCTTCCTCTTCCTCCCGCCCTCGGGAGCCGGGAAGAAACACGCGCCGCGGTCGTCGATCCACCCCAGCGCGGCCTCCTCGGCGGTGACCGCGTCGATCCGCACCATCCGCATGAAGTCGAACAGGAAGACCCTCCCACCGCAGGCGGCCTCGGACACGGCCTTCCCCTCCAGGAACGCCCGCCGCAGCTGCGCGACCGCCTCGCTGGCGACGTCCGCCCACGCGCCGCCCTCGAAGCAAAGGAGCCTCGCCGGCGCGCCGCTCCGCCGGAACTCCTGCCACCCACGCAGGAGTGGTCTCGCCCCACCGTTTCCTCCCCCATGTACCGCCGGAACAGAGGGCCGGTGGATCGCCGGCTTGTCGTCGCCGGAGAAGTCCATCACGACCCGGATATCTCACGCCGCGCCTCTGCTCCGGCGGAGATCGATGTCTGGGTGTGTGGCGAAATGGCGATCGGGACCAAGTGGGGGCGGAGGAGGTGGGGATGAATATATAGGTTGAGGCTGCGGCGGGGGTCGGGTCGGTCTCTTGAGGGGCACGTCGGCGAGGACGTCGGCGCGAAAGGGAAGAAGGGCGGAAGAGGGAGGCGCGTGGCGCTCTTTTTTCACTTGTGTTTTGGGCCGCCGCCCGCGAGTTTTCTTTTCGTTGGTTGGTGATGGTAGTGGCGGTTTTGCTCCTGATGAGGAGATGCCTTGGTAGAGAAGTCTAGAAATGTCTAGTTTGCCCCCGAACCTGTTTTACTTACGGCAGTTGGTTTTTATTTATTTTTTGTCCTACTTACTTGAACGGAAAGAATAGTGCAAGAAATAATATTGCTCCTCTAAAGAAAGTAATACTCTCTCCTTCAAATTATAAGTCTTTCAAATTATAAGTCATTTCAACTTTCTTGAAGAGTCAAAACATTTTAAATTTGACCAAATTTATATAATAAAATAATAACATTTATGATACCAAATAAGTATCATTAGATTTTTCGTTAATTATATTTTTATAGTATACCTATTTGATGTCATAAATTTTTATAATTTTTTTTATAAATTTGATCAAACTAAAAATGATTTGACTCTCTAAGAAAAATGAAATGACTTATAATTTGGAACGGAGGAAATATAAGGAAGCTGGTTTCAAAAGGTACTAGACAGAAAGGAAATTACATTACACATTGGCTTAATTTCATGCATACACATTTGATTGTATGAGTTCTGGTTAATTATATACTCCAAAAAATTGTTTGATAACATAGCAAAATTCAGCAAATAGTAGTAATAGTTCTTAGGAGTAGTACGGTCTTATCGGTTGCTCATATTTCCTAATAAGTCAAAACGGTTTATTAGAAAATAAAAATTAATTTGTAGATAAGACTTTTATATATTTGTTTATAGACTTAAAAAGCCAATGTTGAAAAAATACTATGTTGAAAATATCTTAAAATCAACTTTAAAATTAAATTTAAAAATTTAAATTTTGGTTTTTACTTTGGCTTATTAAGTCAACTGATGGGACATGTAGTAGTACTCCCTTCGTCTTAGTCTTAAAATAAGTTAATCTGATATGAGATATGACGTATTCTAATATTATGAATCTAAACATATATCCGTTTAGATTTATAGTTCTATGATATATCACATCTCAAAGATGCAGTACACAAAGACTTAGGCTATGTTCGGCACTTCACTTTGGGACTAATCATTCGTGCACGTAAAACGGAGCGACTGATTAATACATGATTAATTAAGTATTAATCTATTATTCTCAAAAATAAATTAATGTGATTTTTTTAAATAACTTTCGTATAGAAAATTTTTGAAAAAAATATACCGTTTAACAGTTTGAAAAATGTACGCGTGAAAAATGAGAAAGATGAGTTAGAAAAAATAGGAAGAACAAAGCCTTAGACTGTGTTCGTTTGATTGAGTTCCCAACTCATCCCACTCGTTTTCCGCGCGCACGCTTTTTAAACTGCTAAACGGTGTGTTTTTTGCAAAAAGTTTCTATATGAAAGTTGCTTGAAAAAATCATATTAATCTATTTTTTAAAAAAATTAATAAATACTTAATTAATCATGTGTTAATGAGTCACTTCGTTTTCTGCACGGAAGGAATTTCTTCTCAACCCATATGAACTAAAACACCCTTACACCTTTACTTCACCCTGGTTCACAGTTGTCGCATGTGAAACACGCTGACTATTGAAGTACCGACTTTGTCCTTTACTTCACCTGGACAGGCCCAGCCGGTCTCCTTGTGTACCAGGTTAGTACGAAACGTCCGTTAATGCAAAAAGAAAGGGAAAGAAAACGAAAATCATACGCCGGCACGAAACGGCGCGTTGGTTTCACTCCCGGCCGCAAAACCGCCCGCCCCTACTCCTCTCGGCGTATTTTCTTGGCGCTTAAGATTGCTTGCCCCCGCTCCCACTCCCACCCGCGATGTTCTTGTGAAGCAAGTTGTTTATTTTTCGGTCTACTTCTAATTAGTAGACTTCCCGATCCGAGGCGTGGTAAACCAAACGCTGACCTTTCCCCTCGCCGTTGACCATCTGCATATATCGACCTACGGGCCTACGGCTACGGGAGTCGTAGTAGCCCTTATGACCACTACTTCGCGTGTGTGCGTGCCGTGCTCGACCTGTGTTCGACTTGGCATTAGGCAAGTTTTGTTTCTACTCCGACGAACGGATTGATGTTATGTTACTGCTCCGTGATGGTCAAGTCAGTTCCGGAAACATGTACAGGGACCATCCACTTGTAACACCTCACGTGATCGGCTTTGCTGGAGTAGCAGTTCGATTTCTCCTTTTTCTGCTCTGCTCGATCGCCTTCTTCTGACAGGTTGTGGATCGCTTGCACGCTTCATCATTTGGTAGCGGAAAAACACATCACGAATTTGGGGAAACCGGTTGAAATTAGCGTTGTGTGGTTGGCCTTCATCAAGAAGAATTGAAGAAACATAGGAAGACTTGGGGATGAAGTGCGTACATACCCGATTGGCCGATTCGGCTGGAGTATATGAATTAGTCACAATTAATCACATAGAAAATGGTGGCTCTAATCCTAAACATTGTAGGGATCGAATGTTGTTAGATTTGTATATAACTAAATACATAGCTAAGGGTTTGTTTAACACAACTTCTACTTTAGTTTCAGCTTCATTTCTTTTGAAACTAGAGTCTAATAAAATGGTTTCAGTTTTAAAAAATACTCTTATAAAATAAACTAGAGAGATAAAATTGAATTTAGACGGTTTTATAATTTTACTTTAGATCAAACTCTTTGAGTCAAATTCAAAAATTAAAGTTCTACTAGACGGGTAGTATTCCTGCTACTACGTACCAACCAATAAGAATCCAGACAAACCGACTCTCGAAAATGCCTACAAAAATCAGTCGGTTCGTCGGTCGACATGTGTAGTGTGTCCGATCAACGTTTTGTTACTGGAGATTAGGTTATCAGTATCACGTCCAATTCTTTGAGAAATTCCATGGATGGCTTTGGCGTGTGACACGCACATGTGCCGCGTGATATGTTGATATTCCTGTCTGTATGCATAGATGTGCAGATATGCATGCCAACCACGCATGCGTGAAGCACCTGACTTGCCAGAAGCACTGAACCCAATAACACGAGCAAAGATATTTTCTTCTGTTACTCCTACATTTATCCCGCACGAGATATTTTGATCATGGCACGCAACCCACGATGAAGTGATTATATTTTTTAAAAAAATTATATAAAAGTTGTTTTAAAAAATTATATTAATTTTTTTAAAAAAACTAATACTTAATTAATTACACGCTAATGAGTCACTTTGTTTTGCGTGCTCGAAAAATTAGCTCCTAACCCTAGTACCGAACTCAATCATAAGCCTTTTCATAACCATATCTTTTTCAAAAAATAAAAATAAAAATAATAGAAAAAAATAACAAATATTGAAAAACTATATCGATTATAAACCAATTACAGATACAGAACCTATTTAACTTAGTGTGTGTGTGTATATATGACCAAATGAATTTTAAGTAAATTATAAATTATCTCTCTTTTATCATGTACTTAAGTTAAAGATTTAATTTAAGAATTAATGTGTATCTAAATTATGGATCAAATAGAGGAATGTCCCATAAATATAGGGTTTTCAAAAATATAGTAATTAACATAGTATAAAAATGTAACTTTTACAAAAGATGGTAAAATACGTAAATGGACGGTAAACAATAAAGTCTCGATAGTTTCCGTTTTCGTTTTTATATTTTTTTTTCCTCTCATTTCTGTTCTACTCCGTAGTATCTTTGTGGATTACCGTATTTTCCACATTGCGCCCTCGGTAGAAATTAATCGAAAACAAGTGTATCACCCTACATGTAACTCATCCCGTTTTGAGTTTGAGCCCCCATGACGCAACGCATGACAATTTTTGCCACTAGCTAAATTAACGAGGTGGGTTGACCAGCCGCTTCTAGCCAAGCATCTCTACGTTGACCTAGTCTGGCACGACGTACACATGGTCCGAACCAAGAGAACACATGAGACAAAAAAATATCAAGCAGTGGAATTTTGCGTGCATATTAGGCGTATACCGATCGTCAGCAGGCGACCTCGATGCATGGCTGAAATCCTGAAACGGTTGAATTAAAATCAGCAATTCGTTGAGGAGGCATAAGTGAGGGCGATGAAGTAAGTCATGGATATAATATGACATTTATAATATTTTATCAAACTTTTTAAATACGGCATAGGTGTCTCACCCAAAATATTTTTATCCATTTTTCCTAACATATCGTTAAGATTTAAATGAGTACACACATTTACACGTTTAATGGGGCTGCGCATTTTTCATCCGTGTATTGGAGGCAAGACCTTCCAATCTCTTCATACTGTGTGTTATAGAACGAGCATGTATCCGCATGCATGTGAAGTGTGGTAGTGTTCGTCCTTAGTTGCACCTTTATAAATTAATAATAAAATAAATTTATAAAATCTAATAAGTTTATTATATTATGGTAGATTTTTTAAGACAAATCTATCTATATACCTTTGTTTAAAACAAAGTACTTAAGAAAGAGTGAATTATTCTCTACTATGAAAATTGTTTTCTCAGGCGGCTAAAAATCGTTTTTCCAAGCGGAGGAAAGGCCCGTCTGTATGCAAAGGCCTACGCGGACATTAGCCCGGCCTGCAAAAATGATTTTCGCAGGCGGCCTCTCCATCTTCGCAGGCGCTACTTCACCTGTCTACGAAAAATATTCTCAGCGAACAAAAAAGAACGCCACCACCCCTACCCGTTCGAGGAGGGTTGCGCCGCCGCCTCCATGACGACGAGGAAGACGACCATGAGCGCGCGTTGCCATCGCTGGATCAGCCGACCCCGCACGTTGCCGTCGCTGGCGGTGGAGTGGTGTGGAGAGGAGAGGTGATGATGAGAGGAGAGTTGAGGAAGAGGAGAGGAGAGGGAGGACTTAGAAATATCTGCCATAACCCCTCCTCGCGTGTATTTAAATGCCACTACTAATTTTCACAGGCGGATCTCTTAAACCGTCCGTCTACGAAAATGGATTTTTCAGGTAGATCTTCGCAGGCGGACGGCCATTTAGCTCTCTTTCCTATCCTGCAGGCGGATCGGTGATGGTAAAGTTTTTATCCGTCTGAAAAATATAGATATCTCGTATGAAAAAATGGTTTTTTAGTAGTGATTAATGATAAAAGTTTTAAAAAATTAACCAAATTTTATTGTAGATATGACTTATTAGACTGTCGATTAGGATTTAAATTTCAGTGTCCACGAATATACGTACACGAGTATACGTTTTTGGTTCTGTATAATACATGTTATGTTCGTGCCATATATAGTTGTGTGTATACGTATAAGTCTTTTAGCTAGCTAATCGGAACCAACCGACCGACCACACTTAATCCATTCGCACACTGGATATCGACGGATTAACTAAACTAATCTTGAACTCGGGTCTACTGCTTCCGTGGCATTCGATGCTGCCAAGTAGGCTGCAGATACTTAGCGCCTAAGCTAGCAAACCAACCCGCATCAGTCCAGAAGCCGGCCGCGCTGGTCGATATATCGCGTCGGATCACACGAAAAAGTAGAACCAAAAAAAAAAAAGATAACGCAATCTAAGCGAACTTTTTGATGGCGACGTTGCCAGCTCGCTAGCGATCATCGAGCTAAATAGCCCGGGGAGCACGGGGGGCGCGGCTTTACGATTCATTGCGAACCGCTACGTTTTTGTTCGTCGGAATATGCGATCGGCGAGCTCGATCGATCGAATGGCTGCGGTTTAATTAGATTAATTAGTTTCGTTTAATTAATTGTTCCTACGTGAGTACGTGCGCCGCCACAGGGCAGCATATGCATGCACTGGTTCGGTTTGGTTTGTTGGGTTCGTGATCACTTGCTTGATTAGCTTCACCTTTGCTTTGGGGCAAAGGAACGAACAGATGCGAAAGAGACGAGCCGTGAGGACACTTTGCGTAGAGGACCCTCACGTTCTGGAAAATCCTTGTGGGGGCCTTATATATACTGCCATATCTCAAAACGTTTTTATTTTGGGTTTTTTTAGATCCGACTGCCATGTCGACCTTGATATGGATTGTGTTGTCATGGTATTCGCTTTAGGGAACCTTCATGGCATAGTCTGTCAGTATCAAGGCTGGTATTTTTCAGTATAGGTGGTGTTCTTTTCTTATCAAAATATACTTTTTATCTCGATTTTTATTAGTACGTTTTTTAAGCTGCTAAATGATATGTTTTGTGTGAAAACTTTTTATATATAATTTTTAAAAAAATATCATATAAATTTATTTTTTAATTTGTAATAATTAAAACTTAATTAATCATGTGTTGATGATTTTTCTTGTTTTGTGTGTCCTAACTTTATTTTTATCTTCATTTGAAAAAAAAGACCATAGAGTCATTCTTGGAAATATTGTGTTTCTGGCTACCAAACTTCAGATTATACGTGCAATTGCAAGATTCGTTCCAAAATAAATATATTTTTAGGATTCAAAATTTGTCCCAACATAATTGTCACTCTAAAGTACTAATTGCCCCATCATTCAAATTTTTCTCTATTTTACCCTCAATCACCCTTCCACTCTCACTTATACATCATTTAATGAGAGGCATCATAGTATTTTTTTTCTCAAACCTTAATATATGTTAAACAACCTAAAATTACAATTATTTTGGGATGAAGGTAGTATATGATTTTCCATGGTTTATATTTGTCCATAATAGGATTTACCATGGACCAGTCCATTGCAGAAAGCAAGAGAATGCCTACATGGTGTCACGGTTTTGTTATTTAGGCTGCTAAAATAACTACTAATTCGTCAAGCTTCATGAAAAGTAGTCTCAGCCAGACCACTGTTCCTATTTTTGAAAGTACAAAATGTTTTAAGGGATTTTATACGTAAATACTTGTGGATCGTCTGTCTGGAGCCTTTGGAGAAAAAAAAACTCCTTGCGATTTTCCAAATCTCTCTGTCAAAAAAAATCAAACCCTCACATCGTGAGACAATTTTAGTTTGTTAAGGAAAAAAAGATAAGTATGAATCTCATTAATAGGAAATAGTATTGACGGTTGGTTAGGTTAGAGTTATTGAAAAGATAAAAATTTTTGGTTTATAGACTAATGATACATAAGAAGATAAGGATTAATTTATTTTAAGATAAAATTTAAACTCAATTTATTTTAGAACCGTAAGTCGAAGATAGTATTGCCTTTGTCTCAAAAATATTTTAAAATATAGAACATACGCTGTTTCATTAGGACAAGACTTTGAGCATCAATTATCCTTTAGGAGAGTAGGTTTCAAGGTTGGTCTGGGACAAGTGTAACTCCCACACCTTTGTAAATATATTTTCTATACCCTTCTTTATCGACATACAAGGTAATTCACCCACCTTTCTTTTAAAAAAACAAATACTCTATAAGAATAACATCTATGTGATGTAAAAATATAATCATAACCAAGTAATTTTAAATACGAATCTAATAAATTTAATTTTGTATCCTAAAAATTATATTTTAATAAAATAATTGTTGGTCATCTTATCCTAACGAAATAAAATACGTTTTATATTTTGAAATGGTATATGATACGAGTTTTTTTATTACATGTGGCTGAGTGTTGTCCATAATATTGGCAAGCACCAGGGGTTTTTCCTGTAAGTGCATGGAAAAGGCAAATTCAAAGGAGCAGGATTAAAGACGGGAGAAAATTGCTTCTTTCTTCTTTTGGTTTTCTGTGATGCATCATGCATGGAAGGGCTGTTCGCAAGGTCAGAATTCCACCTAGTTGACCCTTTTGACGCATTCCCTTTCCGGTTCTTTATTACGATATTAGTCCTAGTACGTGCCTTCGTCCTGATTGTCTATTATATATTTCTGCACTAAGCAAATTAAAGCACACTAAACGAAACGGCCGGCATACGTAGTTAGGTTGTCAATAGCTTGCATGCACTTGCATGGGCGTAAAAGCATAGTTTAATTAACTAATTGCACTCACTCACTGATCACTTCTGCTGAGAGGTGAGGGAGAGAGGTCACCATATATCACCATTAATTGCTCATCTGTAGTTTCCATATTTGTAGATCCGTGTTGCCTAAAATTTTCTTACTCCGGTCATTGATTAGTGTAAAAAACGGTATGTATTTATGACTAGAGAGAGTACCACACATCTAAACTTGTCCAGTGGACATTGCATAAAATTATACGTGTTGGTTTACTTAATTTGTTCAATACATCTCTCGGCTTATACCTATAATGTATTTTTAAGGTTCTCTTTGTTTTTAAGATAATGGTTTTAGGGTTCTCTATACTCTGCATTTTTTTTCACATTGGCACTTTGCAAGTGATTCCTCAAAATACTATACAGTGCATTTTTTTAAAAATAAGTTACAGCAGATTGATAGATAAGAAAATATCAATGATTTGAACAATGAGCAGATTGGTCTAATGGTACCTACTACATTACAGCAATAGGCTTCGATTGGTTGAGCTACGGCGCTGATATATAGGCCATCGAAATATCAATGAAGTAATAAAAATAATTTGTATGTGAACTTTTAAGTCTGTATATTATTAATTTGTATTTTAAAAGCCGATACTAGACTATAGAGACTAGAACGGAAAAAAAAGAAAACCTAAAGTAAACTTTAGTTTAATTCAAATTTTGCCTGAGGCTAATAAGCCAACAAGCAAGTGATGAGAGAGGCTAAGTTTGTCGATCAACTTATTTGGTTTATTGATTTATTTGCATGGAAGTTCCTTAAATAAACCACGGGCCTAAATAGCAGAAGGATCTAATTCTCTAACTTTCCACTTGGGGCCTATAATTCTTCCACCAGCATGCATGAGTTGGTACTGGACAGAAATTTTTCTTTAAACAAAAATTTGACACTTGGCTAGAGCATCAGTTCATCCGCTTACTTCTTTTTTCCTCTTGTCTTCTGCATTTCTTTTGGTTCTAAAATGGCAGAGAAAAAAAAAGAAACGGAATCTTTATCTTCATGGAGCATTAGCCCCAAAGAAAGGAATCAACACTACAACGGTCATCCACATCTCAATCGGACGGCAACCCTATCTGTGTCGGGTATGGCGCCCGTCACAGCGTAGAAGTCACTGATGTGAGAAGTTATCTCAATCGGACATACGCCCGTTACGGATGAAGTTATCTCAATCGGGCCTCAACTAAAACCCGTCACCGATAGCTTTGACCTAGACGATCAGTCAAACAGAGCCCGTCACGGATGACCTATCTCAATCGGGCTGAAACTAGCGCCCGTCATGGATGACTACTAATCCTAATCGGGTCTAAACTAGAGCACGTCACAGATGACTAATAATCTCAATCGAGCCTAAACTAGAGCCCGTCACGAATGACTATAACTCAAACGAACTTTAACTTATGCCCGTCATGGATGACTATAACTCAAACGGACTTTAAATTATGCCCGTCATGGATGAGTATAACCCACAAAAAATAAATTTTGTTTTTTGGCTAGCCTCAGGCCTTTGCTAGCCATGCCCGCTGCAAAATAACAGAAACAGATATATTCCCCAGCATTGTCAATATACACATCCCAGCATCCCCATTCACATGCACATATGCCATTCACATATATTTCACACATCCATTCACATATATTTCACACATCCATTCACATATTTCACACATCCATTACTCACATATTTCGCATATTGAAGTGATAAACATCATAACCTGCAAAACCGAGTTAATTGGAACAAATATATATTTAGCAAGTATTTACATAAACATAACAATTATAATAAATATCAGTGTTACATAATCACATGTCTTTGACAATTCATTTAAGATGTTGAACAATGTTCATCATTTAATCTTAACCCTAAACATTCCTTTGGGGTCAATTATTTCGCGCAGGATAAAGCCAACTATCTCCTCACGAATCTCCTCGAAGCTACTACCTGGATCCTTTGAAATTTTGTCCTACATGTACATAATTCGAAATTAGTCGATCTATCTATCTATCTATCTGTACACACACACACATGCACACTTCGATGTAGTTAGTATATATCACAATTGAGACCACATACCTCAAATTCATCCAAAGTCTTCACCTTATCTTTGCACAAAAGACGCATGTTGTGACACATATGGAATCCGCACTGGTCTCCTATTTGTTGTTTTACCGGGAAGTCTTTTTTGTGGATAAGTGTGTCATGTCCTGTCTTACGAAGGCCTCCTTTTTCCACATATCGGCCCCACGCTTCATCTATCACTAGTTGAATGGGGGTCCAATTATATGCTTTCTTATCAATTCTGGAGTTTAGGTAGTGGCATGTACTCCACTTAGGCGTTATGACCAGAAGGATCCAATGGGCACTGCGACATTATTATTGTGAAAGTTAAATACTAAAGCTAGACGTGTCATGCAATTGCATATATTTAGGGAACACACTTACTATTGATTATAGGCGCACATTATGTACTCCCTGTCTTGTCAGGCCCAGAAGGTGTCAAAGATGTAGTTTACCATTCCTTGACGGTCGCCTTGGAGATTTGTGACACTGACTACTTGTGGATCAAGGAAGACAACTTCCGGTGCATTCTTCAGACATCACTTCCAACTATACCTACACGCGAGACAAACGCTCTTATAAGCATGTTATACGGATTGAGATGACTAATTTTCGTTAGCAACAATACTTAAAAGGAGTAGCACTTAAGGAGGGTTGTGTCCACCGATCGGATCCTGTAGAGGTCGAATAGATCCTTGAAGTCTATCACGATATAATTTGGTGGCCCAAGGAATGGCGCTCGGTCGTGTTCGCCTATTATATCGTTCTCTCTATTCTTCCTCCTCACGTTGGATCTCTCGATGTAGTACACGTGAAGCTCCTTGCAAGCGGTGCCCATCATGCCTAGCACGTCGTCTCCAACCAATGGCATGCCTAGTTGGAAGGACGATGAAGAAACGGTCTTCCTCTTTACTACCTGCACCTTGCTCATATTTAGCTTCATTGGAGCCAGAAGTGAGCCCTGCACCTTTCCTTTTCCTCGCTCCCTTGCAGCAGGTTTTTCGATAGTTATTCTCTGAGGGGAAGAATGCGCCTTCCTGCTCTTTTTCATGGGTGGGGCTTTAGTGATCGCCATGCTGTCGACCTCCATATGCTCGTCCCCAAAATCCATGTCATACTGTAACTCCACATCTTAAGATTGTTCATGACGAGCGGGAGCTGGAGGGGCTGAAGGAGCAAGGGCAGGTCGTACTGGCGGACGACCGCTTGGTACAGTGGTTGGCCTTGGAATCACCCTTATCTCAATGAGGTCCTTGGGCCATTGGATGAAGGTACCACGTGCATTTCCTAGGGTTAGGACCTCGTCGTTCGGTGGATGCTTCAGTGAGAAATGATCGAATTCGGGCTTCACCGAGTCAAATTGCACTTTCACACAGTCAACCCTAAGTTGCGCCCCATGCACTCTTGTCTCTGGGGTCGGCTTGAACGCAAGTCCCTCGGTTGCCGAAACCGTGAAGGTCGGCATCACCCTAACTGTCAGGGTGCAGTTCGTTGGTTCCTGCAATAGATTTATCCATATTTTTAGAATATTATGTAACATCTGGTTTTGTTAAGACTTTTATGCATTGTGGACGAGAGTTTTACCGTTATGTGGTCGACGGCGATAGGGGCCGATGGTGGAATTTCCCCCACCTCAGTTGATGCGCAACTGCTGCGTCTTTGCATGAGACTTGCTAAATCTTGTTGCGTAGCAGCAGCGGCAACCTCCGGGTTATGTTTCTCTTCTCAAATCTCTTGCCTGATACGGGCCCTCATCGATTCGAGCTTCTCGTCGAATTCAAAGCTCAATTTAGCTCTGACCTACTCCCGGATTTGGGCGGCAAGGCGTGCATCTTTCTATGCCTTTGTGGCAGTCTGCTTTTTGTACTGCCACACATAGTCTGGAAATCCAACTTTCCATGGAACGTTGGAGCCAAGACCCTTGTCCGTCCACGGTGTTCCTTGGTGCCCAACGCTTTAGTGAGGATGTCGTCCTCGTGTCTTTGAGAGCAGGCCTCTTGCGAGGCTTGTTGCTCGGCAACCAACTCCTTCTGCAATACAATTGAGTTCGGGTTAAATCAAAAGTCCATTGGCAACAATGCGAACAAATATTGAGACTAGATACTTACTATATTATCGTACACTTGTTGATCTTGGGGATTTGGCAACGAAATTGTCCCATCTTCATTCTCCTGATACCTTGCCCAGGCCCAATTCCTTGCCCGTGGGTGTGGGATATCGCCAAACACTGGCGGCGTGTTCGCTGCCGCTGCTGCTTCATCCTTCTCCTTCCATTTCTCTTGCTTCTCGGCATATCCTGCGGTGCCAAGCCAGTGCAGGTGCAAGTTCCTAGCTTGGAGTGTGCGATAAGCCTCGCTTCTGGCTTGGGATTCGGGGGTCGACTTTTTCTCGTAGAATGTCTCCCAGATGTCTGCCGTGATGAAAGGCCAGTTCTCAGTTGGATCCGGAGTCGTCGGGTTTAAGACGTACTCGGTGACCAGCCTGCTCTTAAAGTTCTTCCAAGCATTGCCCATAATCTTGAAAGCAGTCTGCTTGAGCCTGGCCTCGTCGGTTGCAGGATACTCGAAGCTTTCCTTGAATTTTAGCCAAGCAACGTTCTTCTCTGCTTCGGGCACTTGCTTGATGTCATCCACCAGAATTGTGAAGTTCTCCCTGCCTACGACACCGCAGATCGACCTAAACTTGCTCAAAACATTTCGGGGACGGGTCAGCAATCCAACCTGGTTCACCTCTGTTATGGTGTACCGTTCCTTAGGGATTTTGTTCCCGGTCCTAGGAGTTCGTACCCTTGAGGACCCACTAGTTGTCATCGACATTGGTTCACCTAGCTGAGACATCGCCTAAATAACTTACAAAATAACAAAATTAATTAATTTCCTAAACCACATCACAAATTTCCTATTAAAGTTCATTGGCCCTAATTGCCCTAAGTCTACATTATCAAAAATTTCACAAATAAATTGCCCCAGTTGCCCTAAGTCTACATTATCAAAAATTTCACAAATAAATTACCCTAATTGCCCTAAGTCTACATTATCAAAAATTCCATAAATAAATTGCCCTAATTGCCCTAAGTCTACATTATCAAAAATTCCACAAATATCACCCTAAGTCCTACAAATTTCACAAATATCACAAATTACTAATCACAAATTTCACACATATCACACATATCATAAATATCACAAATAAATTGCCCTAAGTCCCACATTAGTATATATCAAAAATTGCCCTAAGTCTACATTATCAAAAATTGCCCTAAGTCTATATTATCAAAAATTTCACAAATAAATTGCCCTAATTGCCCTAAGTCTACATTATCAAAAATTGCACAAATAAATTGCCCTAATTGGCCTAAGTCAACATTATCACAAATTGCACAAATAAATTGCCCTAAGTCTACATTATCAAAAATTCCACAAATATCACCCTAAGTCCTACAAATTTCACAAATATCACAAATTAGTAATCACAAATTTCACACATATCACACATATCACAAATTACTAATCACAAAAGTACAAAATGCTTACCGGCGGCTTGGGGAGGAGGTGGCCGTCGACGGAGGTCGGGGAAGGCGGCAGCGGAGGTCGGGGAAGGCGATGGATTGGGAAGGAAGCCTCTGATGCGGCGGGTTGGGGAGGCCGATGGCACGAGGGCTTGGGGACGGTGGCCGACGGCGGTGGTGAGATTTCAGAGGGCAGCGGTGCTAGGGTTCTTGGAGTGACGGGACAGAGTGGCGGGACTTAGAAAAATTTTCGATGTAGATCTGAGGGAGAGAACCTTGATCTTACTACGGTCAACAAACATCACAATCGGGCCTACACTAGAGCCCGTCACGGATGAGTCATCTATGACGGGCACTAGTTTACTGCCCGATTGAGATGATGCATCTCAATCGGGCAGTAAACTAGTGCCCATCACAGATGACTCTGTTGGCGTAGAATTTCGACCTGTCTCACAACAAAGCAGGTTCCACGTTTCCACGGCGGCCTGGGAGATCTGCTTAATTCCAGTGCAGGTCCAATGGCTTGCCTAGGTACGTGTAGGGCGTGCCAGTTGATTTGATCTGCAATCAACAAGAATAAACAAGTAAACCATATCAGAAACGATGGTCGATCGGCTGATAGGCCGATATTACATCTGGGAGCCTAGCCGATAGGGCAAAGCTGTATCGGCCTAGTTAAAGATATAATGAAATAAGAATAATATACATATATAATTTCATCGGCCTTTAGTAATATATGAATATTAATCAGACGACACTGGCCGATGAAGAATATATAAAAGATAAATGCACTAGCTAATACTCTAGTGCGGACTTGTATAAGCCAATCGGCCAATATAAACATACTTATCACAGAGAAACCCTGAGATTAATCTATAATAAATACACTTATATCTGTCGATCTACCCATACAAATGGCAAATACATATAAAAACATAAAGTAATCACATGCATTAGGTAAGACCGGCTGAAACCCCGGTGCTATCCTTAATTACGACCGAAAACAGGCTTTGAATTAAATCTCGAAACACGACTAAGGTCAATAGCAACTCAAAGTGTAGATCGAGAGTTAATACAAAGAAAATCAAGCTGTCGATCGTTTTTGGGGATGATAAATGCCTTAGATGGTCTAGACGAGCAAGCTAATTCGACCTCCGTCGGCAATAAACCCTAAAACGAGTTAATCGCTGGCGAGATAGAATTAGAAAGCCACGTCAAGATCAGCCAAAACATGATAAACGACGATCACATCGTCAGGACTTAGCGTGTCTAAAACGACACGCTAGCCTCGACGATGTAGATCGTCGGGTACGAGTTCTTACCTCTGCTCTGGGAAAGCAATAACTCGCCGGAAGCTAACCTCTTACGAGGGTTGGCGATGCGCCGAAAGTAGATTGAATTGAATTGTTGTTGAATTGATTGAGAGCCTTCCTATGTACAAACTACCGGGATATTTATACCCGAGATTACAACATTGTCCAGATAGGACACGATTTTATCTACAACTTAACAAACAAGTCCTTATGGCGGACTCTTGCCATCAATTAGATTAAATCAACTCTAACTGCCTAATTAAAGAGATATGATTGCCTAAAACTGAGCCTTATCTCTATTTGGCAATCTCCTTGAAGCTTATCTCAAGCCCAAACCGAGCCCACGCTATCTTCATCAGCCTCTTGCTTCCATCGGCCGATGACCGTATTGAACTCGTATCGGCCGATACGGTCCCTCTGCTAGCGCTCCACCTGATCCGATGCGATATTGAGCCCGATACAGATTTTGGTCCAACTCCGGCTTGGTCTGATAAAGTAACTGATTCGACTGGCATGGCTCCTCCTTTTCTGCATCGGTTTTCTCTTTCCTCTCCGAGTAGATTACGAAAATATGCTGTTAACAGACTCATCCGTGACGGGACGCATCTTAATCGGGCAGTAAACTAGTCGGGCAATAAATTAGTGCCCGTCACAGATGACCATCCGTGACGGGCTCTAGTGTAGGCCTGATTGTGATGTTTGTTGACCGTAGTAAGATTATTTAAGGCGAAACAAATAATGTTTACATTTGTTTGTTGACCATTGTTGACCTGTAGTCAAAATAATTAACTAAAGTAAAATAATTCATTTATTTCAACAAATAATTACCTAAAGTACAATAATTCACTAAATTAACTAAATAATTCACCAAATTAACTAAATTATTATTTTCATAAACTGCAATAAATAATAGAAAATACTAATAGAAAATACCAATACAAACTGCACCAAATTAACAAAAGGTTGTTTACTAACACAGAATATTTCATTCGTTAAAAGAAATAATAGAACAAATAAGTACAACGGGATCGGTCACAAGGTTATGCCTTCCGTATGATCTTATCGAGTATATGCCACAGGCTCTTGGGGATCATCGTCAAGGTCGATGTGAGGTCTTTCATGAAGATTCTGGTTGTATTCTTCTTCATCGACGACGTTGTCAACACCAACAATTCGGCACTTGCCATCCCTCACGATGTGCATTTTCTTATTTGTAGGGTCTTTTATGTAAAAAATCTGCTCAACCTATTTTGCAAGTACGAATGGTTCGTCGGCGTATCCAATCTTGGATAGATCTAGTAAAGTGAAACCTTCCTTATCGACTTTAACACCAGTGCGTATATTCACCCAACGGCATCGAGACAAAGGAACTTTGAACTTCACGTAGTTCAACTCTCAGATCTGCTCAATGCGACCGTAGTATGTGTTCGACCCAACTTGATCCTGGAATGCATCTATACGGACTCCGCTGTTTTGCACTGTGCTTTTGTTATCTTGTTTGATGGTGTAAAATGTGTATCCATTAATATCGTATCCTTGCCATGTGTCTATGGTCCAACACGATCCCATCCCCAACAACTGTACTGTCTCATTTGGGATATCCGTCGACAGTGTAACACGATTCTTGAACCATTCGTTGAACTGAGAGTTCTGTTCTCTATTAATCCACGTCTCTGATCGCCCTAAGTTCTCCTGCCGGATTTTCGCTAAGTGCTCCTCAAAGTATGGGCCAACTTCTGCTATATGTTGGACCACAGCAAAATGAGCCTGCGCGTAGGAAGCTTGATCGGGCCTAATTCTTTTCCTCCCTATTGTGCCAACACTTGATAACTTTCCTTCGTGATGAGACATTGGAACTCCGATAGGATCGGCCTCGGACATGTAATCGACGCAGAACTCAATAACCTCCTCGGTCGTGTAGCCTTCAATGATGCTCCCCTCCGGTTTTGCTCTGTTCCGAACGTACGACTTCAGAACTCCCATGTACCTCTCGAACGGGTACATTTCTCTTAGAAAAGCTAGGCCACATAGTTTTGTTTGCTTCACAAGATGAACAGGGAGATGAATCATGGTATCAAAGAAAGACAGTGGAAAAAACATCTCCATGTGACAAAGGGTATTGACAATATCGGTCTGCAACCCATCTAGATCTTCGGGATCTATAACTTTTTATCCGATTGCATTGAAAAAGGCACACAGACGTTGGATCATGTGACGGACTTTGCATGGAAGAATGCCTCTGATAGCAACTGGCAAGATCTGTGTGATTAGCACGTGGCAATCATGGGACTTCATTCCAACCAGTTTTAAATCGTTCAATTTAACGTACTTACTTATCCTCACTGAATAGCCCGATGGAACTTTAATATCTTTTAGGCAAGATAACATTGTGATCTTCTCATCCTTTGACAGTGTGTGGCAGGCTGGAGAAAGGTACACTCTACCTGTCTCTGCATCTGTTACGGGCTGGAGTTCACTGCGAATATTCATTTCCTGTAGATCAAGGCGCACGTTCAACCCGTCCTTTGTTTTCCCGGGAATATTCAGCAGCAGGCCAACCAAACTCTCACACACATTCTTTTCTACATGCATGAGATCAATGCAATGACGGACCTCAAGATCTTTCCAGTAAGGTAGTCGCCAAAATATGGACTTTTTCTTCCACATACCCTTGTCCTTTGCCTGAATATGTTTTCTTTTCTTTCCAAACTCATTGGTTATATCCTTGACCAAGTTGTGGACCTCATCTCCGGACAAATCCTTGGGAGCAGGCTGAAATTTTCTCTTGCCGTTGAAATTTTTTTTCTTTCTTCTAAATGCGTGACGTAGCGGGAGCCACCTCCTATGACCCATATAGACCATCTTTCGTGATTTCTTTAACCATCTGCTGCATGTATGTTCCATACAGTCGGAGCAAGCCTTCTTTCCTTTCACTGTTTGTCCGAAAAGGTTACCAAGTGCGGGATAGTCATTAATGGTGCAGAATAATAGAACTCGTAGCTTGAAGTTCTCCTGACCATATGCATCCTAAGTTTCCACACCTTCTTTCCAGAGAATCTCAAAATCATCGATAACAGGCTCCAAGAACACATCGATATCATTGCCCGGTTGTTTCGGTCCTTGGATTAGCAAGCATACCATAATGTATTTCCTTTTGAAACACAACCATGGCGGTAGGTTAAAGTTTGAAATAAGAACTGGCCAAGTGCTGTGAGTACTACTCATGTCTCCGAAAGGATTCATGTCATCCGTACACAAACATATCCTCATGTTTCTGAGGTCGGCGGCAAAGTCTTTGTGTTTTCGATCGATATTCCTCCATTGCATCGAATCCGCTGGGTGTCTTAGCATACCGCCGTTCCTTCTCTCCGTAGCATGCCAACGTACTAATTTCGCTTCCTTGGGGTTGGCAAAGATTCTTTTGAAACGATCAATGATAGGTAGATACCACACAACCTTCGCCGGACCACCCCTCTTTGACTTCTTTCCTTCATCAAGACTTTTCTTTTGCTTGTATCGAGAAACCTTACAGACAGGACAAGCATCTAGGTCCGCATATTGCTTGTAGTACAATATGCAGTCGTTTGGACAAGCGTGAATTCTACGGACCTCTAACCCTAGGGGACACGAAACCTACTTTGTTTCATATGTCGTCTCGGGCAATGTGTTCTCATCAGGCAGCATGGCCTTCAAAATTCCCAAAAGATCTGTGAAACTCTTGTCCGTCCATCCACTACTTGCCTTCAGCTTCATTAGGTCCAAGGTAGCTGACAATTTGGTGTGCTTTGCTTTGTATCCAGTGTATAGAGGCGTCTCCGAGTCACTGACCAACCTGCTGAACTTCATGGAATCCCTCTCGTTGTAAGCTGGGTCCTCAACGTCACGTAACATGTCTTGCAGCAGATCGTGATCCACATCAACCATTTCATCGTCTAATGGAGAAGATACAAACATGTCATGCTCATCTTCATCTTCCTGATTTTGCGCACCACTTCTGTCTGCAGCTGGACCACTTTCTGATTCTTGCTCTCCATGCTTGACCCAACATGTGTAGCCCTCCATGAATCCTCGTTGTATCAGATGAGCATGTACGTCCACTCGGCTATCAAACATATTCTCATTCTTGCAATCTGCACATGGACAACACATGTAATCGTTGTTTTTTCTTTTTCTATCCTCCTCCGCGGCGTTTATAAAATTTAATACCTCATTTCTATACTCTTGACTATGACGTTTCACAGTTTTCGCATACATCCAACTTCGATCCATCGCTACAAAAATAAAAAAAATAGAAAAACATCTTATAAGATAAGTACTGCTAAATTAATGAGAATTGATGAATTTTCTGAATTACTGATTAGTATTTCTTATTTACCTTTATGAGTTTTCTGTTTTCCTTGGAAAAAAAATAAAATTTCGCCCCCTTCAACCTCCCACCAAAATAGTGAATAGTGGGATACAGTTACGCTAGGCGGTTGGTGGTATTTATAGTGTGCAATAAATATCTGTAACGGTCTAAAAAAATAACAACTGTGACGGGCATATAAGTTATCTTTATCGGGCCTAAATAAAAACCTGTCACCGATGAATGTCATCTGTGACGGACCTTATTGTTATCTCAATCGGGTCTCAAGTTGGAGCCCGTCACAGATGATGGTCATCGGTGACGGGTTTCTTTTCGGGCCCGATTGAGATATTGAAGGTTATCTCAATCGGGCCTAAACTAGAGCTCGTCATTGATAGGTGTCATCTGTGACGGGCTTGAGTTTTATGCACATTTAACATGTCTGTGCGACCATATCTCAATCGGCCTCTTTTTAGGTCCGTTTGAGATGTATTCGTTGTGACGGCCCGCAAAATCCAGTTAAGTTACAGGCCGTCACGGATGAGAGGATCTATACTAGTGCAAGGAATCATTTCTGAGGGGCCCACTGAGCATAAAAATAGGAATAAAAACTGTGAATTATAAGTATAATCCAAATACTTCTTCAACTTCTGAAGTGCACGGTTGTCCATGTATATGCTAATTCCTGAATATATCCTTTCCTTTGCTTGGTTCATGAATCATGATACAAAAACATTGAGGACAAAGGATTTACCTAACAAGGAAGCACCTACATTTTCAAATTTACAATGATGGAATTTCGATTTTTAAAATTACTGGTGCTTCTTCGTTAATTAAATTTTGAGATCACCTAGAGATATTTTCTTGAGAGGCACTGTTTTGGCTCTGGTTAAACAGAATTTAGACAGTGTTAAACAAAAGTAACTGAAAGAAATAGCAATTAACAATAGACTCTCAACGAAAGCAAATTCATTCCAAAAAAATATTTTTATATTTGCTGGAGAATAAAATCATTAGTATTTTTTTTCCTTGACTATCAAGATGAAATCATTCACAACTTTCTATTTTTCCTGTAGAATAAAATCATTCGTAATTTTTTTCATGATTATCAAGATGAAACCATTCATATTTTTTTCATGAAGATGGATCTTCTTTGCTGGAAGAAAACATTATTTTTCAAATTTTTGCTGAAGATGAAGTCATCCATAATTCTTAAAATCATTCTCTTTTTTTTGCTGAAGATGAAATCATTCGTAATTTTCATTTCATGAAGATGAATCTTCTTCGATGGAAGCACACATTTTTTTATTATTATTGAAGATAAAATTATTCATAATTTTTAAAATCATTCACATTTTTTTCTTCTGAAGATGAAATAATTTGTAATTTTTTTCATGAAGAGAAATCTTCTTTCCTGGGAACAAACATTTATTTTATTTCTTTTTATTGCTGAGGATTAAATTGTTCCCTTTTTTATTTTTCCCGAGGACAAATCCTCTTTTTTGGAAGCAAACAAATGTTTTTCCGCAAAGCATGAATGAAAATATTTCATCGTCTTATGATATACTCAATCTCAATTTCTAAATATAAGCATTTCTGAATTATTTAACAAATATTGTGAATAAAGGGAAAGCTTTGTTAAAGAAATAAGGATAAGGGAGAATATTCCCTTTTACAGTTTTACTAGTCATCACATTGGTTAATTTTAAATTGGTTGGATTCCCTTCTCAGCATCTAATCGTCTGGTTGGTTCGTGTATTGGAATCAATGTTTCAGAAAAACTTATATTACTATAGAATTTAAATATTATAAATGCTTGTATTTGGCAGCGGGATTATCCAACTAAAAGATATTACTACTATGTACTAACCGCTTTCTATTTAAGGCTTTGTTCAATTTCAGCCATTTGGCTTATTAAGCCTTGTGACCTTGTCTTATCGGACAATATATTAGTATATAATTAACTAGGTGCTAACTATTATAAATTTAAAAAATAGATTTATATGAATTTTAATATAACTTATATATAGTTATATATAGAAAATTATTTTTTAAAAAAACACCGCTTAGTTGTTTAAAATACAGGTTCATAATAATAATTTAGTACTACAGTCGTCCTAAAATATAATTACTGTGTCAATGAATGTCTTGTAACTACAGACGGACTGGCGATAACAAGGAGTTAAAAGCAACAGTACTAGAACGACAGAAACAGGGTCATCGATAGTACCATACACTCCAGCAAAATCGCAACCAGCTGCCGTGGAACTTTTGCAGAATGCAATGATGGAATGCCGGAAAGTCGGGGGAATACCCGGCGCTCATCGGAGCCAGATCTGCCGGCACCAACGCGCGCAATACCATCATTCATCCAGACGCATATAAACGGGGCGTCACTAAATGAGCCGATCTCGATTTCTCGGAACAATTAGCAGGAGATATTGGATCCTGCACTGGCAAACGAAAGGCCCTGAAATGCTGAAAGTGTGTGATGAAATGCTGAAAGTGTGCGACTCCGAGCACAATGATGATTGCGAGCGCGACACAAGTATGTGCATCCAAAATCACTGAAAATTGATGGCGTGACAGCCTCGTGTCTCTTTGAGCTGAAGAAACTGTAGAATCGAGCAGATTACCACTTGCCCAAGCACATTCTTGATTATATGTGTCAAAATTTGTTGCCAACATCGTGATGAATGATTGACAATCTCAAGAAACAAAAGATCATGCAGGGTTGAGAATCAATCATTGCAAGTTTGTAACCAAACGCTTTCTCAGTACTATACTTCTAGAAGCATTATGAATCTCCTCTGCGGCTCTGCATATTTCTTGCCCCGGAAGTTTACTGATGGGAACAGGCGATCATGTTCTCAGCTTTGTCAGAACTTCAAGGTGCAGAATGCGTGGACAAACACTATGGACTATTTCTTCCGTCCCAAAATATAAACGTTTTTGAGGTTGACATGGGTATTAAGAAAATAAATGAGAATGATTGAAGAAAGATTGTGATTGATTGAAAAAAATATAGGTGAAGAAAAATGGTTGTGATTGGTTGAGAGGAGGAGATAGGTGAAGAAATAGTTTTATTTTAAAACAAAGTACTGTGCTAGAAATAACTATATTTTGAAACGAAGATAGTGCTTAGTACTATGAATTTATACCAAATCATATACTCCAAAAATATCATAGTTATGTATGCATATCAACATATGCAATATTCATGGACCTACCTAGGGAAAACAGATCAGCATAGACACTAAATACAACTCTGCAAGAACTATGAAGCTACCAGCCTACCAAGCCAATTTGAGTATACACTGATATGGATATGCAACGAGGGCTAATAAAACTTGGCTTTGTGAATGTAGTAGTTGATGAAAATGAATATAGTGTAGAAAATTTGGGACTCCAAAAAAATGTCTCATTAATAAACCCAATTGGCCAACTGTGCTGAACTGACAGCCATTCAAAGTTCAAATGTCAACTGACTACTCATCATCACCTACTAATAAATTATTACTCCCTCTATTTCATAAAACACTTTAACTATTTTAAGTCAAACTTTTCTAACTTCAACTAAGTTTATAGAAAAGTTAATAGCATCTACAACGCTAAATTAATTTTATTAAATCTAACATATTGAATATACCTTGTTAGTTTGTTTTATGTTAGAAATGTTGCTATAATTTATTAAATCTAACATATTGAATATACCTGTTAGTTTATTTTGGGTTAGAAATGTTGCTAGGTCTTTTTACAAACATAATCAAACAAAAAAGTTTAAGTTCAAAAAATCAAAGCGATTATAATATAAAACGATTATAATATGCAAGGAATGGAGGGATCAAGAAGGGATGCATAGCATAAACCAGGCTAGGCTTAACTTCAGATACTCGATGCACCAATGGATAATGTTTTTTTACTACACAAACATCGAATGATGAGCAATGAATGATTAGAGAAATGAGCAAAAGATCTCATATGCATGATTGCATCACAAACTGACATTAACTTATTCCATCCATAATGTCACACAAAAACGGAAAGAATTAATTAGCATATGCTAGAAGTTTAGCATAACCCTTTTTATGCAGTTCAAGCTTAGCATGGAGAACCCAATATACAGACTTTAAACTACTCAACTACTCAAGCCACAACAGCAGTCAAGCGCTGCGTTGCTCGCAAACTTACACGAGAGTCAGGGGCATAAAAATCTCTCTGTAAACCAAAACTCGAAGAAGGAACAAAAATAATAGCAAAATGGG
Source organism: Oryza officinalis (assembly GCA_008326285.1). Taxonomy (NCBI): domain Eukaryota; kingdom Viridiplantae; phylum Streptophyta; class Magnoliopsida; order Poales; family Poaceae; genus Oryza; species Oryza officinalis. The sequence goes on along the minus strand of BDMV01000003.1, from coordinate 14,086,148 downwards.
TCAAAAATTCAGAGGACTTCGCTCAAAGATATCCTCCACCCATCAATACTAGTGAAAAAGAAAATTAATTGAAAACATCACCAATGACACGGAGAGCGGTGACAAGCAAAGAACCTTAGATCCATACAATACTCCGCCGCCTCCGGCCGTATCTATACGCCTTTTATATACGGATGCACATACGAACGCGCGCACACACGTAGCCTTCTTCTCGATCTCCCTTCGCATCCTCTCATCGTTGGTAGTAGTACAAGTAATGCCTGGCTCCATCCTGTCTGCCTTTGGTGGCGGCGGCGGCGGCGGCCGCACCCTCCTACGCCTACATTGGCCGAGACAAGGCAATGACAGGTTAGTCATTCGTGGGTGCGGCTGCCGGGTTCGCCATTGGAGAGGCCGGAGGCAATGGAAGGAGCAGGGAGGGAGACGACTGGAAGAAGAGACCTTTCCGAGCGGTCTACAATTCTAGTACATGCTGATCACTCATCAGTGTACATGGGTACATTGTCTGTAGACTTAGTCTATAGACCCATATGCCATGTATCTGCAAGAAGTGAAGAAGCAAATCCATGGACCAGGTCTAGAGAGAGCATGGGCATAGTGGGCATGGTTCTGCCAGTGATGGGCCCACAGGGAGATAGAGCGTGTGGGTCCAGGGTAGGTTGAATGGGGAGATGGGCCATGGGCCCATGGAGGGCCCTCTTTCAGTTTTCTGTTGGTGGGGGGCTCACGCAGGACATTCCTCCCATCCGTGTCTTCGTTTTCATCGCTTTAACCCCAAACCGTCCAGATTTACAGCGCACAATTAGGAATGGGCGTTCGGTTTTCTCGGTTAATTCGGCTTGATTTTTTCGGTTTAACAAAAGTTTGGTTTTGTGGACGTGCCAACCAAAATGAGTGTAAAAATAAAACAAACCGAGCTGATTAGATCAAGTTTTCTTAGTTCGGTTGTTTGGTTTACAAAACAAACTGGGAACATCGATGGCAAAACATGAGAGGAGGCAAATCTAGGGAACTTGGAGAGCCAATCGGTCATGAGCGATGCGGTAGCTGTGCACGCAGCGATACAGTAGTTGTGCAGGCGTGTAGCCATGCGAAGCAGTCGTCGTCCAGCCATGCCCGACGCTAGGGAGGAGCTGTAGCGGCGGCGGCAAGGTAGCCTTCCGGCCAGACGCCAAGCGAGATGATGAGACAACGGTAAATTGGGTTGGGTCTTGGTCCATGAGATATATTAGTGTTAGTTAGTGGGCTATATGGGCCTAGTTAAAGAGATGTTGTGCCTTAAGGCTTACATGTTGCTTAGGCCGGGATGTGATGTGGATCGTGGACGTCTAGTTTGGTTCTCTTCGATTGTTCGGTTTGTGGGCATTCAAAACCGCAAAAAAGACCGTACACCGAACACACGCAAAACAGAAACCGAGGGATAAACCGATGCTTGAAAAAACTGATACTTCAGTTTGGCTCGGCTCGATTCGGGGCGGCTTTCGCTCTTCAGGATTTTTTTTACCAACCCCTACCCACAACGCTCCTCACCTCTTACCTTTCTTTCCCTCGGTCTCTCCGGTATGTTGGCAAGCTTATGATTGTCATGCTGAGGTCTGAAGAACCTATTCAAAATTGTCCTACTAATTTTAATTTTAACAATGTACAAAAATAAACCTTTATCTATTACTATGAAATTCTTATGTAATGGCTCGGTCCATTTGAAACCCTTTATATTTGGAATTAAAATCTGTACCGAGCAACTCTTACCGTCGGCGCTATGGGCAGAGCAATATGAATGCCGCGTGGTGATGCGCACCACCGTGCAGCCGCCCGGCAGGTGAAACGGCTCAGTGGTGACGCGATGATCGCCGTGCAAGCGGCAGCCGGCAGGCTATCATCTGGTCCCAGCCACGGCACCGATTCAATCCACCTGAAGAATTCCTCCAGCTAGCGGAGCGGCCGGTCCAGCCCAATCTCCACACCTCACGCGAAACCATGCATGCATACGCAAGCAGCTCCAATCGAGGTCTCCGGGAGTCCGAGTTGATCAACAGCCTCGGGCAGCGCACAACGCCCTCGTCATACAGCTGCTCGATGAAGCCGACGGGTCCAGGCTCGACCGCCAAAGCCACGCTCGCTATCGCTGCCTTTGCACGCACATATCTAGTCATGACACACGGCGTCGTAGCGAGTTAGCAGACTGTAGAGCATGTACTACTAAATATTTTCTTTGTTTTAAATTATAAAAAATTTTAGATGAATATGATATATTTTTTTTAAATTCATAATACTAGAATATATCATATTCATTCAAAACTTTTTATATTTTGAAGTTGAGCCTCGATGGGCACATTAACGGTCCGTCGTGGACTATAGAGGAGGAGACGCCTGCGACGCTGAGCTGAGCCCTGCTTGTGTTCGTGTGGCAATGTGCCACGCCCATGCGCAGTACTGGCCGTTCCGCCCAGGAGCACGGGCACGGCACGCGGCAGCGTGGACCTCGCGAATTAACGGCGCTCGTGTGCTTTGCTCTCCTGGCGACATAGTGGGGTGCTGGAAGCGTGCCAGGCCTCGTCGTCTGTACCTACCTACCTTCCCCACGCACGCGTGATATAGTCTAAGGTACCGTTTGGATCAGGAATTATTTCTAGTCCATATCATATCGGATATTTGAATACTAATTAAGAGTATTAAACATAGACCAATAATAAAATTAATTGCATAAATGAGTGCTATTTCGCGAGACGAATCTAATGAGCCTAATTAATCCATAATTAGCACATGTTTACTGTAGCATCACATCAGCTAATCATGGATTAATTAGGCTCATTAGATTCGTCTCGCAAAAAAGTCTAAGGTTATGAATGGGTTTTATTTTTAGTCTACGTTTAATACTTCTAATTAGTGTACAAACACCCGATGTGACAAGGACTTAAAAAAATCCCTGGATCAAAAAGGGTCTGTTTGGCACAGTTCCAACTTCAGCTTCAGTTTTACCTTTCTTGAAGTCAGAGCCCAGCCAAACAGTTTCAGCTCCACCTAAACTGGGAACGGAGCTGGGTGGAGCGCTCTCACAAAATGAACTAGAGATGTAGAGCTGGGTTTAGGCTGCTCCACAACTCCACTCCAGACCCAACTCCTGGAGCTAAATTTAGGAGTTGGAGCTCTACCAAACAGGCCCTAAATGTAACACATTCTAGCACTATGTATGTTCAGATTCGTAATATTAGAATATATCACAACCAACTAAAATCTTTTATATTTTAGGGCCTGTTTGGTAGAGCTCCAACTCCTAAATTTAGCTTCAGGAGTTAGGTCTGAAGTGAAATTGTGGAGCAGCCTAAACCCAGCTCCACATCTGTAGTTCATTTTATAAGAGCGCTCCACCCAGCTTCGCTCGCAGTTTAGGTGAAACTGAAATTGTTTGACTAAACTCCAGCTTCAGGAAAAATGGAGCTGAAGCTGGAGCTATGTCAAACAGACCCTTAATCAAAATTTTTTATATTTGAAGATGAAGAGTGCACTATGAAAGAATCCAAGAGTATATACGGCTGTAGTGTAACGAAAATTCCTCTACGGATTTCTACTGTACCAACCACGTTTTGTGGGCTTAACATGTACTGTACATGCAGCAGAGAGATGCACGCTGTCACACTTCCTCCACTGGCTCGATGTCACACACTTCAATTCTCCATTTTTTCAGAGGCAGTTTAATTCTCCAGTTAAGCATCATCTAAGTCTAGTACAGTACTCCTGACATTAGTGAAGCATCATCTAGTCTAGTACTAGTAACAATGTTAATGAAAAGCCAGGCCCAATTGTGCGGAAAACTCCTGCCTAGCTCTGGCCCAATAACGATATTGGGCCTTCTTTACTAATCAACGATATCACCGCAAAAAAAAACTAATCAGTGATAAACACACACTTCAAACCACGCACCATTGATTCTTTTCCCCTTCCTTTTCCTGCTATCTTGGGCTCTTGCCCGGTTGCCCCGTTGGTGGACTCGCCGCCGACTACTCGGAGAGAAGAGAGCGAAGAATGGCCGCCTCGTCGTCTGTCAGAGTAATCACGGCGCCCCAAATCCCTCCTTTTCCCTTTGTTACATCTCGTTCTCTAATTCGTGTTGGTGGTTGACGATGCAGCTAATCCTCGGCTCCTCCTCAGCGTCGCGCCGCCAGATTCTCGCCGAGATGGGATACAGCTTCACTCTTCTTGTTGGTGATTTGCCCCCATGTTTTCTGAAACTTTTTTACTCTGTTATTAGTCTGTTTTCCTTGTGGTTTAGTTAGTTCTTTTTCCTGTTTCCCTTCTTTTCAGAGTGCGGATATTGACGAGAAGGAGATCAGAAAGGAGAAGCCGGAGGAGCTTGTGGTCGCGCTGGCTCATGCAAAAGTAATTCCTTTCCTCCTCCTGTTATTCAAGAACTGGATTCTAGTTCCTTCTCTAGGAAGGAGAAGTACTTTCTTGGGAGAGAGAGAGAAGAGGGGGAGGGGGGTTGGACCTAGCCTGACAATTTTTGGTTTGGTTGTAGACTACTTTGTCTATTACAACTATTAAAGAGGTAGAAAGAGAATGTAACATGTTACATGTTCACTCTACAGGGCTAGAAATTCTGCTTTAGTTAGAGGAAAAAATGATCTTGGTGGGTTTGGATTATGATAGTGTAGATTGATTGCATATACACTAGAATTGTTACATTTGGACTATTAGTGTAATTATATTTTTACTAGAAAAAATGTCAATGCGTTGCAATGGGTAAAAGCGTTTTTCCCAGTGATACAACAGCTATTAGGAGCTGAGCAATAAATTGAAACATTGGGATTGCTATACATTATAATTGAAAAAGTTAATTAAAATCTTTTTTTTGGGCCAAAAGCCCATTCCTTCCTTCCTTTTCAGGCCCAGCCTAGTCCGCTGCCTCCTACCTCTCTCCGCTTGACCTGCCTCTCTTTGGCCTAGCCCACAAGTGGAGCCGTAGGCCTAGCTAGCACAGCCGGCTGTCCCACCCACTTCAGTAGCGTCTTCAACCTCCGGAAGACAGTCCTGTGCCCATACGATGCCAGAGCCGATCCTCCCCATCAAATCCGGCCGAGTCTTTCTCGATCTTCCAAAATTGGTTGAGGGCTTTTGATTCACTCGATCTCCTCTTTTTGTTTCTCCCAAAATCGGAGCGAATCCGCAAAACTCGGGATAAAAAGGGCGGGGGAAGCTCGCCGGTCGACCGTCATTGGCGACCGTTAAACGGAGATTAAATCCGGCGAATTAAAACCGAATTGAAAGGGAAAATCATGGGAAAATGATGAGGGAGGAGTGGGGAATCGATTTTTGCACAATTGGAGGAGGAAATGCATGGGGAGGCAGATCAACGTGGCGGCGGCGCTAGGGTTCAACCCGGGGAGGGGGGGCGGGTTGGAAGCGGATGGAGATTAAATCCGACGAATTAAAGCCGAATTGAAAGGGGAAATCATGGGAAAAATGATCAAGAAGGAGTAAGGAATCAATTTTGCAATCAATTGGAGGAGGAAACGCATGACGAGACATATCGATGTGGCGGCGGCTGGAGGCGTGCGCAGCCAATCAGGAGACGTACGGATGACCAAAAAAAATGCGGAATCCTTCCATATTTTTTTATTAGGTATAGATCAATAGGTATAGAAGTTGTATAGCAAATCTATTTTCAGAGGGATAGTCTATTAGTTTCTAGCCATTAGCCTCTCAGTTGTGTCACTTGTGTGGGTCAGCAGGACATTTGTCTAGATTTTACTATTTACTGTGAGAGAAACATCTTAGGAGGTTTGGGCATGAAAAGGTCTGTGCTTTCATCAAATGCCATTAATTTATTGTATCTGCTTCAAAAGTTTTGTGTTTTCTTCGTTCCGGATACAATTTTCTTTCAGTGCTGTAGTGCAGACTACAGTTCAACTGTGCAGCACATTCTGAATTAGGCATTGACTATGTAGCATGTTACTATGGTTTATTAATGTTGCAGGCAGATGCTATAATGGAGAAGCTGCGGAATAATGGGATGATGAAGGAAATTCTTGATTCTCAAGAGACTACACTGTTGATAACTGCAGACCAGGTATGTGGCTTACATCTACTTAGGAGATAACTGCTTAATAATCAGTAATGTGTTATGGTGAGATGATTGTTAACTAGTTTATGTAGATATTGCAGCCAATTTAAACACACACTAGCCTAGGCTGAATTATTGTTAAAAGCGTTCCTGTGGCTGCATATTTTGATCTGTTGTCTACTCATGTTTGGTCAGTTATGCACCAACTTATAGATAATCATAAGCATTCCTATGTTTGTGATTTCCTTATGACTTGTAACGGAAAATTGGAAACTGAACCTTCCATAGCCATTGCTAACTACCTTTATCTGTTTGTCATGAGGCAAACTAGTTTTTGTTCGGGCACGTTATTATGACATCCTTCTCATTTTTTCTTCCTGATGGAGGTTGTGGTTCATGATGGAGTGATTAGAGAAAAACCTAGTACCCCAGAAGAGGCACGGAAGTTCATCAAAGGTTTGTGCTATTGTGTATAAGCTCAAGTTTTGTTCAGATAGTCCTTGCCCTGTATTGCTGGCTGCTGCTCAACTATATTCCGTTTACAGGATACTCCGAAAGCCATGCAGCGACAATTGGATCTGTTCTTGTTACTAATGTGAAAAGTGGAGCCAGAAAGGAAGGATGGGACAAAGCCGAAGTAATACCTAAATTTCTTGATGTTTTATTTAGGAACAGGACATCAAAGTCGTGCATAAACCCTCAAGAGATTAGATTTCATTTTTGACTCCAACTCTATTTCAAGGAGAAACCTGAAACATGAAGTACTGTGACAAGTTCAAATTTGTTATTATTCTAATATGATTGGGTGCATGTGTAATTCTAGCTTCCTCTTCAAACTTGGCCCAGCTTTTAATCTGATTTAAGTGAATTATGCAAATTGCCTTAAGCTCTAAATTCTAAGGTTGTTTAGTGTTTGTCACTTCTGAAATCTGGTGGGCTAACTTGTATCAAACATTCAGATTCTGATTCACTTGTGATACTGATGTGAATGTTTAAACTAATTGTAGAACGTTAATTTTTTGCATCCTGATTTGGCTCAGAGGTATTAGCTTTCTAGGTCTTCATGTAGAATCAAGTGCAGAATCAGATCACACTATGATTGTTTGTAAACAAAAAAATTCAAACTAATCCTAATGAATAAACATAAGCAGTTAGGACCCTATGTTGACATTGATATGAGTTATGGAGCTGGTTTTTAGCCTGATAATAATTGTCTATGAACAGGTTTATTTCCACAAGATACCCGATGAAGTAGTTGAGAGTTTGGTAAGTTTGTAGCCATTGGTCGCAAAAGTTAATTCTGGCTTTTTTGGCACTATGTTTTGGATTCTGAGTTTGATTACTTTGGTACTTTAACTCAATTGAACATGTTTTTCACCTGTTTATATTTCAGATTGAGGAGGGTGATGTCTTCTATGTTGCCGGTGGCCTGCTGGTAGAGCACCCACTGACTTCACCTCTTGTGGAAGCTATTGTGAGTGTATTTCTTGCATATTCTGCTTCTTGGTTCAGCAGTGAAAATAGAAACCTTTTTACACGTGGTACACGCCTGACATTTGATAAACTCTTATGAAGGTTGGCACCATCGACAGTGTAATGGGACTCCCAAAATCCCTCACGGAGAAGCTGATCAAGGAGTCCCTTGGGTAGCCATAGCTATTTTTTTTATACCGGGACAACTGACTGCCCATGCTGAAGTTCATATGCTAGAATTTTTCACTCATCTGCTGCACAACCAACTCGATCATCCACTCTGCTTGGATTGGAGGATGGAGACGCATCTTACCGATGTTGTCAGCTTCACTATGCTAAGCTACTTGCCGTGATCGGCATTATTGTAGTAAAACCTGAGACTTAATCTATTTTTTTAATTATGCTCAAACTATGCTCAAACCGTGATCCATTATGCTCAAACTGCTAAACGGTGTGTTTCTTGCAAAAACTTTCTATATAAATGTTGTTTTTAAAATATCAAATAAATCTATTTTTAAGTTTGTATTAATAAAAACTTAATTAATCAGTTACTAATGGCTTTCTCGTTTTATGTGCATTGATTTTATCTTAATCTTAATCTATATCAAACATCACACCTTACTAGGTGGTCTAATCCGTTTCGATTATCTGTGATCATCGATCTCATCATGGATACGAACCTCGTTTATCTATTAGGTTCAGTTTTTTCATGAAAAATACTAATGTCAGACGTTGCAATCGCTGTTTTTGCATGATCAAATTTTGGAATCTGCTAAGGCTCGGGCTATAAGCTTGAGCTTTGCCCTCAATAAGCTTAAGTTATGGTCAAATGTAATATCTGTTAGGACTTAGGGGTTTTACTAGCTTGTTAAGATAAGCTAGAGCTAGAGAGTATGCTTTCAATAATGCGTCGAGTTCTTTTATCTTATAAATTTTTATTTATACAACATTATTTCTGCCTTAACTTTCAGAGTCTGTTTATTACCTATTTGGTCATTTAGGCCAGACCGCCAGAATCTATACAAAGTGGATTATAAAAGAATCTTAAGCTTGGCAAAAGTTCCAACACGCCTTCAATATACTCCCTTCGTATATACTCCAGTTTGCAGGCTCTTGTACCAAGGGAGGCAAGGAAACCTGTTTTTTTTTACTAAATTACCCATAATTATCATAGTACTACTCTAGTTGCAGCATTTATAACCTATAAAAATTAGAGATATTAAGGGTGAAGTGCTTTGAAAAATGTGTGCTTCCTACATTCTTTTACAAAAGCTTTTACAATCTTATACGGAGGAGGGAGTAGTTGATGTAGTGTTCTTACTTCGAGCTACTGAACACCGGTATTTATCATGGGCTGTGTGGTTATGGCTGAGCCAACCACCACGATTATTGCTGGAATTTTTAGCTGGGCTAGGTTGTAAGTGCTCCAGTGGGGCATCGATCACCGCATCAGACTTGATAAAAATTGATATGAAACTTGAGCTTTACCAGTTTCTGCTAGTTGGAAATACTGCAGAGCTGGGCTAGGAGGTTTCGTTCTTTGTGCTCGCCTGTTACCTATTCATTTTGAACTACTTTTTTTTTATTTTTTTTGTACTACCCCAGCAGAATGCTGTGAGTTATTCCAAATTTCATCACCGTATTTCCAGGGCAATGATGTGTACTTTGTTGCAGCTTTCTAGCTCACAGTAGAATCAATCATTTTGCAAACTGATCATAATGATCATTAACGTGCTTTGTCCTCCTCACGGAAACAATGGTGGCACCAAATCTACTAATGTATTATTTTGATGGTTTCTCTTAGTAGCTACTTTTTTTTTCTCAAAATATAAAAAATTTTAGATGTATATGATACATTCTAGTACTATAAATCTAAATAAAAAGTATGTACAAATTATTTAAATTTATAGTACTAAAATGTGTCACATTCATCTAAAATCTTATATTTTGAGACAGATAAGTACTATCTTGTTACTGGCTGGGCCATCTTACTCTTACTGCATTCTTATCTAACTGAGAGAGTTTGCGCTTGTTGTGCTGCGTTGTTTCGCATCGTGGAAATCTAGTTCTTTACATTCATCCTTGATAATGCTAGTAAGATTTTCAATTATGACGCCAAAATAGATGGTTTCATACTAACTGAAATATACACAAGTTGAACAGACTTTTTTCATAAGCTACTAAGATGACAAATTGAGACTTACAAGGGGTTATCTTGAACTCTTTCATATTCATATTCAAAGTACCTATTCCTTATCAAGGTGGGTACACCTTAGTTGTAGCATAATTTGCCTATAATGTGATTGATGTGTGACATGAGTGCAGTTTTTTTTTCATTTACCATATGTAAACATGAGAGTATATCCAAGTCATATTATGATCAATTAAGTGATTGTCACGTTTTTACTGTGGCCAATGTATAAGCCGTACTAGACCAGGTGTTCTATCTCTCTGGGAGATTTACTGTGATCAATTATATGAATGTGGCAATTTGCCAGACTTTTCTGCAGTAGCAGATGTGCAGCTTTTCAGTGTGCCTGGTAGCAATAATCAGAGTCACTAACTCCTATATGGTGCTAGTAGGGGGTCAAAAGTACTGAAAGATTGTACTGTATTAATATCGCTGCTAGTGCTTGCCATTTGCATGCTGCCGAGTGCTGACGGCTGTGGAAAGCTGATATTCGGTGAAATTTTAAATGCCTTGCTAATTAGTGTAAAACCGTTGTTCTCTGTGGTCCATGTCTTCTGCATGTCCTTAGCTGTTTGCCTAGGTAGCTACAGTTATCTGCTGAGTGACCGAGTCCTTGTAGCACATCACAAAAGAGTTCCCTGTTGTTGCCTTTTATGCTTGCCATCAAATTGGAAACTAATTTTGGACATACAGTTTCGTTGGGCATACAGTTTTGCTGAGGTGTTTGTGGGGTCTTCTATGTAAATGTTTGCTGAAACCTTGTAATTGATCATTTCTTTCCAACTTCTTAGGGTTTCAATCTTTGGATGCATGTGTGCTTTAGTCCATCATTGATGTCTCCAAGGTGCAATGTATGATATCCGAAGAAAATATAGGGGATGTTTCTAGAAGGTACCGTTGCTTTACTTACGCTCCAACCTAAACTTGTGTACAGCACGGCGGGTTGATATTGAGTTATTTTATACGTAATACTAGCAAAATGCTCGTGCATTGCAACAGAAATAAATTTATGATTATAAACAAAAATGAATATCCCAATAAATTCAAGCGGACAACATGATTGTTAGATTGCTAAAACATGTAAATGATATTTATAAATTACATATATATTGCATGAAAATCGACTAAGTAAATAAGTAGACAGTAAAAAGAACAAAGAGACGCATACACTGTCATGCCCCAAACTAGCCCCAAACGGGAACCAGAGTAAGACGATCCAAATTAAGCTGTGCATCTGTACCAGTCCCAAGAAACAGTGCTGGTACAACAGGAAGATTGAATATCACAACCACATAAGTCTCATTATTACGAATAGAGATACAACAATCGTTGGAACTACGGACAGATCCCGAGTTCGCAACTGTATTACAAAAAGGCGAAATCGGAAACTAACCCAAAGCCATAAGCATGACTTGGGAACTAAGCCGAAACCCTACTACAGTTCGAAGTCTGCTTGCTCCTAGAAGAATTCCTTATCAGTTGGATCCATCTTCTCTTCTTCGAGAACTGGGGGGTTATTTATATAGAGCAAGGGTGAGTACGGGAGTACTCAGCAAGCCATGGGAATTAAGGCTGTGTTCGTTTGGGAACTTTGGAAAAATATTCCCTCCGCACAGAAAACGGAGCGACTCATTAGCACATGATTAATTAAGTATTTACTAATTTTTTTAAAAAAATGGATTAATATGATTTTTTAAAATAACTTTTGTATAGAAACTTTTACAAAAAAACACACCGTTTAGCAGTTTGAAAAGCGTACGTGTGGAAAAAGAGAGATGTGAGTTGGAAAAGTTGGGTAAAGAACTCACCCTAAGTGTTTAATGCAAGCTTCAAAGGAAGGCTGGTTATTTTCTCATTCAATTTTAATTTAAAACTTTTAAAATTAACTAAGTGAGTGCTTCTCAACGGCGCAGATGAGAGAGTGCGACTCATCCGGCTGGAGCTTGTGAAATGTATTCATTGATTGCATCTGCTTGAGTTGCTCCCTGCCAACAAATACGAGGACTTTCCCTATTCCCGACAGCCACAAGACAAGCAATTGAAAAAATTCCCTTACACCAATGGTAGTTCACAAAGCAGTAGTCAAGTAAAACTACGCTAAAGAATCACCATATATTCACCCATGACCTGTGGGCATGGCTGTTCGAATAGTTTGTTAACCTCTACAGAGAGGGTACACTTTACTCACACGACGTTACTAACCCAGATCACCTAGCCCATGTAGAACAACCATGCCTGATGACCTTGAGGCTTTCACGACAAGACATTTCAAAAACCGACTCAGGGTCAGCTTATGTCAACGGGAGGAGTCCCTCGAACCAACACCAGGTTAGGTCCCAAACCATACTGTGCCAGGAAGCCCAAGGGTCTTCCCCGACATCACTTCGACGAATCCACTTGTCCCTTGGCATCAAGATTTTTCTGACCTAGCTAATTACTTAGCCAAGGGTGTCCCACTTTACCTATGTGGTCGCACTTGTCATGTTTGGATGAAATTTTGAAGGAATTGATCCTTAAGGGTGAGAACAGGAAAACTGTACCACCAGTACGTCTCTTGCACCATGAGTTTTGGAAACTCATTTTATTTTCAAGGCACCGACCCTGGTGTCGGGTTTTTTTAAGGATTTTGTAAACCCAAGTTTTACCCAATTGATCATTTTAAATTTGAGGAGGTCCATCGGTACTCATGCCCAAGGGCACGACCATACTGAGACCTAACATAACAGGAGACAAAGGAGTTACAGGTAATTATTATCAAGGAAGTCAAATCCAACAATTATAGGTAAGGCATGCCGGCTATATTCCAAACCGCGGCCAACATTGTAAGTGTAATCTAGAGATGCATATTTTGAGAGAATGAATTACTTAATTTGAACTTATGGGCTCAATTGATCAAAGGTGACTTGCCTTGCTCAAGATATTGAGCTTTTTCCTCGTACTCCGCGCACTGGGACTTCTCGAGCTCTGAAGCTACACGCGGAACGAGACAACTCAACAAAACGACCAAAGAAAAGATTCTATTAATGACCACTAAGGCTGTGTTTGGCAACCAGTTTCCCAGCGCGTACAGTACTGTTTCCCACGTGCACGCTTTTCAAACTACTAAACGGTGTATTTTTTTATAAAAAGTTTCTATACAAAAGTTGCTTTAAAAAATCAAATTAATCCATTTTTGAAAAAAAATTAGCTAATACTTAATTAATCACACGTTAATCGGCACGGTTCACATTGACCGAGCACACGCGGGATGTGGCGCCTGGGTTTGGTAGACGGGGTTCAACTCCGGTGCACCGGTGGGGACTTGGGTGCGGCAGGCCCACACGCAGCCTCTTGGCTCTCCGTGGACCGTGCGCACGAGAGAAAATGGGCGATGACAAGGTGGCGCTGATGCGGCGCCACGCCGGAAGGCGGGAGGAGGAAGACAACTGGGGCGGCATCCGACGACGGGCAGCGACGGCGTTCACCGGGACGGTGCAAGGCGCTTCAATAGACGGGGAGCACACTGGAGTGATGGGCGACGCGAGAAGAGACAAGCCAACGGCTCGGATTCGACGGAAGTGACCGACGGAGGCGATTCACGGTGGCGGCTACCGCTGACGAGCAAAGAGGGGTTCCTCCCCGAAGCGGCGAGGACTCGATTCGCCGGGATGGGAGCTTCTATGCCGAGGCCATTCCATGCGACGAGAGGGCACGGGCGGCACTAAAACGCGGAGGCAATGGGAAACATTGCCCGGCTCGAAGCAATGGCGCGGCGGCAAGCTTCGGCGAGCGGTAACGAGGCTCTACCGCACGGCACGTGACCGTGCGTGGGGCGAGCGGACCGGGCCGTGGCGGTGCGACCTAGGAGGAAGAAAGAGGAGGCGGGAGAGATGGGCTGGCTAGGAAGAGGCGGCCCAAGAAGCGAGGGAGGGCGTGAGAAGGAGATGGGCCGGCCAGGGAAAGCGGCCCAAGAGAGGCGAGGGAGGCAAAATAGACTTTTGTCGAGAGATTTGATTTGGAGGTGATTTGGAGTTGGATTTGAATTTAGATTTGGGATTTTCTCCGGGATTTGAGTTGGGCACTGACAGAGAGACTGAGACCTTGGCACACAAAACGAAGCACAATCGAAAAGCAAGCTTTCGCAAATAGGGTTTTAAGAGATTAGATTTTCTCATTAACGCAACGACGAAACGGGCGTTACATACACGTACATGGATGTAATCACTATGATCAATTGGCTTTTGTGCAACATACTCTCTCCATCCCAAAAAAACTCAACTTAGATAGGATGTGACCTATCCTAGGACAAGAGTTTGTCCAGATTCGTTGTCCTAGGATATGTCACGTCCTATCCTAGGTTGACATTTTTTGGGACGGAGGGAGTATATTACAACAATGTATAAATTATCCTTTAACTATACAAATCAGTGGTATCAAAGTCATTTTCTCGTTGTAGATAGCTTCAACGCATGCATGATTTTCCTGTAATTAACTTCAACTTGTGTCCCAGAGAGAGAAAGGATATGGCTTCACAAGCATGCGACCATGGCAACAACATTCGCGCGCAAGCGAAAAAACTCTCAGCCTGCTAGCAGGAAGATCTGGGTGGAATAGTACCCTTACTCTTAATTTGCTAGAGGTTGAGGCATGCACGTAATTTGCTAGAGATTGAGGCATGCACGCATGGATTAGTCATTAGTTAGAGGAGGAGGACGAGAGGCATGCATGCGTGGAAGTACCGACCGTTACGTCAAATATATGTCAATCGATGGATCGATCAGATGGATGAGACACGCATGAGCATCAGCTAGCATCAGTGGGCAGCGTTCTCTATCTCGCGACTTCACGCGAGAGTGCATTAGCCGATGGGCGGTGTTGGCAAGATGATCGATGAGACATGTATGCATGAGCGATTGTGGGGCTGCTTCTCATGTTTTTTATTTATCTATTGGGATTGGTAGAAATTTGATTGAGTAGGAGAAAGAAGCATGTCTGCGTATAGTGCACGTATATTTTTCATATGATCAAAAAAGTGTCTAGATTTCAGGTGATTGAAACAAGAATTTTTATTTTTAGGTTAGAACAATTTATTATTCCACTTTTCTCATCCCTTAGATGTCTATAATAATTCTCATTACTCCTCTCTCTTTATTAGATAAAAAGTGGAACAATAAACTATTCTAACCTAAAAATAAAAATTACTGAACTGCCTGAAAGAAACTTATAATTCATTAAAAAATTGATATAAAAATATTTAAACCTAGATAAAAATAAAGTAAAACCATATATAGTGACAAAATTGCAGTTAAAAGAAGTAAAATTGTATATTACAAACAAATGTAATTTTAGATTTAGAAATGTGTAATTTTTATGTGAATGAAATTTCACAAATCTTCATATGCTTAAAATCTAGCCACACCGATCGAAAAAAGATGATACCAACTTTATAAGAAATAGGAGGATATTCTGAAGTAGCGCAATAGCGAGCCCCAGTTTTCTGAAGACCGAAGACGCACACAAACACGTAATAGTAGTTTCTAGTACCCAAGATTTCCGATGGTTGATGCTTCGCCGGAGCTCCGTCACGTAGCCATGCTGCCGTTCATGGCGAAGGGCCACGCATGCCGCTCCTCCACCTCACGAGGCTCCTCCTCTACCGCGGCCTCGCGTCCAAGGTCACCTTCTTCACCACACCGCACGACACGTCCTTCATCCGTGCCGCCCACGCCGGCCTCGGCGGAGCGGGATCTACCGTCATCGTCGAGCTTCGCTTCCCCACCGACGACGGCGCGCTGCAGAGCATGGACGAGCTCGCGTCCCCGTCCCAGCTCGGCGACATGGTCGCCGTGTCCGCCACGCTCCGGCCGGCGTTCGGCCGTGCTCGTCCACGACGGCTTCCTCCCGTGGGCCGAGTGCACCGCCGACGAGGTCGGTGCTGGCAGCGTGCCACGGCTCGTCTCCAACGGCATGAGCACCTTCGCCATGTACGTCACCGAGGCGGTCACGGCGCACAAGCCACACGCGCGCGTCGGCTCGCCGTCCAAGCCGTTCGCGGTCGATGGCTTGCCCGTGCTCCGGCTCACCCGAGCCAACCTGAACCCGCCCTTCGACGAGCCCGAGCCGACTGGCCCGCTTTGGGACTTCGTCAGCGATGGATGGATGGAGGCGCGGATGATGTCAGTGATGTGCAGACGAACGAAATTTTGGTTGGAATCGAATTTTGACGAACAAAATTTTTTGACGGACGAACAAAATTTTGGTTGGAAGCAGATTTTATTTTTTTAGTAAGTAAAGATAAAAATAAAGATAAATATAGATAGACTACAAATGAGCTATAGCGTAAGAGCATGTACAACCGTGTTTAACAATGGACTCTTTCCATTGTCATGCAAGTAAATTTGATAACATGAAAAAGAGGGGAGAAAAGAGAAACATCATTTCTACGCATGATAATAGCTCAAAATTAACTCTTATCATTTATTAAAGAAAAATGTGTTGCATGTAGGTGGAAAAAAATGATAATAATAAAAAATTTTGTTGTATTAATGGTGAGAGCTTTTGTTGTCTTAACTATTGTATGATTATAGTCTGTAAGTAAAATATATTATTTATTATTATACATGCCCTAATGAAACCACATTTTGGATGTGTTTTCAGATGTGGTTTGGTGTGATGTGCTACTACTCCTTTTTAAAGGTGAGTTCTTCATCTTATTTTCCCAACTCATATCTTTCTTTTTTCACGTACACGCTTTTCAAACTGTTAAACGGTGTGTTTTTTACAAAAAGTTTTTATATAAAAGTTGCTTTAAAAAATCATATTAATCCATTTTTTTTAAAAAAATTAGTAAATATTTAATTAATTATGTGCTAATGAGTCGTTCCGTTTTCCGTGCGGAGGAAATTTTTTTTCAACACCACCAAAAAAAACACACCATAAGGATTGTTCCTAGTGGTGTTGTCTGGATTTCCTACCCAAATTGCTGACAACCAAGATGAGGATATGGCGATATGCCGATTGTCATCACTGATAGAGACAGGTTTTGCTTCTGTTTCCGCGGACTTTAAATTTTGGCATTTTCCTTTTAAATGCCCGTCCATCATTATCCCGAATAAATTCCTGCATTAGGCGCCAGCATAAGGTTCTGAAGACACCTGATTGCTTTCAATGCAATGCCACAGTGGCTTAAATGTTCTGAAAATGTTAGAAAGTCAAGATCTGTACGGCGGTGGTATTTACTATTGTCATCTTGAGCATGTGTTACATTGGATATGCAATAACTTCTGTAATGGCACCAATACAATCAAAAGAATTCGACCAACATGCTACCTGTAAAGAAAAGTGTAGTTTTTGCACAGGCCTTTGGTGGTACAAACATTTTGAGAAATTCCAGAGAAAGGGAAGAGTGGTACTGTAACTTGGGTTGATGGTTTGTTACTTCAGCTATTCAGCGGTCACTGTATAATTTTTTCACATATATATCATTGATCAAAATTATGTAGCCTTGACTGATAACGAAGGGATAGGATGTGAGCCCCCTGTGCCCATTGGCACAAAATGCCAGCTATATGATCAAATGATAGGGGCAATGGTGGTCACACATAGCCATATTTTAGGAGCACCAAGCCCAGCTGGTAGTGGGGGCAATGGTGAGAGGAGCATTACACACATATACCCTCACCAGGCAGAATTGCCATATAAGTCCCAGCAGATGCATTCACCATTGGAACATATTCTGTTCATGCCTTGTCCTTTTTTAAAGAGTTATTGATTCTGCAAGATATTTGCAAATTGAACTGATTCTGGTGTACCCACAACAAGCTGTTTCTGATGTCAGTATCTTGTAGAGGTTGTCATTGTATTTTTCTAGCCATGAAGTAGTATTTATTCATGTATTCAACTGTTGGCGATTACATGTGTGATCTAATTGGCCACTATTGTATCATGAACACAGATGCGAAAAGTGATAAGGCCATTCCTTGGAGGTCTACGGAAGAGAAATCTTCTCTGGAGGTAGAGTTAAAGTGTGTTTGTCATAACGTGCATCTGATCCTCTCTCATACTGCAGCGACGAGATTTAAAGGATTATGCTCCCTCCATAATGTTCTCAATTTGTCACTTTATCCGTTGAAAAGCAATGCTTTCTATGTGCTCAAGAACCAAGCTTCGCGAAAGACATTTCCAATCCGGAGGGACTCCTGTGGGGCGTGGTAAGTTGCTGTTGTAGTTCTGTTTGAGGCTAGACGTGCCCATGTCATAATCGATATGTCACATGAAGACTGCAGCTGTTTGATCTGAACCACGGGTCCCAAGTTTCAGTTTGTGGCCCCTCCAAAGCAGCTCTTATTTCCACCTTTAGCTGACTTTACACATTGGTAATAATTCCTTGTCGTTACTTGTGAAAAATAAATTGATTGAACAGTTGATGCTGGACCTAAGATTAATTGAACATTTAAAATGGAAAACCATGTTTTCGTCTGCAGAAATGGACCAATGTAGGCTTTGAGGGTGGGCCATGGTGGTCTGGTCTGCGGAGATGGTCCTTAGATTTGGTTTTGGTTTTAGGCTGCTGCGTAATTGTGATGGCCCAGTTGCTCACCAGATATCAGTTGCAACCTAACAAAGATGTAGAATTGTGCACAGGAAGTGACTGAAATGTGCTTCTTTTTTGTAACAGTTGCACAGGACGTCGACAGTAAAAGCCGGCCAGGAGGATAATAAGGGTGCCCACAAACAGCAGCAGTACGTCTCTTTACCTCTGATATTATCGGCGCGGCTTCTTTCGCTGTTTGCTTCGCTAGGGGACAAACTAGTAGGAGTAGATGCTATTACATTTCTCCAATCTTTTGTTTTTTCTCTCGCTTGTTAATCTTCTTGTCTGACAAGTGCAAAGCTATGGGCTATGTTGGCCTTCACCAGAGCAACGCCCATGACCAACTCCCTTTGCTGCTTTACAAATTACCACAAATACTGCAAATCACTTGCTTCTTATTGGTGAAAGTACACGCCCGCGAGGCATTTTCCCATCAGATCATCGTGCTGCGTCCTGTCTCGCGTCCCAGCCAGGGGCTAATCTAGCTAGCCAGCCAGCGTGTCGCCTATTGAACGACGATAAGGAATGCCCCCGTGTCGGCATGGAACCAACAAGCTACCCCGGTCAC
This sequence comes from Oryza officinalis, assembly GCA_008326285.1. Classification (NCBI taxonomy): domain Eukaryota; kingdom Viridiplantae; phylum Streptophyta; class Magnoliopsida; order Poales; family Poaceae; genus Oryza; species Oryza officinalis. Next base: position 14,067,283 of record BDMV01000003.1, on the reverse strand, counting down.
ATCTTTCCCTTCACTCACAGTGCCGGAAGAAAAGGCTGTAGATGATAGCAGCAGCCGTAGTAGTATTAGCTGCTACTCTTGTCAATCCTACTAAAATATAGCAATATCTTCATCTGCTTTCTTATTTTAACTAATTACAACTATTTCTCATTCAACGCAAAATTGGTTTTATATCTCAAGCAATCACATCTATTATTTAATTCATATCTATCTTTTTTTTTTTGAAAAAAATATAGTAGTATTTATATTTTGAGATGGAATCTTAAAAGTGCTTATATTTTGAAACGAAAAGGACAGAGTAGGTAGCTTATTTGTTTGGAGGAATGGCACAAGGCTTAGGTAGCTAATTTTTAGCAACACGCACGCTGTGCCCTGCTGCTGCCGCTGCCTCCTCATCTCTCTCCGTCACATCTCCTAGCTGGTGAGGCATGTGATGTGTCATATGTGTGCCATGCCCAACTTGGCACTCTGTGTCAGCGTTATCACTACTCTGCGCCCAAACGCTCAAGCCCAATCTGACATTGTAAGCTTAACTGCATACTGATGGACCAAACGTCTCAACCTCCCAAACGGCTGCGATCACCATTCACCAGGCGCGTCGACGCGAGAACACGTGTAGGTGACACGCACGGTGGCGTGGACACGAGGGCATGCAGGGCATGGCGGAGCTACCTGCAGCCGCGCGAGAGACATGGAAATCGATGGTGTTACGGGGTAAGGAGCGACATGATCCCCGGCCGGACGCCCTGCCCGACTATAATTGGCGGCACCAGCCACCACACGTAGTATAACAAATAATCCGATCGATGTACTACCCCTACCTCTGGATGATCATATCGCTCGCCAGCCTGCAGCAACATTGCACGTCCAGGTTGAATTGCACCGTCTCCGTCGCGTCCGTCCACCATATACACTTGACTCCGACTCGATCAACAAACAGTCAATCAACATGGTGGGCACACATATCCGTAGATCATGTCACATGGGGCGCGCGTACGCGCGCATGCACAGGCACCACAGTTGGCTGAGCCAAGCTCATGCAGCGCAGCGAGCGAACCCTGGACAGCGCGTACGTACGGGAGCTTCTAGTGGTTGCCAGCTATTTCTGTGACGAATCCTAGCAGTGTACTACCATGAGCGAGAGGCCGCGTCCAGCCCCCAGCTCAGCTCAGGTGGCGCTGATCCGTCGCTGCACGCACTGTTCGCGCGTACCGGTCGGCAAAGGGAAGTGTACGTCCGCGCACGCGTAGTGCACGGCTTTTCCACGGCGCGCGGCCGGCGGTTGCGCCGTGCGAGCTCCACGCTATCAATGGATGCGAGATGGCGGTGGTTTGCGCGAGCGCGCGGTGTGTAATCAGCCGCTGCATGCAGCACGGGGGCGGGTGCAGGGTGGGGTGGGCGCATGCATGTGCGTAGCGTGGGAGAGGGGGAGCTCAGCTAGCGGTGCTCCCCTACAGCCAACTGCTCCCTGCCTGCTAACCATTTACCATGCATCCCCACACACATCTCATGCAACAACCACTTGCATTGCATCGCATTCATCCATCTCTCTCTCTCTTTCTCACCAGGATGCATCTCTCTTATCTCTCTCTGGGGCTGGCAGTAGTAGTAGTAGTAGGAGGAGGAGGAGGAGGAGGAGGAGGAGGAGGAGGCCATGATCGATGATGATCATGACGTGGTACAGGGCGAAGGGCAGGCAGTTAAATGGGGAAAGTACTCAGGTCCACCGGGCGAGTCATTGCACATGCACTTTGTGTCCACTTGATTGAATTCTTCTTGTCTCTTCCCTCCCTCTCCCCCTCGTGTCCTTGAGATGCGTGCATGCCATCGACATATGCGTACGTGCACAGTGGCTTGTAGACTACTCTGATTCGCCTACATTATATATGCATGATCCCTCCCAGTACGTACACGTACATGTAGGCCACCTTGTCTAGCTACCATTATTGTTTACCTCAGGTAAACTTAGCTAGCTTCCATGTGTGCATGCATTGCTATATGTACCCAATGCATGTACATGTATGTCGAGCAGCTTATACCGGGAGGTAGCACGCCTGGACTTGTATTTGACATCAAGAGTCAAGATTCTCGCGCTTTCATCTTTTCCAAATCTCCCACATGACGAGATTGATTGCGGAACGTACCTTCTTTTGTTAAGAGGCCTTTAATGTGGTTGCTACAATATTATTTGATTGATTTTTTTAAAAAATAAATTAAAACCTGGCCTCTACATCGAAACATACAGGACATACACGGCCAATTCTTTGATAGATGTGATGTCCATTTCGTGGGTGCGTGTCGTGATTCCTCCAATTGCATTCCACACCCTGTTGTGAGTATTTGAAGTAGGGGAAGATGAAATTGCGGAAGAGCAGGAAATTGTCCCTACAATTCACAACCTATATTGTGGATTGCAAGGTGAAGAGTTGTATTTGAGTGGTGGGACACATTTGCGCCTGATTAGCTTGTTCAAATTGGTAGTTTTCAATATAAGGAATTGTGCATTGTTACAAAAGGTGGAGGTGTATTCACCATTTCACCTTGAGGCATCAGCTTCCACACAATCTTATTCAGATGTATATGTAGTTGTGAGGCACACAATTTTGTACATACTTTCTCTCACAGGCTGTAGAATTACATTTCACCTTGAGGCACCTCCACACAATTTTGTACATATGTAGTGTTGAGTAGACACCGCCTCAGTCATCCAGATGTGAAGTATCCAATTCCCATGATCTATAGGACATTTTGGATTATCGCTTTCCTTCGAGCTATGATGGCATAAAGGCTTGGAAGGTGTCTCATCTTGGACATTGTCAATCCAACCATGCGAGTTGCCAGAATTTGCATAATTTTAATAGGTTCTAGCAACGTATCTGTTAAGTTACTAAGAGAATGCTAGATGGAGCCACTACGTCCACGTCTCGGTAATCGGAGAAAGAGAAAAAAGATCTATGATATCAATCGTTGTGGGTCTAGATAATGCAGATGGATAAATATGGTGTATACAAAATTATTGTTTTTTTATAAAGAGGAAAAAAGCTTCGCCTTTGTATATATTGATAGAGCAGAAAGAACGTGTTTATAGGGCTTTTACAAGGACAAAAGCCCACAAAAAAATCAAGTTAGACCACGTCCATTGGAGATGTGAACTCTGCGAGTGGGGTTGCCTCCACCCTTACCCACGTAGCCGCTTCTTCCTTGATCTTTGCAATGATGATTGGTGGCACGGCGCTAACGTGTCAGAAAACTTTTGCATTACGTTTGCACCAAAACTCCCAAAATCATTGTGTGTGTGTGTGTAAAATGTATACAAGATCATTGTATTTATATAAACAGAAGCAAGAATAGTATATCGAATACAAATAGATTTTTAGATAAACTTTAATTAATTTTGCTCAGTACAAGATCATGCCGGAAATTCAACTAGTTAAACTACAAGCTAGGGACCAAAGTTGTACCTGGAGATCATGTTGGTATCCAAAACTTACTGGGACTAGACAGGGACCAAATGATAGAATCTCAAATCTGGTCAAAAGAAAAAAAAATGGTACTCCAGCTAGCATCCCAATTCATCCCTGAGATTGTATTGCTTTAGACATGTGCAACATTTTTGTTGTGCAGTTTTAATTTGACTACTATTTAATTTAATTTGTATTGTATCGGCTTTCTTTGACATGGAGATTTTGTCCTAGTTATGAGAAAGTTTAATTAATTGCGCAGATATTTTTGGAACGACAGCTAGCTATTTCAGCACAGAGAGATACTAGCATTTCACAATAAGCTGCTGCAGCTAAAGTGGGAGGCACTGAAATGCTACACGTTAGACATGATCCTCTTTAGCTGGAGGATTCCTCCTGAACGCCGCAAAGAAGGCCACCTGGATGAAAAAGGGCAATGGAGGTGACTCAGTCAAGTTGAGCAAGGAACAAATTCAGTATGCAGCTGCATATATCGGGCAATCTTACAGCCAGGGAAGCAAATGCAAAGTCCACCCCAAAACTGTTGAGGATGCTTTGGGCGTTTGCAGCAGAACTGTAGAAGGAACAGATACTACTACTACAACTACTAAAAAGCTTTGCTCCAGAATGCAAGAGAATGAAAAAGGTACAACCAAGTTATAAAAGATGGGAAGCAACAAGGTGAAAGGTTGGTGGATTGTACTTGTAAGGACCGGAAAATCAATCAGCTACCTCACCTGTACAATTGCCATCTTCAGATTAAAATGGCAAGGAATTTTTCTTAAGAAAAATAGTACTAGTAACCAAGTTTATGCAGGCTTGCAGGTAAGGACAGGGCAAAGAGTAAATAAGTGTACATGCATGCATTTTGCTGCACAGATCAGGGGCACAGGGTCGCAGGGTGCGCATGGTGTTTAATTCGAACAAATAAATCAGCTCTAGCTAGATCGCAAAATCCTGTACTGGCCATCAGAATTCAGAACTAAGGATCAATGCTAGCTGCCACTCTGAAAAGAGGGGGAGGAAAAGTTATTCTCCTCATTTCTTTCACAGGGACCACCATCAGCTGCTGTGCTCGAGTAGCAGTGAACAATGGAGCGAGAGACAAAGCTATAGGCAGCAGCGAGTGAGCTAGCACTGACTAATGCGCGTATATGATCAGATCGCCATTGTCATCGAGCATTTGAGCTGAGCTGAACCTGAACTTCTCTCCTCTCTCTGTGCTGTTTTGGTATTGAATGTAGGATCAACCGATGGATGCATCAATTAAGCTCGCCCAGGCGCAGGGTCCTGACGAACGAACGAACCATGCTTATCCTCCTAGCCTGAGCTAGCTAGCTCGCTCCTGTCATTCTGTGCGTGAACTCAATGCAGTACACTTCACCAGTACAGCCATCATTTCTGGGTGCCCCTGGCTGCTGTGCATATCATGTAAATGCTTGCATAGATTAGCCCCCCTCACTGACGTCCATCCAACGTCGACAGCTTAGCCCATGCACGTATGTAGTAGCCCGTCCACACCTAGCAGTAGTCACCCCCCCAGCAATCAAAAGTAAAAGTGAAAACAACAGTTCACACAAATTATACTCGAACGTAGTAGTACTACTCGCCAAGTCCCGACCTCAGATTGATCTTTCCGTCCGTCCATTCTTCCATCCATCCATCCATCGATCCCCAAAAACACCCTATTCTAATCCACAAATCGCATCAAGTTCGCCGGATGGTGGTGGTGCGGTTAAATCAGCTAGCAGTAGTGGTGAATGTTTGGCGATGGAGGTAAGGTTCAACTCCACTGGAGCGGGATAGTAGCGCTGGACCCGTTGGTTCCGACAGTGGCGAAATATGCCATTCCCGCGGGCGAAGAGATAGGGGAATTTTCAGACAGCCGCATATATCCCGCTTGGGCTGGCGATCGATCGCGCGAGATATATTCCGTTCCGCCCCGGCCGCCGGCCCGGCCATGGCCGGGACATTCCCCCACCGGCAGACACGCACGTACCAATGGTGGCTCTCGTCTCCCTCCCCCACGCACCCACTCGTGCGCGCGTGTATATATATAGGCAGAGGCCACCCTCCAGGGCAACCCAAATCACCACTACACTACACACCACTGCGACCTGACCTGACCTGATCACTCTCTCTCTCTCTCTTTCTCTGTGCTCAGTGCTCACCTCTCTGGAAGGAGACCAAAAGACCAAAGAAACACGAGCACCAACCAACCCAGCTGAGCCAGAGCCAGAGCCAGAGCCAACGGGAGCTAGCCAGTCAAATGTACTTGTAGAGCGCTCTCTCGCACAACCCGGCGACCAATCGCCAGAGGACAGCGAGCGAGCTGCTTCAGCTTGTTTCTTCTTCTCCAAACAGCGCGCGCTTTTGAGTCCCCGAGAGTTGACAGCCGTCGTCGTCGTCACCATGTGCAACTCCGGCACCAGCTCCTCGCCGTCGGCGCCTGCACCGCCGCCGCCGCCGCTCACCTCGTTCAAGCACTCCTCCCACCTCCTCCGCCTCATGGACGATGACGGCGACGACGGCCATGCGCTGCTGCTCTCCAAGGTAAAACATGCGTACATGCTGTAATACTTACCCGCGGCTTGGTAATTTTGGTGGCATGAACAGAACATGTAGACCATTATATCAAGAGCTAATGCATGAAGCACACATAGCGACAGCCGGTGCTGGCTGGCTGGCTCAGGCTGGCTGGCTGGTTGTTTAATGCTTATTTACTAGTAGCTAGGCATCACTGGCAGTAACAGTAACGAGAAAGAAAAGGAAAGCTCCAGCTGGTGGGAAATGGCAGAGCTGATCAATACGCCCATGCACACGAACAGCTGATCGACGACGTACACCGATGCTTTGCTTGCTAGCTTCTTGGTTCTCACATGCGTGAGTGCGTGTCTCCCAGGTGGCCGGCGAGGCACGGGCGATCGGGCGGGTGTCGGTGCCGATGGCGGTGACGGGGCTCGTCATGTACTCGCGGGCGCTCATCTCGATGCTGTTCCTTGGCCGGCTCGGCGAGCTGGCCCTCGCCGGTGGGTCGCTGGCGCTCGGCTTCGCCAACATCACCGGCTACTCCGTGCTCTCCGGCCTGGCGCTCGGGATGGAGCCCATCTGCGGCCAGGCGTTCGGCGCGCGCCGCGGGAAGCTGCTGGCGCTGGCGCTCCACCGCACCGTGCTGCTGCTGCTCGCCGTCGCGCTGCCCATCTCCCTCCTGTGGGTGACGTCCACGGGGTACATACTGAAGCAGCTCGGCCAGGACGAGGGCGTGGCGGACGCGGCGCAGACGTTCGCGGCGTACGCGTCGGCCGACCTGGCGGTGCTCGCCGTGCTGCACCCGCTCCGCGTCTACCTCCGGTCCCAGAACCTGACGCTGCCTATCACCGCCTGCTCGCTCTTCTCCGTGCTTCTTCACGGGCCCATCAACTACCTCCTCGTCGTGCGCCTCCGCATGGGCGTCGCCGGCGTCGCGCTCGCCGTCGCTCTCACCGACCTCAACCTGCTCCTTGCGCTCCTCTGCTTCCTCGCCATCTCGGGGGCCCACAAGGACTCGTGGGTGGGGCCCACCTCCGACTGCCTCCGCGGATGGCCGGCGCTGCTCCGCCTCGCCGTGCCGACCGCCACCGCGGTCTGCCTCGAGTGGTGGTGGTACGAGCTCATGATCGTGCTGTCGGGCCTCCTCGCCAACCCGCGCGCCACCGTGGCGTCCATGGGCATCCTCATCCAGGCCACGTCGCTCGTCTACGTGTTCCCTTCCTCCCTCGGCCAGGGCGCGTCCACGCGCGTCAGCCACCAGCTCGGCGCAGGCAGGCCCGCGGGGGCGCGCCGCGCAGCCGGCGCCGCCCTCTCCATCGGCCTCGTCGTCGGCGCGGTGGCCGCCACCTTCATGGTGTCGGTACGCAGCCACTGGGGCCGCATGTTCACGTCGGACGGCGACATCCTCCGCCTCACGGCCGTGGCGCTCCCTATCGCGGGACTCTGCGAGCTCGGCAACTGCCCGCAGACGGCCGGGTGCGGCGTCCTCCGCGGCAGCGCCCGCCCGGCCAGCGGCGCGCGCATCAACCTCGCCTCCTTCTACCTGGTCGGCATGCCGGTCGGCGTGGCGCTGGCATTCGGCGTCCGCCTCGGCTTCGCGGGGCTGTGGTTGGGACTCCTGGCAGCGCAGGCCGCCTGCGCGGTGTGGATGGCGCGCGCCGTGGCCGCCACCGACTGGGACGTCGAGGTGGCGCGTGCCAAGGAGCTGACCAAGGCGTCCACTACGGGCAGCGGCACCAACCACCAGCACGAGTGCAACAATAACAACAACAACAGCAGCAACACCGCCAACGCAAAGGCTAACTCCAAAACGACAACGTCTCCCACCGCCAGTAACATCAATGCCGGTGGCGGCAGCAGCAGCGACAACCGCGGTTACGTACCCATCAGCGAGAGCGGCCACAACGACGGCAGCGACGACCTGGAGAAGCTGGAGGAAGGGCTCATGGCCACGAGTGGCGGCTGCGGCGGCGGCGACGCGTTAGGCGTCGACATGAAGGCTGGGGACAAGCAGCAGTGCAGCAACGGTGGTGCCGGTACGGCGGAGGGAAATGCGGGGCAGAGGAGGGACTCGTCGTCGGAGAGGGCCCCGCTGATCAGTGTGGGGGACGACGAGGAGGCGGGGGAGGAGCACGACGGCGACGGCGGTGGTGGTGGCCACGTCTAGCTGCTAATCAACCAGCGTGGTCGTGGTCGATCCATCCATCGATGGACCGATCGATTAATTCTGGAGAGGTTTTGATCGTACGTACGTAGGCTACTGCTGTTTGACACTGATCGGCCGGTCTCCATTTCATCTTCTCCATCTTGATTTGGGGGTGAGGTTTAGTTTTGTCTGTATAACCAAGCTGAGAAGCTAATGAGAGTATTCAGAAAAAAAAGAGGGAGAAAAAAAACCCATATTATCATATATATTCTTCCCTTATTTTCTTAATTAATTATACTTCTATGTACAAATACTAATTAGTTTGGGTGTAAATTAATTAAATCAATTGATGGTGATTAATTAAGAATATAATTGACAAGTGCATGCATGTTGCTGTTTGGCATGATGTGGCAGTACTGTTTGTTGCGTTGAGAGGGGGTGTGGCTTTGGGACCTGTATATATCGCTGTTCCCCTAGTGGTTACATACGTGACAACCAATGGTGGTGCCCCATTTTGGCCATTTCCCAACCGTTCCAACGCTAGGAGAAACTCGCTTGGCCCTCCTTTATTTTTCTTCGAGATGGCTAGCAGCTACCTAGCTAGCATCCTTTTGATAAAGTCGCAACCATTTGATATCTACAAGCACTTGGGCGAAAAAAGGCGCCCTTGGTGTTTTGCGATTTTTAAATATTACTACTGCACCTTTTATTTATTTCTGGCTCCTCGTGCAAAGGAAAGATGGTGCGTGTGACTCAGTTTCTCATGTCTTCTATATTGAGATAAACCTTTTGATCAAAAGGCTCTTGCCACAAATATTAATTTGCCATTGCTCACCACACAAGAAGTGCTCTCTCGAGGGTAAAAGGATCACACTAGCTAGCATGAATTTATGCTTTCTGTGCAGATGTAGAAATGTGGAATATAAACCTTATGTGGGAAGAAAGGATCTATCATAACCAAAATTTGATGATGCCTTATAACAGATGAGAGAAAAAAAAACCTAGAGTGCTAGAAATTCTTGAACTTAAATCGTATGGCAAGCTCTTAATTTGGTGAGCCCCGGATTGCGACTAGCACGCAACTGTTGGGGACATCTAAATGTGTTCCAGCCCTGCCCTACTCTATCATAAAATAATTATTGTTAAGGTTTTATTCCTTGGCCCGCTCTTTCCATGTGTGGTTCAAAAACATACTTTTGTTCACAAATAGATATCATTTGAGGAATATTTTTCCTTAGATAGGCCCTCTTATAAGTTGTCGAGACTCGAGACTTGTAATGGAACTAATGGGCGTGTGGGGCTATTAATTGAAGTTAACAATATTAGTTTGATAGTGGTAAGTTTGTCAAAATAATATGACTTGATCAATGCCCTCTTCATGTGCCCGAGACTAATTTGACGTTCAAGAAGAACTGAGGGAATATTAGATCACATTTATCTTAAGACTATGAGCGTACATGGTCCAACTCATGCTTTTATCCTTCAGGTTTTTCTTTTCTATATTTAATATATCTAAATTCAAATATATAGGTTGATTTTTTCTATAACGAAAAAAAATAGCTACATAGGAGCGTTAAGAAAATTATTCACTAATTTTGTACGCATATACTAGTACTATAAGATATTGCCAGACTAATATAAGACTTAGGAGTAGTAAAGTTTGATGACATATCTGATAAAAACAAGTTAAGTGTTGGAAACTCGTGAAAATTATACTTAAAAGTTATGTAAATTCATGAAAAAAATTACTAGAGATAGGTGTAGATATGAAATACATTCTCACTAATCTCAAGTCCAAACTCAACTTCATTTGAGAAAAACAAAAATGATAAATTTTAGGTAAATAGTATCATGTTACTATTCATCCAAATTTTGTTTTTTTTATTCTCAAACAAAGTTGAGTTTGAACTTAAAATTTGGTGAGATTTGGTGAGAATGTATTTTATATTTATACATATCTCTAGTAATTTTTTTATGAACTTACGAAACTTTTAAATATGATTTTCACAAGTTTTAACAATTAGCTTGTTTTCATCGGATATATCCTCGTAAAGTTTACCGTCCATGGATACCTGCAAAGGCACCATTTGCACATTCGTCTCCCTCATTTGCACCTGCTGACCAGAATTCCCTTCTTCAGAAAAAGAAAAGAAAACAAAAGTCCCCTGATGAGACTCCTGCCCACAGCTTTTATCCGAGAAGACTTAAAAAAAAACAATTGGAATACTACTCTGGTCGAGAGTACCATGGATTTCAGTGGCGGCAGCAGTCAATCCACGGACAGGCCAGGAGGCAGGAGTGCAGGGCAGAGAAGCAGAGTCTGCAGAGAGCAGAGCAGAAGATAGATTCCTTGACGAGGCGTCGCCAAAAGACGAATCAGACTATCAGAGGCTGCCCAATTGCCACGCCGATCAGTGGCGACGAGACCTTCGGGCACGCCATGGAGAGACAGCCGATCACAAGCGCGACCACCATGCATGTCAATATGTCATGCATGCTTGCACCGATCCATGATGTCACGGAGTTGCACCGGCTGATTGTGAAAATTCGGTCGATCTGGCCGTATTTTAGGGTTAAATTTAGCTTGCGCCACTATTAAAACAACATTCTCGACGACTCTTTGTACATACATTCGATAAGAAGTCATGCATGCATGTAAAAATACATTTGGCAATTATTAATCATGGACTGTAAAAAGTCGTTTTAAAAAGATCATATGTAAAAATAAAGTTATTTCACAAGGGTCTCTTAAAAAACCGTCGATAGAAATCACTATTTCCATGAATGAATCCAAAGAGGACTTTTTTCACAAGCGGTCCCTTACAATAGATGACTGTGAAAATCGTTTGACTACATTAAAATATAATGAGCCGAGCAAACGGCTCAGTCCTCCCTCTCTTCCCGTAACTCCCTCCTAGCCTTTCTCGTCATCGTCCTCCTTTCTATCGCCCGAGAGCGGCGGATCGATGATGACCGTGGGGCTCGGGAGCGCATATCGATAGCGGCAAGGCCAAAAAGAATGGATCGGACGTCGACGAGTCTCAGGAGCGACAGATCGATGGCGACGAGCTTTGGGGCCACCAGATCTGATAGTGTCAAGTCTCAAGACCACTAGATATAGTGGCAGCGGTCCTCGGTGGTTTGACTGGCTTCGTCTCAGCGAGGGTGACAATGACCACAGCGAGGCCATCGACTCAAAGACATCGATGATGACTGTAGCAAGGCCTGAGACTCGACAATGACGTCAATGACGATGACTGTGACGAGGACGTCTTCTCGGCTATTGCTACTACTTTTGCAAAGGGACTGATAAGGGATTTGGGAATTTTTGAATTTGATCATGATTCTGTAGGATTGTGATTCGATCTAGATTTTTATTTTGTTTAATAAAAACTAGCATGGTGGCTCGCGCAGATTGCGCGGCTAGCATTGCCGTAATTTTTTTTAATAATATCATATATACATTCATGTTTTATTATTAAAAAAATTAAAAACAGCAATATGATTTTAAACTCCTGCATAACTTAACCAGTATATGATTTTATATGTCTGATATCTGATTATTATAGTTAGTTCTATGTCCATAAAGCAAACGTGATGGATCCTCCAGGACTGTCTTAGCAATACAATAAATAAATCAAAGATATATAAACCATGGTAGGTGGAAGATTATCATTAAATGCTATACAAAAAGTCATTATTCTTCCCTCCACCTTTTAAAATTTTAAACTATTAATGACATTTTTTCACTATCTGTAGTGATGTCCTTATACCTACTAAAGATGATATATCGTATCTTATGTTCATAATATTTTATAACCCGTTTCAGATAAGAAAATGTTCAGTGTTATGAACGCTTTTTCATTTCATTGTCACGTTAGTATAGGGTTGGAGGATCCAATCTCATCTGTTAGTTGTAATTTTATACAGCTTGGACAATCAAGCCATTTTTGCTTTTCTCTTATTAACATGTGAATTCAAAGAATTTTCGATTAAAATGAGAACTTCTATGTTTTTTACCTTCTAGAATTAATGTGCCACTCCTAGTAAATCCTCCAATTAATATAAATTAAAATATAGACTCTACTCTCAATATTATTTATTACTTACCTAGATTTAAAATATTTATAAGTTGTCCTCATACATGAACTCTTTTCCTTAATATTACTTATTTTTAATCTGAATTTAAAATATTTCTAAATTATACTCCTAGATGAACTTATTTCTCCACTATATTTATTAGAGTGAATTTATTTTATAATTCCAAATTTAGATATTTCTAAATTGTATTTCTATGTGGACTCTTTTCCTTAATACTATTTATTTTTAATCTAAATTTTAGATATAAATTTGTATTTCTACATTGATTCTTGTCTCAATATTAATGATTTTTTTAGTTTTTAATCCAAAATTTGGATTTTTCCTAAACTGTACTTCTACATGGACTATTATGTCAATATTTATTATTATTTGATCCAAAGTTTAGATTTTTATAAATTGTATTTCTGCTTGGACTTTATTTTTTTTACTAATGTGTGAATTTCTATACATGGTGGCTCCTGATTTATTACTTTATGATGATGTATTTCTATGTAGACTCATAGTATTAATATTATTTAATTTTAATCCAAATTTAAAATATTTCAAAATTTTACTTCTAGATGAACTCTTTTATCTATCATATTTATTTTTTAATTAAAATTTTAGATATTTCCATATTGTATTTCTACCTAGACTCTTTCTCTTAATATTATTTTTTATCCGAATTTCACATATTTTGTATTTCCACATGGACTCTGCTCCCAATATTAATTATTTTTTTAGTTTTTAATCTTAATTTTTTATGTTTCCTAAATTGTAATTCTACATGGACTTTGGTCTCAATATTAATTGTTTTTTGTTGTTGTATTTTAATTCCAAAGTTATTTATATTCTTTTGGAGTTTAAATTTGAATTTCTATTGAAATCAAATTTCTAGTTTTATATTATTTTTGTTGTTGAAATTTTAGTTAACCATGTGCTGTGTTTTACGTGGATTCTAATTTTAATATCCTTAATTACTATTACGAACTTCAGTTGTTCTAAATCGGATCACTGATGTGGATGCTATAGCCATGCATGGTTTTTATTATGATTGGGTTTCCCACCAGTGCCTTGCATGGTTTTCATCATTGGTGTCTCTTCAACAAAATGTCCATGTCCGATTCCATACAACAAAATATGATCTTTTATTTTTCTCTCTTATTTTTTTATGATCAATCTAAGAATTTTTAGACCATGAGAGCGAATATGAAAGCTTCTTTTTCTATTACTTTATTTAGTTAATAGATATTTGCGAAGATTACCGCTTGTGAGGTAGGTAGTTTATTAGAGGTGGGCGAGCCACCCACCACCCGCCTGTACAAACCAAATTGAGGACTGTTACAGCACGGGATACTGTCCGAACGGTACATTTTAATGAACCATTTTCTTTCCTACGCCTGCCCGAGCGCCCACGCGCAAAACACAACGAAGAAGCAATGCTCCCCCTTGTCCCTCACTCAGCCACAACAGCTGCAAAGAAGGAGGGAGACGTCGAGGAGAGAAAGGGAGTAGAGGAGCTAGTGGCAGGTTGATCACCAGGAGGCCAAGAGGCAACGACATGCGTCCCCTCTCTCCTCGACTTGATACCAAGTACCTGGGGTATTGGATTTGATACCTACAGGTACCAGATCCGATATCTGATACCAAGATATCGGGTATCAGGTACATAGGTACCAAACCTTGGTACCGGGTGCTTGACACCTAGGTACCAAGCCTGATACTTGTAGGTATTAGCTACAATATTGTTAGATATCAAGCCATGATATCGTTAGGTATCAAGCCTGATACCTGAGTATCATGATATCATTGACATAATACATTAGAGTATCATGATACTACTAGAGTATCACTGGGATATTGATAAAGACATTTGTGTATCAAGAGAAAACTCAAGAAAAATCAACAAAATTATTCAATTCTAGAGAAAATCTAATGAAAAATAACACCAAATCAACAAAAAAACTACTCTATAGCTAGAAACATTACTGCTTGTTTCCATTGCCCCTAAAAACAAGCAACCGATCATAGGAAATGGTACCTAAAACCCTTCAATATGGCTAACTAACTCAAATCAATGAGCAAAACTAACTTGAGAAATCACCTCCCAAAATGTCTCAAAACCACACAAAAAAAACAACAAAAAGCTCGCCGGTTCGATTCACCGCCTCCAATTGAAGAAGCTCGTCGTGGATCTGTTGACGCCAAATCCGTACCGCCGATGTGGATCCGGCGTGCAGACATACAAAGGTCTGGGAGATCTGCTTAGCTCCAGTGCAGGTCCTAAAATTAATGAAGCGCAGGCGTGCCAGTTAGTTTAATCCTGCCACTGACAAGATATGCAAAATAGCAGACAGAAGGTCTCGGCCGATAGGCCGATAGGGCAAAGACGTATCGGCCGATAGCCAAAACAATCGATCGGCCGATGATAACATGATGATATAGCAACGTAATATAGTATAATCCAAGTATATAATAAACATTGATCTGAAAATTAGAACACACATCGGCTAGAGGTCCGATGGCATAAACTCTCAATAATCAGATAAACAATAAACGCTCTGTTGTCATCGGCCAGATCCAATCTATACGTAAAACTCTTAGGCCGATGCAACGTCCAGATAACTCACCGGCTGAAACCCCGGTGAAACCCTTATTGGCAGCCAACAAGCAGGCTAGAGATTACGGTTCTAATCATGACTTAGTAGGTCAAACCGAACTGATGCAGCACTAAGTATGAAAAGAAACGCAAGACCTAGACAATCAAGCTCTTGACTGATTTTCGGGGTGGTGGATATCTTAGCCAATCTAATCTAGCGAGACGATTTGGTCAATACCGGCATAAACCCTAAAATGAATCTCGGCCGATACGATTAAATCCAGACGCCAAACCAGATTGACTAAGATATATGATAATAGGTGCTTACGTTGACGAGATCAGAACGTCGAAGCCCTAGCCCCGACAGCGCAAGCAGCCATAACGAGACTTACCCCTTGTGGGAAGGGCATGAACTCGCCGAAGAAGATGAAAAGTAAAAGTTGGCGATGCGCCGAAGTTGTATTGATCGTGAGATGATTTTACATGAACCTCGGGCTTACATATTTATACCCATAGGCTAACAAAAATCCTAACAGAATACGACTCAAACTTTCCTAAAGATAAAAGGAAACAGATAAAGTCCATATTGGACACTAACACACTTTCCTAAAGATAAAATAGAAACTAACAAACTCTTCCTAATTAATAGATACAAGCCGCATCCTCCTTGGATTCGATTTCTTCCGGATAAGATCCTCCCAAACCGAATCTAACAAGAATCTGACTGCTGAAAATATGGATAACTCCTATCGGCCGCTCGTAGACCTTCGAAGCCGATATAGACTTTGAGGCCGATATGTACTCTGAGCCGATACACAAACTAGGCCGATGATGACTTTGGGGCTTACCAAATTCTGGAGTTAATAGGATCAGATATCAAATTGGCAACCGGAGTTACTGTGAATCGAAGAAGCATTAAGAATCACCTTCGCGATCCCTTCACCTCTAGTGGAGTCGGCCTTCCACGACAACACCAAGCTAGTCGTCGTTGACCACACGGACCGATGGCTGCATGGTGCTCACCATCAATGAGCCATGAGGGAGAGAGAGAGGAGAGGGAGAGGGAGAAAGAAGAGGAGAGAGGGAGGGGAAGGAGAACCGCAGGGATAGAATAAGACCAAATACGTGGTGTACTAATATAGATAAAATGTCCAGGTGAATGGTTATTGAGTCACCCCGTTTAGACGGAAGACTGTTTTATAGTATTCCTGAACCAAATTTGGTCGCCTCTATACAATGGTAGTGCTTTCTTAGTAGTGTGCTAAACAAACAGGAATACGATGAAACTTGTGTACTAGAACTATCAGATAAAGCACTCTAATCTTCTTAGATTTCTTTGGTTATCTTTCGCTTTGCATGGTAGTATTATCAAACCAACCCACTAGATAGGTGGTGAACTGGCAAAGTTTATTTATGTCACCACTCACCGAGCATGGGCCAAAGGCAATGGGTGCACAAGACGAGTCCTAACACATATATACATCTGCATATTGTAGAGAGAAAATTAAATGCGCACTTTGCACATCACTATATATCTTTTCCTTCTTTTCTTTCATAAGTAGATAGCCTAAGTTGACTAAAGTGTTTTTTAATAGTATCTTGCCGATAGGACATATGACTTGGTGTCTTGCAGATTGGACTAGTGTCTAATGCATTAATAGGATAATGTCATGGTGTCAACGCCTTAGTGATACTAAGTTCATTGTTTATGTTTTCCGATCATAGTGAAAAATTAAAGGTCCACATTATTCTAAAAAAATTATAGGGGAATACGAGTCATCAAATTATTAACTGTTTTCTTTATATATCATACAGGAAGGAGGAAGACAAATGGGTGTTTGTAACAATACTCACTCGGGTCAAAAATAAGTGAATAATTAACTTGAACGTTGAGGCTTTCACACAAACACGACATTGACACCACCGATTTAGGGCTCCTTTGAAACACATGAAGTAATGTCAATGTTCTGTCATTGACGCAGCAATAGGTCAGATGTTATGGCTTATTAAACCCTACAGAAAGTGAATCCACATGAATTTGTAAAGAAGTGTTGTTCAATAGAACTATAGGGAAAACATATGAATTTTGAGATACAAGAAGAGAAAACATGAAATCTTGTCTCTAGCTAACTTTCCTCCATTTTTTCTTTGTTCCAAAGGGGCCTTTATTGTTATATTCTCCTTCTTACATAACCTAACAAAATTATAATATCATAAAAAAATATTTTTTGAGACTAATTTACTTAAAACCATTTTAACTTTTTTTTACAATGAAAATGTTTCACATAGCCAGACAATGGCAACAAGGATACGACCACAAAGTTTTGTTTTTAATAAATAGGAAAAAGAACATAGTGATGTATGGGACAAATCCTTAGCTCCTTCACTAAAAAGTGACCAGCTTAATTAATTCAGCTAACAAAAATCACAAAGATTGGCAATTAATTCTAGATGTACTGTGCCATTCAATACGGAGCAAAAGACTCTTAGCTAGTAGTACCAATTTTAATAGTGTACAGCCTGCTCCCGTGAAGCTAGCTATTAAACATAAAGATAAACTTGCATAAGATACGACATTTTTTTTTATTTTAAAAAACTTTATCATTTTGATAATACCAAATTGACCAGAATAATACACTAACTCAAAATAAACATATTTTTATTAGACTTAGACACTCTCCTTCACCAATTTTCTCAAAAATGTTTTATATTTTCGATAATAAAAATATTAATTTGGTTTCTGTATCAACCAGGATGTGCATCCGTACAATCATATATATATATATATATATTTTATATGTACAATAATCTACATACTAATGGTATGTATCACTATTGGAGAAATGATCTTTGATACCGGTTGTAGCAACTGAGACAAATAAATCGAGACTAAATGTCTTTAGTACCGATACTAAAGATGCATACTAAGTCATTTGATCTCGATTTTAGTACCGGTTGATACATACGTCAAAAAATATGGGATGCGAGATTTGAACTCAAGATCCTTCACTTCAATCCTTACATACATTACTATCTCACCTACTATACACATCTATCTTAGATAGAGATTCTTTATTTTTGAACTAACCATAGAGACAAATACCAACCGGTGCTAAAAATATCTTTAGTACCGGTTGGTAACATCAACCGGAACTAAAGATCCTTCAGCATTAGTTTTAGTTGGTATTATCATCCGATACTAAAGATATATTTTTAGCATCGGTTGGTAACACCAACCAGGACTACAGATGTTTCTAGGACCTTGGATTTTTAGAATCGATACTAAAACATCATCTTTATTACCGGTTCTTAATTTAACCGAGATATTTGTGTTTTGGGGCTTAGGATAAAAAATTATTTCTCTAGTAGTGTATCAACGTCTAAGTACATGTTTGATTACATACATCACAAAACCTAGCTAATTAGGTTTCACTATATGCAACATGCAAAACATTATTCATATTTACCCAAGAAAATAGTACTATGAGATAGCTATATGAATCACAAAAAGTAGTATTTCTTTCTTTTTACGGGAGGGAGCATTACATAAAAAAGGAGGGCAGCACTACATTAATCAGATGATGAAGGGATCGATATCCTGCCATTATTGACTCAGCTGTCTACTTCTCATCAGATGGCAAACAGCAGAGGCATTGAGCAGTAGCTCTGGGACGACGAAGATTAACAAAAGTTAGTACTTGCCCACTATCAGCAGCAGCAACCCCCACAAAATTTTGGCCATTCACCCTTTTCAGTTTTGCACTACGCCATTCCCCTACCGATCATCCCCATGCGTGGCCCTACTTACCCTGCCTCCTCCTATACCGCTTCAGCAGCTCACCCTTTCCTCTCAGCACAATGATATACACACATTTTCACCCCCTTTTGTTCTACATACTGCAATTTAGCGATAGTGCTTCTCCGGCCGTGGCACTGCAGTTGCACAATTGGCTGCATTTACTTTGCAATAGGTACCCTCAAGAAAACTTTTTGTTGCATCATTTTTAGGTAGGTAGGTATGCTAGATGCGCCACCCCCAATAGGCAATAACACAGAAGTACATCCTCTTTCCAGGAAGAAAATTCTAGTAGTAATTCTCTAGTCAATCGATAGGAGAAGAGTATAGAATATACTATGTCATACCTTCTTTCTGTGCAACTAAACTATACTCCCTCCGTCTGAGAAAAAATCAAATACTAGCTACAAATCTGAATAATATTATGTCTAAATTTATAGCCAGAAGTTGATTTATTTTAGGACGAAGGGTGTAGGCTATAGCACAGAAGATTGACAGTACATGGCCTCCTTTTGAACACAAGAGTTCAATATAATCTTATACGAAGGAAGTAATCGTAGAACTAAATGAGACCCCGCGTCGCTCTCGTGCGGGCGGCTCCAGGGCGAAATCCTAGTCGCCCGTGCCGCCACCTCGCCATTGCCGGAGCTTGCTGCCGGAAAGCCGAGCAGCTATTGGGAAGGCAACGGCGAGGACAAGAAGACCCGACGAAGCCCGTCCTTGGCGTGGGAGGACGAAGAGGCACGGGGCGGTAGCAGGACCCTGGTGGCCGGAGACGGCAAGGGCGCGACGGATCCGGCTCCCCCGAAGGCGGATCCATCACCCCCCAAGGCGGAGGCACAGGTGATGGTGCCGAATCTAGTGCTCCTAGATCCAGTTTCGGCGGTGGCGTAACGTCTCGGCTTGGCGTCGATGACGGGCATGGTGACATAGCATAGAGAGGTGGCTGCTCTGGTCGGTTGCCGACGTCGAGAGGAAGGTGGAGGCAGTGGCGGGGATGGGAGAAAGCGAGCGGTGCCAGCTGGGTATGGGGCTCCTAGGGGAAGGCTGTCCCGGCACAGAGGTGCATGGCCGACGGCGAGAGCCGGCGAGGCCCGTGGAGAGCACGACATGGAGGCACATGGCTGACGAGCGTGGCGCAAAGGCTAGAGTGGTGTTGCGGCAAAGCTGCCGTGGTGGAAGGACGGTAAGGTTGGGACGGTGCGACGACGAGGCTGTCGTGGTAGGAGGACGGAGGCGATGGTGATGCAACCAAGTGGCTCATTGCGGCGATGACATGGGCAGCCTGGTTGAGGCGGTGACAACAGTAGTGCCATGAGGTGGGCATTGAAGGCTATGGCGAGTTCCTTTCCAGACATCAGTCCTCTTGTGGCGGCGCCTTGCCTTTGCAAGATGGCCACGCTGACGGGCTAGTGCGGGGGAGAGAGGATCCATCCTTCTCTTTTACCCTCTCCCTCTCCAACCCACCCACGTGGATGGATCTGGAGCGCGCCGAAGGTTGAGATCCTACTTTTATGGCCGGCCGACGACGAGGAATTGGCATGATGGCTGCGTGTTGAAAGGGATTAGCTGATGGTGTTTGCTGAACCTGACAGGTACTAAATGATGTGGGAGAGTAGGAAAACTACGGGTGAAGGCCTAGCCTACGGGCTGACAACGGCGACGCCTGCGGGCGCCGTGTTCCCCTTGGAGCGTTGTTGCTTTTTTTTCTCCTCTTCCCAGTGGTTTCTTGAGGTGAAAACCACGTCCTGGTTCTCTTGGATGGGCGGCGGCGATGCTCTTGGCGTCATTTCCTCCTTTGAGGCGTCGTTTAGAAAATCCATTCCTTAGAGATGTTGTGTGCTTATTTTGTTTTTCAACAGCGGAATCAGACATAGACACGTTGTGTGGTTGTCTTTTTCTTTTTCCTGACTATAGTCTCCCAGGACTATAGACATGTATTTTTTCTGCTATATCAATAAAAACATTACACTATTTTTGTGCGGGTTGTTTAAAAAATATAATCTTATAAGATGTTTATAGTATATACTGAATTTTCTAACATAATTTTCTGCAGTGATAGACATTAAAAATATAATTGAATTTGATACACAACCTTTCTTCTATTTCTATAAATACTACCGCAATTTGTACATAATTAAAAATTACCTCGTTGTAATCTGGGCCCATCACAAACTCATGATCGAAGGGTGCACCTTTGTTTATTATAATGTTTAATTTAATTTTACAAAGTCTTTAAAACTAAACTTTGATACTTAATTTCTCATTGAAATATAATTTTAATAGCTATGAAACCAATATTTTCGTGCTTATATCGATTGGCCAGCCGGTCGGTCGATACGTGCACGTGGTGTAGTTACGTGCATGATCCAACGCTCGATCTCTCGTGATCGAGACTACGCTGCTTGCTGATCGATCAATGTCGAACAAGTCGATGAGAAATCAAGAAAATCCCCAAGCTAGCATATCGGACCTGTAAAATTGATTAGGATCGATCCGAAATTGATTGACAAATCGGCTCGGATCCATGCGCGGAGAGCCAGTTTTACTGACGTGTTATCTTCGGCAAATTAAAGCAGAAACCTAGCTAATAAAGGAAGAGTAGTACTTGACTAACCGGCTGTTACTTGTTGCCCCTGCACGTTTAGCTTAATGTCGACATTCTCTTGTACACTTGCTCTTGTGTGATCAGATTGATTCGTGATATGCTGGTAAGTAGAATTAAACGTGTGTACATGCTTCGCTGCAGGTAAGGATTACAGAACCGGCAAAAGACGTGTTCTAGCGTAAATGTGCAATCGATGATCAGGAGTTCTCGAAACAGAGAGAGCTGTTTTTTTTCGTCGAGAGGAAGTCCCCTCAGTGCAAATTGCTTATTAATTTGTCCCAAGACGTGAGCTAGGAGGATGCATAACAGGGATATTTGGTTGACAGATAGTTTTACCATTCTAGAAAATATACTGAGAGGTATCATACAAAATAATATTTTGTAATGTAAAACTTACATCTTTAACTATTAGGTATCTCGAGGTATTAGCAATGTAAATTTTAATACCTACATGTAAATTTTAGCACTGCAAAGTTTCTCGAGTTAGGTTAACTCCGGTAACAACTTTACTATCTACAATTTAAACTCCGGTATTCCCACATTCATACATACAAATGGGTCTACTTCAATAAAAAAAATGTGAGATTTATTAAATTTATTCATGATTTCGTTTGTTAAGATTGAGTACATAGTTATAATATGGTTTAAAAGACCAATGAAAACGGCCGGTTGGTTTTCATGAAAGCTGAACGACTATTCGAACCAGTTCAAGAATACAAATTGCTGGGCTTTTGGGTCAAGTTAAAAAAACTAAATTTTAAATTTTTGATAAAATTTGACTAGATTTTATTGGGAATCAATGGTTTTCAAGTGGTTTTCACGAAAACTAAGAGAATGGTTGACCTCTGATTTTGGCACGGAATAGTTTGGTGAATGTTACATAGCCACGTTGCCCACATGTCAGGCAACTTGTGTCAAGAATGTGGCAAAAAAAACTATTAGAAACAAAATTTAGCTATATTTTCTAAAAAAAAATCATATTAATTATAACGGTTTGGTGATACACTTTGAAAACCCCTGGTCCCAAGGTACTTGTCTGAGAGGATAGCAGTTATCTTGCTTAGCTTCCTTAATTAGTTTTGTGTTCTTTTTCCTTTCTTTTTGTTTTTTTCATGGATGTTTGTTTCTCTATAAGAGTTGGTTTTTTATTGACCTATAATATTTCTCGATACGATGACTCCCGCTTTTATGATGGGTAACCTATTGCTTCACTATTTTTGTTAAATAGAATGACGCGATATATTTTTGGGTTCCGTAAAAATAAAATCTTAGTCATTCCCTGGTATTAAGAAATGTTGTACATGCAGTCGAGTGTGCGCTTCTTTTGTGTAATAGAAAAAATGATTACTCTTATGTTTGATACTTTGCCTTCATTTTTTTTTCTCAAGATAAAGCATTATTCACAAGTTGTTGTGAACTGACTTGTCATCACAGTAGAAGCTAGCTTGATCTTTTTAGTAGGATAACGAGATAGACAAAAAACTCAATAGAAAAATCTATCTCTTTCACTACTCGAGGGGGAAAAGATAGAGGCGCATCATGGAGTAAAAGCATTTGATATCGAACGGATGGCTTGAGATTAACTGAAGGTCAAATGATATACTAAAGCTATGTACGTCACATGCATGGATCGTATATAAAAACTATATATACATACTGTAGTGGTTAGACCGTTCATTGTCACATGAACCATCACAGACTAGCAAAGCTAATATAGTGTTAGACTGCGTAGATAGATATAGCTGGGTTATTATCATAATCACGGCCAAACCTTGTGATTAAGATGTTAAAACGGTCCTTTACGTTTCCACCACTTTACGTGTTAGGTCAAAACGAAAGCTTGGGAAAACACATACGGAACAAGAAGGTAAATTTTGAACCGTAGACCTAAGTAAGTATCAGATGCAAAGAGTACATCTAGAAGCCATGAAATAAAATTCTAATGAAAATGATTTTCATTTGAAAAAGCTCTAAATGCTCATCTGGCCAGGGGATGCATGCATACCCTTTAATTTATTCCTTTTTGCATGCCCTTTCATTTTGAAGCATGTACCGAGGAATTCCGCCACAAAAATAAAATAAAATAGGGAATATGTCTTGACCTCCCACCATGCAAATTTGCAAAAGCTTTCTGTCTGAGAAAAGGAAGCAAATGAAGAGCATATAGTATCTTTTTGTCAGGCCATCACTTTTCCTCTCAAGTTGACACAATGTGCACCATCCAAATGCAAAGGAGGAACTATATATATATATATATATATATATATATATATATATATATATATATATATATATATATATATATATATATATATATACACACACATTTCCTTCCTGCCAACTTGTTTATGCCGTTGGAATTATGCCTGCGCCAGAGATTCTCCCATCACAAAAACAAGGAGCATCCGCTACCTGAAACATCTCTCTCCATCTCTCTTTAAAATTTTAAAAAATAAATAATTTGAAAGCCAGATGCTATACCTGAGAATGAATTGATGGCGTGCTAGAATTTATAAAATGGATTGACCAGAAGCCTAATTAAGTGTACTACGTCGACATGTCTCCTCCTCGCCGTCACCTCGATCGGCCTGTCAATCTGTTCTCTCAATCCAGAAAGAATAATATATATAGGAGCAGCACCCGAATTCTGATCAAGAATTCACGATCAGCAAGTTGGTGCTAATCAAGAATAAAATGTTCGGTATACGGCAAGTTGAAATCGATCACTGATCACGACGATGACGACGAGACAAAGGGGAAAAATGGAAAAAGGAGGAGAAGAAGCATGCTACTACTACCACAGCAGACTGGCTACTAATACTGTCTGAATTCACTGAATCTCTCGCAGGCTCTTAGTTCACGTAACAGTAGCTAGCTAGCTCTCCACTTTTGCATGGATCTGATTCCGTGCACAAGGTAATTAAGAGCTTAATTATCGCAATGTAGAATTTACACTTGCTGACATGCACCAATTAAAGCTGTCGTGCATCTGAAGCCATCAAGGGAGCTCATCAAGAGAAGGTTTACTGGTAGTAATAAAGTTGAGGTAGTGAGTTTGGCGTCAGATGCACATTCTCATTCTAAAGTAAATAGTCGTTCAGTTGACTCGTTGTGAATGTATATATATCGTCTTAATATTAATCAAACAAAGAATATAATGCATATTAGAGAGAGAGAGAGAGAGAAAGAGAGAGGGGGTATATATATGTGTGCGAGTATATAGTAGCATCAAGACTGGTAGATGTAGCCTAGAAAAATGAACGAGGCTAGTAGCAAAGACGATCGTGCAGAAAAGCATGAGACCGAAGTCAAGATTGAACGGCAGTTGGAAGGATAAACCAGAGAGATAAGGCAAAACTAACCATACAGATATATATATATATATATATATATATATATATATATATATATATATATATATATATATATATATATATATATATATACTCCTTTAATTAATTTGTAGTTTGGCTTTAAGTTATCTTAGCATCGACTTTATGGATGGAATAATGGAAATATATAGGACGTACGGGACACTAGCTAGCAGCAGCAGCTGGATCTTCTACTAAGTAATATTGCATAATGTATTTGCCCTTAATGGCATCGTTAGTTAGGGTGGCATGTGCATGCACCACTAGTATACTGCCATCCAATTCAGCTGGCTATCCCCCACTATACATATGTTGGCTTTAGCTTAGCATGAAGGACTAATTAATGAGTAGTTATGGACGTAGTTTAATTAACGCACAACTGCCATTATCTGTCTCTAATCATGATGGAGTGTACTTTTCGTATCATGTTGACAGTTGGATTTTGTCAAAGCTGGTTCTACGGTTAATTAGAGCAAGGGGCTTAACAAAGACTGGGAGTTTACAAAAGGCAAATTGCAAGGGACACTATCAAATAGAACACACCTTAGGCTCCATTTCGCATTATTGCCATGAATTTTTTTTAAGATAATGTATTGCAGCGGCCAGCGGATATGATAATATATAGCCTCCATTTTAAAATATTAGCATTTCTATGGTTCAAAATTTATATCATAATATAAATATTTTGGTCTACTTTTCCATCTCAATCAATCGCAGTCATATTCAATTTCTTCACCTAATCGCTCATCTTGACCAATCACAATATTTTTTTAACTCAACCTTAATTTCTGCTAAAACTCTAAAGAATGCTTATACACATTTCCTTTCATATTTCACAGCGCACATGGTAAGTGTGTTAGGAATATGTTTCTTCAGCAGATAAATTACCGGCCCAACAAGCACGTTTGTACGTAGGGTGTTGTTGCTTTGTGCTAATTAAATATTGTGTGTACATATATTCAAATAGAATTAATATAAAAAGGTAATTGAGTTTTTTAGATATATCAAACAAAATTATATAATGGAATAAGTTCCGCTCCTCTACATTATAAGATGCACATATATATTAACAGAAAAAATGAGTAAGTAATTGAATGGCACAAAGAATATTGTGTTTAGAGCATATATTGTATTGTTTTAAATCAATTTAACACAAAATAAAAGGTTAGCAAAATTATTGAAAAAGTTATCTTTCCATCTCATAAAGGCGTTATGCCATTAGAAACACCCCACCAGTACAAATAGTTTATGTTAGGGGTGCTTTAGACATTATTAACAATTATTTAGCTTAATTTAATAATTAATAGGATCAAGATTACCGACCACTGTTAGTATAGTTTTCAATATCTCTTACATTAGCTTCCACGCTTTTAAAAGAAAGGCATTAACTAACTCAGCTCAGCACAGTACAGAGACTAGGGAGCATGTGGCCAAAAGGATAAACAGGACAACCGAACACAAATATTATTAAAAAAGTATCGTCATAATCGCCATGATAAAACATTGATCATTTGATCACCACCACCCTGCATGTTATTGCAATACACGCGCATGAACTTTTACTAAGACAGCCACTAAACTAGTTTGGAGATAATGCCATGGACGATAGGTGTGGCGCCACGTGTCACACTGCACCAACCATAAAGTGCAGTGGATAAAAAAAGCTACTAGTATCATGTTGTCAGATGCAACCATGGGCCGCCATTGGTGGAAGCATGGCAAATGGTGAGTACTAGTGCTTGTCGGGACAAAGGGAGATGGAGAATGCAACTGTAAAATACTGGACAAAATAGTCCATGATATGAAAAAACAATTAGTGGAGAAATTAGGAGTAAGAGCCTAATTAACCAAACAAACGTCGGTCCATTTGTACGGCGGCAAGCCAAGAGCTAGCTGGCTATATACAAGCATAGCAAGGGTGTGCTGCTACTACTCCACTAGTAGTAGTGTGCTAGGAGTACTTATCTATCTCTTCTTGTATGTACCAAATGTCATGTCAAGGAGCCCTAGGTAGGCTACTGATTGATCCTTATCTTCACCCACCCCATCAAACTCTTCCCACAAAAAGAGAGATAATGATCCTTATATATAGTCTATACTATTAATTAATTACAACAAATGACATGGTCAATATTGTCCTATATTGAGGATTCGAAGGAATTATGTTTTGCTTCCCATCAAGAAGGGTGACCTACATAGGTTTTAGGGTTTGAAGCACCATGCATTGCGTTACATGTGTTCATGAGCTTACCGACAAAGTAACAGTGGTTAGAAGGCGGCCTTCACAAGAATTCTTTACACTTGTGAGCTCTTAACATAAACCGGCCACTTCTTGTCTCCATGAGGCTAGGAAAAGCTTAGAGCTCATTACAAGTCAATACAACTTTGTATATATGCACACCAACCAAGCCAATTATGTAAACCCTTGAGGCCAGTGGGCTCCATTTGTCTATAGGCTTCACAGCCCACGTTTGTATCCTTGTGTAGATGTGTTGGAAATCCATGCATTCTGAGCAATCTTAGCTAGGCTCCAGTACTTTGCTTGGAAAATCAAGTGTGTTTTTTGCACTGCTCGATGCATGCACGTACGTCCTCTTGACAGGAAATTCTGTGTGAATGTTTGGTGATCACTCGATCTCTATCATGCATGCGTGCGTGGACAGAGAACATGTACTAAAAGTTGTCTGAAAATTTGGCATTAGAATATCTCTAGGCCATGTGTCAAGTCCAAAAGCAAAAGGGCCTAGCCACATCTCTGGCTCCTAGATACTTGGGCACTCGTGCAACACACTCAGTTGACACGTTGTTTATATGTATGGCCCCACATGGTCGAGAACTACACACTTATCATTTGCAAAAGCTGACCAAAACTTTCTCCAATAGTTAGTTGGATATGCAAGCATATGGATACAATCCACACATTATGGACGATATTCACATCAGCATACTGCCTCATTACGCTACTAATTACCTTTCATTGACCCAATAATGCATATCCAATTCCAAGTAATTTTATATGGGCAAAGCATCTACCCAACCACCCACTACATACACGACGCACAAGTGTCAATCTTGGTCGTAAGATCTCCCATGCATTGACAAAACTGATCAAATTATCTCTTTCTCTCGTCAGTGTGTGGCGCTATCGACGATCGATCGATCTGCACCGAAATGAAAACGAGGGCGAAAAGAAAAGCATATCTGTTTCTTGATGAAGCAAAGCTAGGTTTAGAAAGATGGAAAGGACGGCCGGACATTGCTGCTTTTTCAAGCTCCCTTTTGATCTCTGCTGCTGCAAGCTACAATAGCATGAGATCATAGCATATCGATCGCTTTGGAGTTTGAACACTGAAAGTCGCAGCTGGCCAAAAGATGGCCGGCTTGGAGCAGACCGACCAACAGTAATGTGATTGGGATAAGTTAAGTTGATCGTTTTAGGGCATCGATGCGCCATCCATATGACTTTCTTTTTTACCATTTTTGGCAACGTGTGTGCAGGCTGCAGGGGCGTCGTTGGTGAGCACTAGGAGCTAATTAAGGTCTCTGGGCTGTATCTGAAGATTCTGAACGTCCATGCTTTGTTTAACATGTGTGCAACCCTGCTTTCGGTTTGGTTTGTCCTAATTGGTGACTCTGTCTTGTTTCAGAGAAAAAAAACGAAAAGAACTAAAGGAAGAAGAGGATGCTTAGTATGAAGCAATTAAACAGATGCTCTGTTACAAGTTTACGTGGTTGGTTTAGGAAATCACACACCAAAAATAGAATAACATCAGACATATAGAATTTAGCTTTCATATATTCAACTATATATGCATGTTGATTTTGATAGAAAAATGTTGTGCCCTTGATTTTACATAATATTAATTAAGTAGCATGCATGTAACCAATTAGTTAGTACATAAGCTTGAGCGTTGATAAGAAAAAGTAAACAATTCACCAATACTTCAACATTCCACATGAACCAATTCTATACGTACTCCACCCTGAACAATGCTCCTCCAAATTGAATAGTAATGCTCGTTTCAGGATTTATACGACTGCAAGTAGGTTTTATTAGAACAGAGAAGCACTGTCTCTATTGGTTTCGATATCTTTTTCATCTTTGGAAAAGGTGCTTAAAGGGCATGTAGGGCTTGATCTTCTACTAATCCATCATTGCTTCCGTCATAGTAATATGATATACATAGTACTCTCTTTGTTGTCGTGTGGAGGGGAGGGAAAGACTGGCTAGGGACAGTACAGTCGGTCTCACCATGATATTCATGCACTTGCTGGTTCAAGTTCCCAAACCATCAGCCAAAAGCTAGGAACAGTTTAATTAGGAGTTTGCAAGCTTAAGCTCACGTACTCCTGCATATCCTAAAGTTGATTTGAGTTGTTAAGCATGTTCTAAATCATGCCTTTCTGATCAATGTAAAGCTTTACGTGTGTCAACCAAGAATCAATCTTTTTACGAACCATAAATTAATGTTATCATTTCTGTTTATAGATGGGATCAAAGTTGGCTCCGAGTCAGATCCACCCGGGATCTGTCTGTACCCTCAACTAGATAAACATTTTGGTTCAGGACCTAATTCAGAGTTCGTTCAGTGTCCTAGGCCTGGTTTCTGAAAGAATTTACCGAGGATCGCACTTTGGCAGTAGCTTCCATGGCACGAGAAAGAATTTCGATTAGCTTTGCTTTGCATATGAATCAATGCCTCCCATGGTGGCTGGCATTGTGTGGAACTAACAAAAAACGTGGATGGACAATTACTTTCACCTAGCCATCAGATGTGAGATTCACTTCAAGAGGTATATATGAAGGATGAGCATATATGCAGTAGGTCAAAGAAAACAACACCACCAGTACTGCAACTCTAGAGCTCTGAAGCTCGATACTGCTACGAGGAAACAGACATACAGAGCTTCCAGTATTTGACTACCTGGAGAAAAAAAAACACACACAGCGCACATTCCATCGAGACCGAATAATTAATTAACCAGTTTCGCGCAATGCCCTCGCTCCACTTTGGGCTCTTTTTTTCGGCAAGAAGTTGGTCAAAATCAAACACGGAAAGGGGAGAGAGAAGAGAAGGGGAGAAGAATGGTGGTCGCCGAAGCGACCGAATCCACAGAAGCCATAGACCATGCATGTGCATGCGCCGCAATGGGGAAAAAGAATCTCCTCTCCTTGCAGCTAGCGGCATTCAACTGAGCAAGCAATAGTGGCCATTTCAAACTATAGTGCTTGGACTAGCCCACTACTCCCGGGCCGAGATCGATCAGGACGGCGCGCGCAGTGGGGATCGAAGAAGGCAATGCAAAGGTGAGACCTTCTTTCTCTGAATTCTGATGTGGATCGATGGATCAACCACGCAGCGGCTGACCGTCCGTCCAGCCGTCCGGCCTCCTCCGGGCTTTGGGTGCGCGCCCGTCGGCGTCAGCCAACCGACAGTGGCGCAATTCGGACCGTCTCGATCGGGAAACATCAAACATGTCCCCGAAAGCAACTGCTGCAGATACAATTCGTGACACAAAGGTAGATGTATGAAGACTAGATCCTTTTCTTATGCAGCATGCACATTGTTGCGTTCTTGAAATAATGCTGTGAAAAGAAAAAAAAAAGAAATAGTGGTGTCGAACAAGAGGTGTCCGTAGTGTATCGCCACTGGCCTACAGGAGCGTGCCTTGCTAGTGTAATGGGGTCTATCTGAAAAGTGTTTTCATCCCTTAAGAGAATATCATCTTTTTTTTATCTAAATAGTCATTAAATTTTTTTAAAAAAATTGACAAGATAGATTAATATAAAACATATCACTTCAAAAACATGCAAATTCAAATTCAACTTGTATAAATTATAACAAAAATAACAAATATAGCTGTGCATGTACGTTAACTATTTTTAGTTTAATTTATTCATTTTGTTGTAATTTGTAGAAGACAAATTTGACCTTATATGATTGTGAAGTGATATATTTTATATTAATTTATGTTGTTAATTTTTTAAAAAAAATTTGATGACTATTTAGGTAGCATGTAAGAAACAAGGTTTCTCTCTCGACAAATGCAAATTCATCTCCGAGTCTGTCAATCTGCGAGATGGTGCATGCATGCATGCAAGCATGCGACGGCCGGTCAAAGGTGCATGCTTTCAGCTAGAGCTCACCTTGTCATTCAAACTGAAAATTAAGGAGCACATATTCGACAGTACAGCTCACCTCCACAGCGCGTGCAGCTACCAGCTGACACGTACGTAGCACCTGAAATCCGCTAGCTACGCGAGCGCGCGAGACGGATCGGACAACGAAACGGAATCATCTTGTGAGATCTCGGACCATATAGACAGCGATCCAGACGCCGAGACGCTGGACGCTGGACCGTGGTGCACGTCGCGCGCGCGGCAATAATCCGGGCAAAACGCATTGACCGGCGCACCGAGGCACGCGCGAGCGCGACAGGCTCGGTCGCGCGCGCGGAACGCCGCCCCCAACCGTACCGATGACCGATCGTCGCGGCAGGCGCTACGTATGTCTCAGCGTCGCCTGCGGCGCGCGGGCCAGGAGGATGCCATGGCAAGGCAAACGTGTGTGGATCTGGGCGATTGGACGAGCCCGACACGAGAGTCTCCGCGATCCCGCGAATTCAAGTCGTAGTGGTACGTGACTACGTGCGTGACGGTGCCGCTGCCGCATGTGGTGTGTGAACCCGCAGCCGGCCGGCCGGCCGCGCGCGCTCCGATCGATCGTGCACGCCACCTTACTACTACTAACCCACTCGCGCGGGGCGTCGAGTGGTGTGGTGGTGCTACGCATAATATGCACCGCCGTGGCGCCGTGTTAGGCTCCAACTCGACGGGCGGTCGTCTCGGTTTTCGCCGGTCGTCCTTTGCAACAACCGACGGCGGAATTACATCTGCCCTGCATCATCACCGTTCACCGATGGCTCTCTTCGCCGGCCCGGTGAAATCACTGGTGACGATTGCGAATGCGTTCGTTATCTTATAGGAAAATGGGCCTGACGTGATGCATTAATTTACATGTGGCCAGGAGGCCCAGCATCAGTCACGATGCATATAAGCCCAATATGATCCAAGAAATGAGTTTGTTGAGGCGAGCCCAATGCTGGGATGGCCCACGGCGAGGCAGAGGCGCAGAGCAACGGAGGATAGTTTTTTTTCAGGCAGTGTCTCAAAATACTGCCATTTCATAATACGATTTTCTGGAGACAAAATGGATAAATTAGACCGGTCTATAGAAGAGTAGTACTAGCTCGCAGAGTTCATATGGAAGTTTAGCACTGAAATGGTCGCAGATGACTTGAAGTTGAGCACAGATTGGTCATTGTAGAAAGAATCTTTTTGTCATCGAAATTTCATCACAACAAATTGGAAAGGTGAAAGTAGTGCAACCGTAGCAGAAGTCTTAAACTTTAAGGCTATTATCAGGTCATCAGATTTGCATATCTGCCGTTTGGTTTCGTTGTACCTTGTTAGCAATTATATAATACGATCAGAATGCAATGTGCCAACATGTACAAGGTCAAGATGTTCTTGCTAGTTGTAAGCTCAAGTTGATGCAAGCATGACTTCTCCAACTCGACCAGCTAGTCTCTGCAAGTTGATTAAGTTATCCTAGGGCTAAAATAAATTGGCTAATCATAACATTGGCATGTGATTAGCTTAGGTAACTAATCAGATCCAAGTGGCGTAATTTGCTGTTGCTGCAAATTAGCTAGTTGGGTGCTAGCTAGCATTATATATCATGCTGGCAGCACTACCAAGTTTACATTCTTTTTTGGCACTAGGCCGTCTGAAGAGATACAGACTTTTCTAGGTTCCGTTTGTAATTATTAATCAAGTTGGCCAATGTTAGTTTATAAATTTAGTCAACTGATTAATTAGTGATTAGCCCATGTGGTTTTGGAAGATGAGAAATTTAGATTTAAGTCACTTAATCTAGGAAAAAAATGCATCTGAATTTCAAATACGTTCAGCCCTCCGGGCAGCAATGTTCACCATCCGAGAGGTACAGGACCCATCAAATCAGACTCTTCTGTTTTCTTTCAGAAGTGGTTAGATGAGTTAAGACCATGATGATGTAATTCTCAAAAGGTAGATCAGAATTTTATCTTTTTTTTCTCCCTATATATAATGAATTTCAAGATAAGACTTCATACATAGATATAATACTATTGAAAATACTTATACAATTTTTTCTAAATTTTTTGATAAAATTTGTTAGTTGGTGTGTACGTGTATACACAAGAAAACTTGTGTGCATAGAATATGTTCCTCACATAATGGGTTAAAGTTATAGATTATTAATAAAATCGTTTGTTATGGTTGTAGCAAATGCCTAACCAAAATTGCAGCAAAGGTTTAACCAAATAATGAAGAGGACGTTACATAGGTTGTAATCGTTTTCCTTATTTAATAATATTGAACCATGTTTCGTTATATATTTCAACTGCACGTTCGTTTACCAGGTGCTATATATTACGAAACAAGCTTGTAATCTTTTTTTTTTTCAATATTTACTTGGTTGTCCCAATTGAGAACAGATAGCACCTGGACCTGGGAAGAGATCGATGGCACCTGCTGTGTCAGATTTGCTGGCTTTCAGCATGTGCCATAAACCATATTTCAAGCTACACACTTGAACAGTAGTACAGCCGTATGATATTTTTATAAGTCGCTTAACCTCATTGATGGGATCGAGTTAAAACAATGGTGGATTCGTCCTTTTTTTCTTCTTCTTCAGGTGTAGACTTATGAGCCAAGCTGTCATGGAACAGTTGTTCGTATTTGTACTTGATCTGAACCCTTTTTCTTGGGATTTGCTTTTTGTAATCTAAAGCTTGCTGATTCATCATAAAGAATGCAACACCATTTTCACATGTATCCCTAAACAATTGGAACAATTGGAGAAGTATATAGTAATAGCATGCAAACTGCTGACGAAGTTCACAAACTGCGTAGTGTGGACTTACGTCCAACAACAAATGTACACATCCGTCCAAAAATATCACCATCGCAGCTACCTACTGTACCATCCGATTTGGTTCGATGCAGCCAGCAGTACATATCCATGTACGAATTGCACAACTCAGCTGCAAGAATCGAATTTTTGAGTGCTTCGTTTCGTCGTCAGATGAGCACACTATCTAACAAAGTGTCACTGTCGTCGAACCTACTGAATCTTCAGACAGGTCTTGCTGAGGTTTGCTCAACGAGTTGTTTGAACTATTCTTTAAGATCGCATATTTCTGGGCGAAAGAGTTGTTTGAACTCTTCTTCAGATCGCATATTTCTGGTCGAGCAAAAAAAAGATACCAGAAGATAATAACAGATCTTCCGAGATCAATGCCGTGATGTCAACATGGAACCAGACTACACCTGAAAAGGCACTGAAAAAAGAATTGAAACGCGTGTGCAGAGCCAAACGTGCAAATATTTGCTGGGTGCTCAGTACTCGCCTCACCTTGACCTTGTCTCCCGAATGCAACAAGGAGCACGTGAACGCCTTATTCGGAACAGCAACGCCCATAAGTTCAGACTTCAGACTGTTCAGTAGTTCACACCGGTTGGCCTGTATATAAATCACGAGAGGATCGATTGGTAGTCAAGAGAACATAGAAGACAGCGAAAGCAAATTCAACGGGCAAGAGGTACGAGTATTTTGCGTTCGAGTTCTTCAGGATTGAGAGTTTCAGACACCTAGCTAACATTAGGTGATGGACGAGCAAAACCAGTGGCTCACGGAGCCGGTAAGTGCATCCAGTCCTTCCGTGTAATTAAACTCTAAATTCTTCGAGCAAATCAAAGCGTATAACGAAATGATTGTTGCATTGTCCATGTCAGGAGCCTGAAGAGTTAACCTACATGTATCATCAAGAAGAGCACGCCAGGATGCAAGAGCAATTCGCTGGGACGCCGCTCGTCGAGCAACCAGTTCGATTTGATCACTTCTACCCAACATCCATGGCGCCAAACCAGTTCCATCCGTCTTACTGCTCCAGCTTCCCGGCCTTCGGTGGCTCGTCGACATTGCCAAGCTTGGCGTTCGGAGCGGTGGCGACGACCAAGAAGGAGCAGGTGCAGCAGCCGTCACCTTCGTCCTCGAACGTCCTCTCCTTCGCCGGCCAGGTTCAGGGCACCACGCTCGACTTCTCCGGAAGGGGATGGCAGCAAGACGACGGCGTCGGCGTGTTCCAGCAGCCGCCGGAGAGGAGGAGCAGGCCGCCCGCGAACGCGCAGGAGCACGTCATCGCGGAGCGAAAGCGGCGGGAGAAGCTGCAGCAGCAGTTCGTTGCGTTGGCCACCATCGTCCCCGGCCTCAAGAAGGTGTACATGTGCCCCGATCATGGCGTGCATTAATTAATTCTTTGGCAAATGCGGCATTAACACGGTTGTCCATTTCCTTCTCAGACAGACAAGATCTCCCTCCTGGGTAGCACCATCGACTACGTGAAGCAGCTGGAGGAGAAGGTGAAGGCCCTGGAGGAAGGCTCGCGGACAACGGCCGAACCGACCACCGCCTTCGAGAGCAAGTGCCGCATCACCGCCGACGACGACGATGGCGGCAGCGCCTCCTCCGGTGCCGACGACGGGTCCAGCTCCAGCTCCAGCCCGACAGTGGAGGCGAGCATCCATGGCAGCACCGTTCTCCTGAAAATCTGCTGCAAGGAGAGAAGAGGGTTGCTGGTGATGGTACTCTCCGAGCTCGAGAAACAGGGCCTGTCCATCATAAACACCAGCGTCGTGCCGTTCACGGATTCCTGCCTCAACATCACCATCACTGCAAAGGCAAGGCTAGCTTTACCTGTCTACTGGATCATTTGGGTTTCGCACTTGTGTAAATGTGGTTGTAAAATTGTAATTAGATGGTTGTTGTTATAGCTGGTTTTGACAGGTTTCAGTTTTATGCAGATCGAAGAGGGTTTTTCGACAGCCGTTGAGCTTGTAAAGAACCTGACCGTGGCTGTCAGAGGTTTCAAATGAAAGCAGAAAAAAAAAAGGAAACTGGTGTACAGAGGACAAGTGACTAGTATAAGGCCCTGTTTGGATGGGACTAAAAATTTTTAGTTCCTATTACATCGGATATACGGACACTAATTTGAAATATTAAACGTAGACTAAAAATAAAACTCATTTCATAACCCTGGACTAATTCGCAAGACGAATCTATTGAGCCTAATTAATTCATGATTAGCCTATGTGATGCTACAGTAAAACATGTGCTAATTATGAATTAATTAGGCTTAATAGGTTCATCTCGTGAATTAGCCTCTAACTGTATAATTAGTTTTGTAATTAACCTACGTTTAATACTCCAAATTAGTGTCCGTATATCCGATGTGATATGGACTAGAAAATAAGTCCCTCTCCTAAACACCACCTAAGTATTATGTACGTAAAAAAAAAGTACATTTGGCATTATATGAAGAGACCAAAGTTGTATTAATTCATTCGAAAGAAGTACTAGCGTATAAATTGTTTGGATATCATGTTAGAGGAAAGAAAACATGAGCTATGTAAAATCTGGCGTATTTGTAAACCTCCAATCTGCTTTGCGACTAGTGCGCGGGTGATCGGCTCTATCTCAAGCGTCTTCTCCATAAACTCTGGTGAGAGGGAGTTGGAGTTCTCTAGCCTTACGAGCTGTAGGGACGGTGGAAAGCGAT
The DNA here is from genome assembly GCA_008326285.1 of Oryza officinalis. Taxonomy (NCBI): domain Eukaryota; kingdom Viridiplantae; phylum Streptophyta; class Magnoliopsida; order Poales; family Poaceae; genus Oryza; species Oryza officinalis. The sequence goes on along the minus strand of BDMV01000003.1, from coordinate 14,031,029 downwards.
GAAGGCAGTAGGGGCATAAATAATACAATGGTTAGGTGGCGGCGGTGGATTCGATGGCGGAAACCGCCGGAGTAAGAGAAAAGGGTAGAATGGGAAACTGGACACGGGAGAGATAGGGAGAAAAGAAAAACAGAAAATCTAGATAACAGCATCCCGTAGGAACGGGATGACTTAAGAGGTCAACATTATTTTCATCAAAACGGCTGTACATTGCATGCGGTACGATTTCCTACTAAGTGGCAGGGTCATACGCTACCACTCATCCACGTGTATTTGTCCTTTCGCCAGCACAAGAATTCTAGACACACGGGTTGGGCCATGTGAACCGCTTGGGCATGAACCTCTGTAGGCTTCACTTGCATCTTGTATATATCATACCATAGACAACCTGTGACTTGTTTTTCGTTTTCTCTATTTCTTGCTTTGTTTTTTCTACAGTGAGACGCTTCGAGGTTTAGTACGGATCATAGAAATTACATTGACACAATGATATTGTGTAACACAGATTATATATTTTTTTTCTCTTTTTGACTTCGATACCTATATACATCAGATATGATACCTAAGTTAGATTCGATGCCTATAGACCCGATACCTATAGGTATCAGACCCGATACCCCGATACCTATAGGTATCAGACGTGGTACCTAAGTATCAGACCCGATACTCTTAGGTATCAAACCTGATACTCACATGTATCATGTCTAATATGTGAGTATCATATATGATACATATAAGTTCGGACCTGATACCTTAAGTATCAAGTATGATACGTATATAAATATTATATATGGCACATGATATTCGTGATGCGTATATACATCCCGTAGCGTGAGAGGAGCCCGTGTGGGTGTATCGCTTAACGGTGTACTATGCACTAATCCTAGTACCAGACATATTGCCTAGCCAAGGCACTCGACCATGCCAGCCCAACCCAATATATCATAGTAAAGTGCCCAACTAAATTATATGCATGGCAACCCAAATTGAGTACATCACAGCTTGGCCGAAGCAGCTCTCATAGCAGCCCAAATTGATATACATCACTGCTCGGCGGAAGCAGCTCTCCCGAGATCACTAACCATCACAACCCAATTTGTGCATGTTGACTTGACCAAGCTGTCGTACTTGCACTACTGAAAATAGGAATAGCGCATGTTTGGCGTGGAGTGGCAGGGTGCGACCGTGACTTCGGTTTGGATTTCGAATTAGTAGTGGTGGAACACATCTAACGCAAGAGGTGTAGAAAGTGACATCAACAACATAATTCATCTCGTCCAACGGAATCCTGTACTTTAGCAGTTATCGAAGAAAAAATAGAGGCGAAGGGGTGAAGGTCTTGGGCTAGCCGATGGACCTCGTCAGTGCAAGGCAGAGGGTTGCGGAGTGCCTGTGACTGCATGTGGCTAACGGCAGATCAAGAAGGTGGTGGAGAAGATAAAAGAGGAAATTAGAGAGCTTCGTGGATCACTAGATTTGATCCAATGGTCAAGAATTCGTAAGATTAGGAGTAAGATATTTTTTTTAGGAAATATGGTATGTATGGGTAATTACCTGCAGATGAAGATCCTTTACCATAAATACAAAGTTTTGTGTATGGTAAATCATTGTTTTTCTGTGAAGTGTAAAATGAGTCTTATGTTTTAGTGTTTTGCATCTAAAATATATTTGAACGGCTGAGATTACCCACAATGTCACACCCAGTACATTTGTTTGGATCTCGTTTCCATTCAAGTACAAGAACAAGCGATTGACATGTTGAACGCCACAAATGAATTCTGTGGCCCATTGATGTGGAAGGGCACATACTGACGTACTTGTCCCTGTTGGCATGTGCATATAGGGTAGAACTCTGAAATTAATCTGAAAAAGCTTGAAATGCAGTACTACTTTTGTTTTAAATATATAGCAGTCTAGTATAAAATAGAACACATCTTAGTAATGTGAATCATCAAGTACTAAATTGCATATTTGAACGGAGGGAGTACTACTCCATAATGTATTGGAGGGAGCACGGACGTTGTTGACGATGTTAAGTAAGCTGCCTACCTCAACGCTGAATTAGCCAACTCTGTCTTCTGCCAAATTATTCGATGCTTATATCAGTGGTATGGCCAATTGACATGGAAGGGCACGCACTGACATACTTGTCCCTGTTGGCATGTGCATATAGGATAAAACTCTAAAATTGAGCTGAAGAAGCTTGAAATACAATACTACTTTCGTTTTAAATATATAGTAACCTATAAAATAGAACACATCTTAGTACTGTGAGTCATCATGTACTAAATTGCATATTTTGGAACGAAGGAAGTACTACTCCATAATGTACTGGAGGGCACGGACGTTGTTGATGATGCTCAGCAAGCTGCCTACCTCAACGCCGAATTAGCCAACTCTGTCTTCTACCAAATTATTCGATGCTTATATCAATGGTATATATGTTTCAGTTACAACTCCTTAACTCCTACACATAGGTTTGGATGAGGGTAGTTCATGCGTGTCTCGCAATATGGGCCTCATTTGGTCAAACAGTACATGGCCTCGTTCTAGATATCGAGCCCACCTAGAATGGCTGCGCTGCACAAGGACACAAACACGGCGGATCTGCCTAGCTTTTGTTAACAAATTTTTTGGGCGAAATCACCTAAATTTTTTTAGCCATTAGATCTACATCCAATGCATAGAAAAAAAATTACTTGAAACAAACTTTTTTCCGACTGGGGCATATAAAAAAACAACATGGGCTGAAAAACTAGCCCAAACAACAAGATTAAAAATATAGATCTAACAAAAAAACAAACGATTTATTACAAGCCACATCAAGAACAGAGAAACCCAATACACAATCACCACTTACAGCCCATACGTACATCCCAAACCAAGAACATAGAAGACTCAATACACAATCAAAAATAAAAATCTAGTTGGCTGTGGCCCATGCATACAGCCCAAGCCCAATAATAAAAATAATGGTTAAAGTCAACCCAAGATCTACTTGGATGCCAAGAAAGCTAAGGAAAGAGATAAAAAGAATTCCACATGCTAGCTGGAACCAGATCCATCAACCAAAAACACACCAAACACAACATGGAGAGCGAGCAGAAGGAGAAAATGAAGAAAAGGAAGAAAACAACCATGAAAAATTCTTCCAAGGAAAGAGAATTCACACGGAAGAAAGAAGAAAGAAACAGAATAAATCCAGGTTAGTAGCAAAGCTTACTGTTAGTGTTATGGATATGGCATACCCAATGATCTTAGATTGGGCTCGACGGGACCCACCATATACCAAGTTTTATACGGAATCATGCCTCATATACGGAAGGTGTTCCACATTAGGAAGGAGAAGCAAAGTTCAAGTTGAAAATTACAAGAACTACTTGGATCATATCCATATTTGTCTCCCTAGTTCTATTTGGACAAGGGAACATCTGTGGGTATAAATACAAGACCCCGTAGGAGGAGAGAGAGAGACCAATATATGTCGCCAGATACCAACATCAGAGACAAGCCTAGATAGACCCAACCTGGAGCCACATAGGCTGACAAGAGGGATCTAGCGTTATTTCTGATCTCGCCAAGTTCATATTCAAGGAAGAAGACTACTCTGTCGTCGACTACGTGTGGAGATCCATGCCGTCAAGTTGACGACAACTAGATTAGGTTCTCCCAAATATTGTACTCGTGTTATTCTGATATATAAGAGCAACACCGACTTCGGCTAACAGGAGTAGGGCTATTACCTGTCAGTTAAGGGGTCCGAACCTGTATAAAAATCCCTGTCTCCCATCTCTTTTACCTCAATCTCGCGTATACCTTGGTTCCAACGATCTCCATACTCTACAAATACCATAGTCGTGATTTACTCTGTCGACACTTATGTCATCCTCAAAAATCTGTAGAATCTTGGATCTGACCTTCAAATCAATTTGAACTGAAAATTTTAAAGACATTGCATCTCATTGATCTAATCTACTGTTAACGCCAAAATTTGGTAAGCCCTGAAGTCATCATCGGCTTAGGAATCATATCGGCTTCTGAGTCCTGGAATTAGCCGATGGACACATCAAGTCGCCAATAGTTGAATTCTTGATGGATTCGGTTAAGGAAATTAATCAATTAAAGGAAGCTTATCCAGAAGAGACCGAGTTCAAAGAGGATGCGAAATGGCAATGTATCTATTAATTAGGCAGAGTCAGTTAGTTTTCTTTTATTTTTAGGAAAGATTGTTTAGAGTCTGATCAGGACTTGTATCTTTTACTTTATCTTTAGGAAAGTTTGTGTCTTGTTCAATAAGGATTAGTATCTACTCATGTGTATAAATATGTATACCCGGGGTCTATGTAATTGATCTCTCGATCAATATACAATTTTCGACACATCGCCACCCTCTTTTCCGAGGTTTTACTTCTCAACCGGTGGAACTTGGCACCTGACACGGGGCTGCATCGACTTCAATCTCTGACGAAGGGGTAAGTCTAACGTTCCGCTGGCTCTAGTGAATGTATCGACTACATTGGTATTGTTCAAGACTGCATCGCTTCAACCTCTTGGATTGCTCTAGTTCGGTTGATATATTTGCCTACTTGATATTTCGATTCTATCTTTAATAGCATTGTGTTTAGAGACGCATCGGTTTAGCTGGAACTGTCTCGGTTAGGTCTGATCTTCTGTCTTAGCCAATATTTCTCTATAATCACAATGATGCTTTAGATAGATTTGTTATATCCATCACATTAGATAGATTTATCGGCTCATTGAGTATTATATTATTATATACAATCATGTGCTGCATCGATTGGGTTCGACCTACTAGATTGTTATTAATAATCTAAGTCTTGTTAAGCCGATAGGTTCATGCTATTGTTTCATCGGAGGGTTAGCCGATCTTATCTGATGTTAAATTTCTCTTTGATGGTTTTACTGTCTTGGTTAAATTTAATATATGACCACTCTGAAAATTAATTAAAGGCTCGATTGTCTAGACCTTATACTTCCTGTCATACTTAGTGCTATATCAATTGGGTTTGACCTATTAAGTCGTGTTTGGAATTGTAAGAACTAGCTTGCTCTTTGATTGTCAATAAGGGTTTCATTAGGGTTTTAGCTGATGAGTTATCTGGACGTTGCATCGGCTTATAAGGATTACATACATGTTGGTTTTAGCCAATGACAACAAAGGCTTCATATATTATCTAATCATTTGGGTTTAACGACATCGGATCTCAAGCCGATATACGATTTAACATTCAGATCAACATTTATTCTATCATATCATTATTGGCCGATTGGTTTCTATTGGATTATATTGTTATATTATTACATTATTATTAGTCGATTGTCTTTATATCATTATTTACTTAAGTATCAAAATCTACATTGGTTATATAGCCGATTGCTCAAAACCCTATCGACATTGGCTGGTATCGACATCGTTAGGAATTACTCTATCGGCTTGTCAGCTGATCGGCTTTGCAATCTTCAATTTATATATCTTGTCAGTTACAGGATCAAACTGACTAGCACGCCCGCATCTTATCAGTTTTAGGACCTGCACTGGAGCTAAGCAGAACTCTCAGGCCTTCGTGTGTTTCGACACGGTTCGCGTCAACACAGATTTGGTACTATCGGCTGGACGCGGATTTTTCATCAACATCTGCATATTAAAGAAAAATAGGATAATCTGCCATACTATAAAAACATAGTGAAGCATGAATTTTGCAACCAAACTAGATTCTTATCACAAACAAACGTTTAGAAAGAATGTTCTATCCAGAAATCTTATCACACACAAATGACTAGTTTCTTCACTGTTGAAAACCAAATTTGCAAAAATATCGATCTATCCAGAAATCTGTGCACAGACAGATCTATGCATGATACAAAGAGCTACATAGACCTAAACTACAGATCTATCAACAACGTGATGAAATGAGAAAGAAAAACATGACATATAAGGAAATAGATGATAAACATTCAAAAGTACAGAACATACAAGGCCTGTTTTGCTGCCAGGGCTGTGTCTGCGCCACAACCAGCCGGAACAGTCCAGCCAGCAGAAACACAACGGTGGGTGCAGCAGCAGCCCATGCTTACTGAACAGGCCCACAGCATGCATGTTCTTTTAATTTGGCTAGCAAATCAATCACAGCAAGCCTCACACCCACTCTCGGACATCTTAAACCTAATTTCAGATTTAAGTTAATAAAAAATAATTCCAGATTCAATACACACTTAATGAGATGAACATGAGCAACATGACAAACTAAGATAACATGCACTTAAAGTAGAAAAATCTATGCACAAAAATGATACATGTGTAGATTTGCATGAGGAATTAAGAAGCAAGTAGACAATTGAACGTCAGAATGATTCTAACCTGGCATTATGCACCATATTTGATCTTTATAGAAATTTTCATCTAGCAGAAATTTAAATAGAACAATTAGAGGTAAAGCATAATAAATAAAATAATCTAACTACCTACAGTGTAGTTACATGGACAAATAACAAGAATTACAAATGTAATTGGGATATATTTCCATTGTAACTACACTATAAGTGGTATGAGTTATATCGTAAGTCTATATAATGTTAATTTTATCCTAATTTTAGATTGCATGAAACCAAAATGTTTAAGTTAAGTAGTCAGATAATCAAAAAAATATAAAACTAACATGCTCTCTAATGCTTAAAATTACATTTTGTGGGAATGAAGTCAGTTGAACAATCTACTAAGGACATCAAGTTGCAGAACAAGGAAAAAAGAAACAATCAAGATAAAAAAAATGCACAATCATGTATATACTTAATTTAATTGATACTATAATATGCCTACTTATCTCCAAATAGAAATCAGACTAACAAATTATTTTAAACTATGGTTGAATGTCATCAAGCATATTGAAGAAAAGAAATATTTTGGCAAAACATATTGAAGAAAGAAATATTCAGAACAACAAGGTTCCAGGTCAGAACATCAATGTCCTAGGTCATAACACCATTGTAATTACTATATATCTTCCTAAGTTGAATAGTGTAGTGTAGCACTGTAACTTGCGAAAAACATAAACTAAAAGTATTTTTTCTGCATTACTTGGCTACATGGTATCAAAACAAACTATAACAGAGCTAATAAAAGTACTTTTTAATTTTTGACTACATTTGAGCAACAACAACTGCAAAGAATCTAGTGATATAATTACAAATTTATGTCATTAAACTATATGCAGATTTTGGTATTCAAACGAAATCAAAAATATCAATTGTATAGTTACAACACATCAGCACTAAAGTTACAAATGTAACTAAGGCCTATTTCCACTGTAACTGCAATGTAAGTTGTGATTCATTATATTGTAAGTCTATGTAAGGTTACATTTATCCTGCATGTAGACTACAGGAAACCTAAATATTTTAAGTTAAGAACTCAAACACCTAAGAACCATACATAAGTGGACATGAAAATCTAAATATAGGATAAAAACTAAAATGCTAATAATTACAACACATTTGAACTAAAATTACAAATGTAAATATGGCCTATTTCCAATGTAACTAAATTGTAAGTAGTAACTGATTATATTGTTAGTCTATATAAGGTTTCATTTATACTATTTTTAGACTACATGTAACCTAAATAGTTAATTTAAGAAGTTGATATGCAAATCTGAAAAAACTAACCATGATGTTAAATACAGATTTATATCACATAAGAAAGTTTTAAACTACGCTTTTCAATCCAAATTCAAAACTACCCCAGGTCTATTGTAATTCAAAGACAAACTACCCAATGACAAACTAGAACTCTGTACCATCTCTAATATATGTACTCAATAGAACACTAGTTTAGTTTCAAAACTAACCAAAGTCTGCAAACTATAAATGCATAGAAATATTAAATATGTATCATTTTCTAAAAACAATACAGAAAATTAAATATGTATCACTTTGGCTAAAATAAAATAGTCAAGAAAATATTTAGAAGAGGAACATGAAAGCAAATCTGAGATCATAGAAATAACCTTTTGATCAAACTTTATAACTACAAGCTGTACTAATGGTATAAGCTTTAAAACTAACATGTTGTACTAATGCTTTCAACTACATTTTGCAAGAATAAAGTCAAATAGAGAATCTACAAAGAATAGCAACTTGCAGAACCAGGAAAATGAACAAATCGAGATGAAAAAGGCCTAATCAAGTATATACTTGACCTGTCCACAAAATGCAATTTATCAAGCAACCTCATTTAGAAATATGACGCAAATTACAAAATCATTACAAAATAACACATTAAACTAAAAACTTGAAAACTTTGAAATGAAAAAAATGTTGCCTTCAGATAGAAAAAAAAACTCAAAGCTCTGCAATCATCTGACAAGAAGTTTCTTCATTCTTTTAACCTAGGATGATTAATTTTCTCACCAGATGAATTGCCGAACTCTGATTTGCTTATTTAAAATGTTATTTATCATCATTTGGCAAAAAGATTTATATGCAAGGGACTATTGAATTCAATTGAAATGTGCTTTCATTATATAAGACTATATTTGCATATCATTTATCTTACAAAAATCAAAGCAAAAGTTCCAACCATACAGATGTATTTCACAACCTTTTATTCAAATATCATTTCAGAACTTCCAACTTTGCCTACATTACTTAACTAGATAAACATATCCAAAAAGCCATTAAGATAATTACTGTTGATTTGTTTGATTTGTCCAGTAAATTAATGAAGAAAGCAACCTTAGTGTAAATAAGCTATAACAGGAATTAACAACCAAAACTTCAATTACCTGATGGACTATCAGTTTGCAACAGAGCCACCAAGAGTACATATACTTTTTATCCTTGACACAATCAATTGTGCAAATAAACCAGATCACCTATATATCTATGACCTAATTTTGCATGCATAACAAAAAATAGAATTTTAGCTGACCCCATCATAAAAACTATAAGAATGATTAAACTGCATCCGAACTAGGCAAAATTAACATTCCAGAACTAAAGCATAAAAAAAGTACACTGAAACTATACATAAATCATTAGAAAGCACAAAGTTCTTCAATTTGCAAAGTTAGTATGAAGTAAAAAAAATCATGTTTCCCTTAGATTAACTAAATATAGGATAAAAACTAAAATGCTAATAGTTACAACACATCAGAACTAAAATTAAAAATGTAAATATGGCCTATTTCCACTGTAACTAAATTGTAAGTAGTAACTGATTATACTGTAAGTATATATATTGTTACATTTATACTATTTTAGACTACATGTAACCTAAATAGTTAATTTAAGAAGTTGACATGCAAATCTAAAAACCTAAAAGCTATAAAACATATATGCTTTCTAATACTTTAAAATACATTTTGCATGGATGAAGTCAGATGCAATCAAGGAAAATGGAAAAATCAAGATGAATAATGACCAATCAGGTATAAAATCAAATTAATAGAAACTATATTGGTTTTATATAACTACAAATAACACAATTCATGAACAAATGCATAGCCAAATCTTCACTTAAAAATTAAGTACTTTAATTACATAAAACTAAATTGATTCAGATTACTACTTGCAATTATTTATATAGAGAAATACCTATAAATACAAATATAACTATAGTGGAGATGTCATGTAACTGAACTGTAAAATGGAGAGAAAATAATAAAACTAACAAATAAGAGTAAAATTGAAGGAAAGGAGACTAAAGAAAGAATAATTCATAATAACAAGGTTCTAGTTCAGAAATATAAGTGTAAATACATTGGTTATTTCTAAAATAGAAACAACAATGAGAATTTGTGTACCTCTGTTTTTAGTTGTGGTTCTTTCTTCTTTGCAATCAGTATATATTGAAAGCTACAACCCTTGAAAATATGCAAACATAAAAAACATTAAAATAATGAGGATGAAGGAATAATGGAAAAAGAATCAAAGAGAAGAAAAAAAGAAACAATAAGAATTGAAGAAGGGAAAATATACAACAAAAATATATCAGGTTAGATTTTGCAGACATCATTGACAACTACAAAAAAAAATTTGTAATACAAACAAACCTATAAAATGGCTATGAATCTAGATAATTGCATGTTAAATTTAACTATAGAGAGTTACAGTGAGAAATTACTAAAATTACAATTGTAACTACAGTTTATAGAGCATGTAACTAGACTGTAAGTTATGTGTAATTACAATGTAAGTATATAATATTGAATACATAAAAGTGAAAAACACATGCAAGATATATACTATAATTTTTTAGTTATAGTAGTCATAATAAAATTATACTCATGACAACTCATCATGATTTTATTTTTATTTCTAGGATCTCATCACCTGTAGGATTTTGAAAGAAGCAACATTCAATCAGGAAAAATCAATAATGCAAAAACAGATACATCAGAAACACCCAATTATGAAGCGCAAATACTATACGATCAGTTCACAATGCTTAATGAAGATGGAAGACTTGTAAGTTAACAAACAGCCCTCAATATTGTATATCACCTATGTGGATGTTTTGCACAATGATGCATATATTTATTTGTGATCTAATAGAAGCAATCAATCTAATAATCACATACAGGCAGGACACATGAGCTACACTAACATCATGCAACAAATAATTCAAAGTCCACATGTTAGCTTGCAAGCAAATGAAGTTACATATTCAATTAAATTTTATTTGACTAGATACAAAGAAAAGTAAAGTTATTTTTTGTTAACTAATATCAAAAATGCAGGGAGGACTACAGAACTTTACAAATCTGCTACAAACACCTGTCGCATTTGATGTGAGAAACTTTTGAACCATAGATGATAAAAAAGTTGACAAAAGTGATATATAAGTCATTACTAACAGTTCAATTTTGACATTGTAGAATTCAATGATTTTGACAACAAGCAAGTTTTCTGAACAAAAAGAAGATCAGCAAGTTAGATTATATGAAAAACAGAACTCGACAACGCACTGGATCTATGAGGAATTTAATGAATTATACAACAACAACATGATAACATGGACTGAGGTGATATTATGGGAACTAAATAGAAAAAAAATCCCCCTAGTAAATTAATATTTACTAATGGCTGATCATGATTAAAAAAATATGCAGAGATCATCAGAAAAGAGTATAGAAAAGCTCTATGAATCAGAACAATCATTTCAAGAGACAGGTAATTCACTTGTGATGATCAAAAATAGATTGAAATCAATATAAATCTCACACAGTTTAATTCATTATGTAACAACTTCCAATTTTTTAGATGAATGAGAACAACATGACAATTGGAACAAATGAGCAGCCAAACATTAGAGAAATTGAGGATGATGAGCAGTTATATTTAGGAGATGGGAATGAACAGGTATGCTAGCACATAATTTGTACCTAAGGAGATGATATTTGTTCAACTGGTGTATTGATATTTACATTGAGACAATATTTACTTTTCTGCAAGTTTTATAGTAATATTATTCATTTTTTTAAGATGGACACTAGAGAGATAAATGAGCAAAACAAAGAAGCAAATAATGACGCAACACCTGAACAAAATGTGCAACAAAATTGGTCAACAAGTAACAATAACAGATAGTAATCATGCAAGCACTTCATGAAACAATAATAGTGAGGAACACATAAGTGAAGAAAACATCGACAATTTCTTGGCTAATGAAGAGGACGTCAATGCAGAAATTGAGAAGAAACATATACCTGATTTAGGAATGAAGTTCAGGTCACACCAAGAAGCCCATGGATACGTCAACTTTTATGCATATCTTGAAGGCTTCTCCATCGTCATTACTCACCACTACAAAACAACAAGCAAGAAAAGGAATGGTGAGATCACAAAGTATACATACCAGTGCTACAGATATGGAAAAAATGATGATGATGATAAGAAGAAAAAGAAGACAACTGAACAACAAATAAATACCAATGTTATAGACAGAACTGATTGCAAGTGTGTGATGGTAGAGAAAGAAATAGGAAATTTTTGGAAAATATCGAGACTAAATCTAAAACACAATCACACACTGAGCCCGAATAGAGAAGCAAAATTCCCGAAATCACATAAGAATATGACGGCAGAAGAGAAAAGGTTGATAAGGACTCTGAAACAGTGCAATATACCTATAAGAAGCATGATTGTCATATTGTCCTTTTTCTGAGGAAAATTGTCGGCGCTGCCATATAACAAGAAAGATGTGAGCAATGTGGCAACAACAATTAATTCAGAGTCAAGAAACAGTGATATGAAGCAAGTCCTGGATTATCTGAGAAAAAAGAAGCAGAAGACCCGGGATTCTACTACAAGTTGCTGCTAGATGAGAACAATAAGGTCAAGAGTATGTTTTGGACAGATGGACGATCAACTCAACTATATGAGGAGTATGGTGAATTTGTTAGTTTTGACACTACATACAAAACTAACAAGTAAAACCTTCCATTTGCTCCATTTGTTGGGGTTACAGGTCATGGCACCATATGGCTATTTGGGTGTGCATTTTTAGGAGATGAGACTACAGAAACTTTCAAATGGGTTTTTGAGACATTCCTAAGAGCTATGGGAGGGAAACATCCAGAAACAATTATAACTGACCAAGACATGGCAATGAAATCAGCAATTGAAAAAGTATTTCCAGATACAAAGCACAGGAATTGCTTGTTCCACATTATGAAGAAATGGAGAGAAAGAATAGGAAATACATTTTCAGATAAGACCAAAAAGGATCCATACAATAAATTCTATGACATAGTTCATAATTGCCTAACAAGAGCTAAATTTGAAACGTTGTGGTCTCAAATGATTGAGAAGCATAGCTTGCAAAATATCAAATATTTGCAGATAATGTGGAGAACAAGGAAAGGCTATATACCAGTCTACTTCAAGTCAGATTTCTGCCTATTTATACATAGCACAGCACTAAGTGAAGGGACAAATGCAAGGTTCAAAAGGGGAGTAGGCCCGACACACAGTGTGGTGATCTTTTTAAAAGAATACGAGACAATCAATGAAACTATCTTCGACACTGAATATTGGAAAGATCATGTGTCCAAAATAAAAAGGCCAAAAACATTTTGGTTAAGATGCAACATTGAATTGCAAGCATCTGAGTTGTACAACTTGGGAATTTTCAAAAAGTTTCAAGATGAATTAAAGGAAACACTAAATCTTGAAATGGCAGTTATACAACATGGAAAGACATATGAAATATATGCAGCTTCAAATCTGACAGAACATGAATTCAGACAAAGGATATATGTTGTGATAACAGACTTACCACGTGAAAACTTCGTGTGCATATGTGCAGAATTCTCCAAAGATGGAGTCCTGTGCGGCCATGTTCTGAAAGTAATGTTGTATCTACAAATAAGAAAAACTCCCGATAAGTACATAATTGAAAGATGGAGGAAAAAGGAGAGGAAATGCACATCTAGAATTGAGAATCCAGCTACTGATGAAAGCAGTTTAGTTCTAAGATTCAATGTGTTATCTAGAAGAAGAATGACAGACATGGCTTCAAAAGCCTCTAAGAGAAAAGAGACATACCTGTACATGCTAGATCAAATTAATATCCTGGATAGAAATTTGGACTTGTTGATTGAAGAGGGAGATTAAAACCTGCCTAATGATGAAAGAAGTACAATAGAAGAAACAATTGGACAACAAGCAGATCAAGAAACAAACAATCAAGAAGAAGCAATTGAGGACCTTAATTTAGCAAATATAAAAGGAAAGAAATCAGCTAGAACAAAAGCAATAGTAGAGAAGATTAAGGAGAGACCAAAAAGGCATTGCACACGGTGTGGGAGAACAAATCATACAATAGAGAGTTGTTCATTAATGCAAGCTTCACACATTATGCAAAGTAACAGAAAACATCAAAGACAAGTAACTTTTTATTTTAAAAAAATATCAACTTGTACAATTAGAATGGACTATAAAAATTGTGCTTATGGATTTATCATTTCCAGGGACTATTGAAAAGCAACAAAAGCCTGGAACAATGAAGAAAAAGGAACAAGAGCAGCCAGGGGATTCTTCAAGAAAAAGTAACAAAAATATATTCAGCAAGGAACAAAAAAACTTATTTAAACTAATAATACAACAAAAAAATAAGAACAAACACACAGTATCAAATACTATTTTAGGATGTAAGAAACTAAATACAAAACTAACATAACACAATACACAACATAATGGACTAGGGCAATTACTGCCTACAAATTGAACACTAGTGCCACAGTGAGAGTTAAATTATATGAAAACATACAACAGCAAAATTGTGGATGAGTTAAAAAAAATTATAAACATAGAAAAGGAAAAAGAAAACATTACCTGAAAACTTGATGTGGTACAAGAGAAAAAACAATTTTAAAACTGAGAAAATCCATAGGAGTACAAACAAATTTATCCCACGCCGTTTGAAAATTGTCAATCTGAATAACAAATTCAAAACATAACTTTAACAAAAACATAAAAGAAATGTAAGCAACACTTAGATATTTGTAACACCCTGAAAATTCGACCAACGGAAATGAAACCCTAAAACACGTACTTTCAAAAACTTTTAATCAAAATTTGCATCATGCCGAATTTAATTGCCCTTTTATTTGGATCTTTAGTTGCGGAGTTTAATTAATCAATGTATAAAGAGGAATTAATTAGCTATAAACCCTAAATAGAAATTGGCAAAATAAATAATTAAAATATAGTTAAAACAAAATTTTGGCAAGGTTGGAATTCAGTAAAATTTCCATATGGATGGCTTAGCGATTTGTAATTTTTGGACAGGATAAATTTATACCATTAAATAGGAAATTATATATATATATATATTTATATATATATGACCCCTAAGTATAGGAATTATTAAAAAGGACTTAAATAAATATTGAATACTTAAACATTATTAAAGTTGGGCAAATTCACATTTGAATGCGAAATATTGTCATTCAAATACTTAGATGCAGATATAAATTTAAATCACAATTTTATCTATTTTTTATCAAGAAAACACTAGAAAAAAACCTGGCGGCACTATTCCTTGCGCGCCAGGCGTTCGACGCGGGTCTAGCCCGACCGAACGCCCAGCCGCCGCTGCTGCTGTGCCATCCCATCACCGCCCGTCGCGTCGCCGCTCCGCCTCGCGCCCCGCACGCTGCCGCACCGTCGCTGTCGCCTCGAGCCCCGAGCTACGCCGAGCCCCGCGTCGCGCGCCATCGCCGTCATCGCCTGTCGCGTCACTGCGCCACCTCGAGCCCCGCGTGCTACCACGCCGTCGCCGTCGCCGCGCGTTGCCATTGCTGCCTTGCGCCCCGTGCGCCGCACGCTGTCGCTGCGCCATCGCCGTTGCCGTCGTGTCACCGCTCGCCTCGAGCCACACGCGTCGCGTCGTCCCCTCCGCCACCGCCGGCCATCCCACCCCTCCCCGCCTATAAATACCCCCCATTTCCTACCCTTTTCCTCTCCACCCCATCTTCCCCACCCTTCCCTTCCCACTTCCCCTCTCCACCGAGCCGCCGCCTTGCTGCCGCTGTGCTGACACCCTGCCACCGGTAAGCCCCTCCCACTCACCGTCCTTGTGCCGCCGCCGCCTAGGCTCGGTAGGGGCCGAGAGAGAGACAGAGAAAAGAGAGAGAGAGAGAGTGAAAAGAAAAGAAAAAGAAAGAAAAGGGGGGAAATTTAGGAAAAGAAGGAAAAATTAGGAATAGAAAAATAATAGTTGGGAAAGTAATCATAGATTATTTTTGGAAATTCTTAGAGAATAGTAGTAGTATGGTAGATTTGCGGGCCAATTTTGAGGAATTTGATCATAGAGCGGATTTATTAGGAATCGCGTAAATTAAAATGGGTAAAATACTTTAATCGACTAACGCCAATACTTTAGGACAAAATGGATTAAAATCGGAATAGTGCTATTTCGCAAATAATGGAATTGATAAAGAAATTCGACGCTCACGCTCGCTTTTTAATTGGATTTTATTTGAATTCTAATTGAATTCAAATCAGTTCTTTCACACGTAATTCTAGATCCCGAGGGAGTTACAGTTCCGAGTGAGGATCAAGATCCGTAGGACTACGAGCAAGGCAAGTCATCACTAAACCTTGAGCATGTTGAACCAGTTGCGAACTTATTTTGGATTTAAAATAAAGTTTGCATGCTATATGAATATATGTGAATGTCCTACCTTGCTATATGCCATGCCCTTGATATTGATTACCAATGCAAATCTTTGTAATCCACAACATCATGTGTTTTTAGTCAATACTTGACAATGGTTAGTCATGCTACTTTAGAATCATGCATATTCATATTTATCAAAATGCTTTATGCTCGGGCAACTATCTTTGGGAAGGTGGTTGAGATACGGCATGTGGAGACCTGAGCGCCACATTGCCATGACATTGATGACATGATTTGTGAAAGGAAAAAATAAAACTATACAACTGTTTTCGACTGGGGCGGCTAGAGGACTTGGGTGGTGTCCGATAAAGGCAAGTGCCGACCCTAGTCAGTTAAGGACCGAGCCATGAAGCTAAGCATGAAACGACCCCCGTACAGCCGTACTTCTCGAATGGGTATAGACCTAGCGGAGTAAATAGCCGAGCGGAGGCAGTATCCATGCATAGTGGTCTTCTTGATGTGTATGAGAGGCGGGGGCCTACGGTGGGGTCGCTACCGGTAGGACCGCCATGTTTAAACCTAAACTTAATTATAACTTAATGCATGTGTAAGTCTTCCCTCCCCGAGAGCACCAGAACTCCTCTCACTGCTAGAAACTTATGACGCCTAGAGTGCATGAGGATGCAAGTTCATGGAGCGGGTACTGTCAATGTGAGGTTATTGAAATGCTTTGCCGTGACGCGTCTCATGTGTTGGGATGAGGCTCATGCGTTGGGCAGTCGCGGAGTACGGGTAAAGTGTACATCCATTGCAGTGTGAGTAAATCAAATCTATTCGAATAGTCATGCTCGCGGTTATTAAGTATCGAGACGTGTATTACACTTAGCTAGACTCTAGATTCTTAAACTGATTGGGATGGGATATTGCATGATGATTGTTATGCTAGTGGATCCACTTCTCGGGAGGCAAGAAGGGATAGACCCCAGAAAACCATGACGATCCAATGGCAGGAAGCCATCCTTGGGATCACAATGGATGGTTGATAGAATCGTCATTGATTAATGAACTATGGTATTAAAATTTGATCAGTCTATGCTAGTTCTTAGGCTTGTGAAAAGATTTACAAAACTTGCTTTACGCAAAAGAACCTGAAGCCATTCCTTGAAATACCCTCTATCATATGCATTGTTGTTGTGGTGGCTTGCTGAGTACGGTTGGTACTCACCCTTGCAATTTACAACTCAACCAGAAGTCGGAGATGACGCTTCGGAGAATCCATATGCTTACTACCAAGAGGTTGGTGATGACGATGGCGCTTAGTAGGTCTTAGATACGGTCGTTGCCTGTGGCAATGGCGTTGCCGCCGCCCTTAATCCGCTGCCTTATCTATTTATGCTTTTGGATGTTTTTCGGACCGTTTGGTCCCATGTTCTAAAATTATGCCTTCAGACCTATTGTTGTAATAATTCGCACTAAACGCTTGTGTATGCGCACTTGGTATTTCAACTATGAGTTCGTGTGTACCAGACTACTTGATCCAGGGAAATGGTACAGTTTACACGAATGATTCTTGTTGTGAAAACAGGGGTTGACAATATTAGATAAAATAAATGAGTAGATCTTACAAGCAGAGACATGATAGGTTGAAAGTACTCATCACCCTCATTATGCAATGAATCAAGAAGACAAGCATCCTATCCTTGATATCAACAACAAACAAAAACCAGTGCTGCTTGAAGTAGATTGGGAAGTATAACAACAGAAATCAGGGAAAGACAATTAATTTACAAGATACAAATAAAAAAAGGCACATACACATAATTTAATTAAAAACAACTTACCATATCGCACAGGTGCAATTTTCTAGTTGTAGAGCTCCAAGAAAAGATTTTTTTCACTTTCACCATATCACAATTAGACGTATCAGCTATAAATTGTACCTAATTTTATATCATCAAATCAAATAATGTGTTGAACATATATAATTTAAATTTACACAAAATAAGTAGAAATATAACAGAACAACTAACTTACACCAATAGATGGAAAAAAGTAGTTCTTCTTTGATTTTGACGGGTGATTATCATGAAACATGACTCGGCAAAACACTGACATGACATAACTTGAACCATAGCCACCTTTCTTGAGTGAATGACCAAAGCTATAAACTTTCGCTTTAACGTTATCAATGTCAACTGCATCAAAACTAAAAAATACGTATATATCCAATCAACCAAATTTAAATATACATATGTATAATAAGAAACCATAAGAAGTAACAAATTTCAAACACATATCAGTACCTCTGCCACTTGGAACTGTTAGCAATGCGACAAATAGCAATGAAATATTAGTTTTCTTCTGCCGTAATTGGAAAACGATGTGTCTAAGTGACAAAAGGATCTGTTGCATGTCTAGCAGGAATCAAAATTCTTCTTGGACCATGTATAGGTAACTTGCCACCAGAAGAACTAAAATTTTCAGTGCTTCTAGACAAATTATTGGATGCATTGTACAGTTTATCAGTCTTGGTACATAGTTTCTTATAGCGATCATTGAATTTTAATTCACCAAGAAACTGGAGATCACGAGAGTTCTAAAAAAAAATTTATTAAAATACAAGATAAACACATTACAGAGCACAACATGTAAAAAAACATATATAGCAGGGAGAATTAACTAAATGCATAGTCAGATTCGTAGGTACATAACACAAGATTCTCATGATAGGATATTTAGTGGCCGACAAATAACAATTTCATTAAGAAGAAAAAAATGCACAGAGCATAGGCACTAAGAAAAAGAATCACATATAAAAAAATCAACCTATCGTAAACAAAATAATAACTCTAACAAAAATATAAATACTACTTTCCACATGCCACAGCACACTAAGAGCTGAAAGATATCTGCATCACATAAAAACCATCACAACAATCATCATGCAAAATAATCAACAGAAAAAATTTATAACCAAAAGTATACATGACCAAGATGC
Organism: Oryza officinalis; assembly: GCA_008326285.1. Taxonomy (NCBI): domain Eukaryota; kingdom Viridiplantae; phylum Streptophyta; class Magnoliopsida; order Poales; family Poaceae; genus Oryza; species Oryza officinalis. Next base: position 14,011,887 of record BDMV01000003.1, on the reverse strand, counting down.
AACAAACAAGAAACTAGTGCTACTTAGTTTGCTATGTGTTGTGTGATAATACTTAAAATAGTAGTGACAACTATAAACTTACAGTTAGATCTTGAAATATCCTTTTGTTCGCATTTTGACAATTTGTTCTTTCATTAGTACCAACATCTTGATTACCACAAATCATGTCATCGGGAGTATCCGGAACAGAATGAAAAGAGATAAATTGCTACAATCATACAGTTAAAAGATGTGTTAGAAAAAATTCATATTTTTTGGGTCTTAAATGCAAGATGATTTTTATGTTCAACACACAATAAAAAATAAGGGAATGGTGTAGTAACTGAGAACACGAGGAAATAACATTGAGACCTAATTCATTATTTTGATCAGAATCGCTAGCATCATCGTCAGAATCTAACAACCTTAATGATGGCATATCTTCACCAAAGATAGCATGTCTGCTATTAAACTGTGTTAATCTGGACCTAACCTTGTTTGCAATATTCTTGACAAGACTAAGAGCAGCAACATAAAATCCTAGAAAATTATGAAAATAAATCCAGTAATAAGAACATGCATCAAAATAAAAAAAACTGAATTTAAAATCAAAAAATAATTTACAAAACAAAAAATAAAAATCATACTTGCTTTATATTAATTCATATTGTTATTCCTATTCGTAAGATATCCAACATCTGAAGTAAGAACGGGTTCACCTGATACAAAATAAGAAATCTATTTAAAAATTAATTCAATGTAAATTAATAATGAATTAATGTTAGTACATTACCAACAAGACGGCTTGGAGCTTTCGCATTACTAGAAGAATTAATAAGCACTGATAAAAAAACAAGTATGTTGGTACAATTGTGAAAACGCTTCAAATTGAAAAAAATATAAAAAGTTGATAAAAAAAACATGCATACATTTCAGTGGTTGATTGACGACAATAGACCATTCGATTCATTGGAATGATGAGAAATATCATAATTGGTGTCATTTGGCTAATTGAATAAAAAATAAATAATGTCATCCATCAGGGAAACAAAATAAATTAATAAGAAAAATTAAAATTTTTATAGAAATAAAACTTACAGTAATATCATTGTTGTGTGTTGACTGATTATTGAACGATATGTTGTCATCATCACAGTTGGCAATAGAACCAAATAAATCTATAAAAGAACACATTACATCACAAAAAATTTAAATACCAAAATACAAAATACATAAATTTCGAAGAACAACTTCTGTTATAACATACCAGCAATTCTATCAAGAGATGGACAGTCATTTCCAATAGAACTTGAAACATACTTATCATAAAGCTCAGCACTGCTTACACTTGTATTTTTTGCAGCATATCCAAGGTCATCTTAATATAGACATTTCAATGAACAAACAAACAACAAAACATTTCAAAACATGTCTGTTGCAATAAAATAAACAGGATAAAACAATAAATCTAGCAAAATAAACTTACCATCATTTAAAACAGGAGAATCAGATTGCCTTGCTTTTCGAATTGTAGGATCACAATTACAAGGTCCACCTTCAGTGTTTATTTAAGAAGGAAAAATGTGGGCTTGATTCTGATCTTCTAGTAGATCACATTGACTTGATTGAGCAAGTAACACCAATATAGAAACCAACACGTCTTCACATGACTCACTACGAAGTACATGATGACAACACAAATGAGTACTCAACATTTGAGAGATTTTGTCCTTGAGAAAAGTTGGAATCATACTACCAATGGCTGAATCAAGTTTAGCTCGAATTGAATTTGATCTAGAATATGCAGGCTTAGGCTACAAAAATAAAATATATTTAGGGAACTATATTGTACAATGCATAATAGCTTATAAAATATCAAACACATTAACATATAGAAATACCTGAAAATAGCATGTAGCCCGAAAATTATTAAGAGGCATTAGTCCAAAGTTCTTTTCATCTATTTGGACTAATTCAGATAATACAGAAATCATGTCATCTTTCTAGACAGATATGCGGGGACAAACTTGGTCAACATGTCTTGAGCCAAAATTAACAAAATCAAGATAGAAAACCTATAAAAGTAACATATAAAAAAAATTAAGGAATGCATTGTAAAAGAATAGAACAAATTTAGAGTAGAAAAAATGCAAGAGAACTTACAGCCCAGTAAAACAAACAACCTCCCAAGGTATTGTTCTTCTGGAACTTTTTGATATATATCAACAACCAATCATAAACAAAATTTGACCAATCAAAGGATTTCAAGTGATTAACATCCTCAAAGATAGTCAAATACTTGATACTTGGGATCAAAGATGAATTGGGGCATAAAAAATAGGCCAAGGCAACAATAAGGAAGGAGGTGATTATTTGATCTTCAGACAGTTCTTTCTTCTGGATTAGTTTATCCCCAAAGAATTTAACAGAAGGCATTGACACCTGACCAAACATAGAGAGGATACATTGCATGCTTGCTTCATAATCTTTACTGAATTCTATTCCACCTAAAGGAATACCAAGAACAACATGCACTAATTCAACTGTGACTAGGATAACTTTGTCCTTTAGAATTATTTCTAAAGTCCTAACATCAACATTTTTGGCAATCCAAGATGCAAATTTGATAGGTACACAATTGCTATCAAACAATAGCAAAGAATCGAACTCATCTTTGTGGACAATGGACTTTTGATATTCAGATGAAGAGGGAATAACTTCTGAAAAATATCTGGTGGAGAACTGTCACACCCGAAAAATAGAACACTATATTTCATTTGTGAGTGCATAATTCCTTGTCCCAGAAGGCAAGGTACACATTACAAAGTTGGTACATAACAGAGTATATAAGCAGAAGTGTAAATAGAGTAATTTATTACATGGGCGACCAAAGGCCCAACACAGCAAAGACAAACGATAAAACAAAGACAGCCAACGCGCGGGCAACCACAGGCACTTGATGGCAGGCACGAGCTAGAAACCAAAGCCTTCAACTCCAAAGCACTCCTTTGCTGGAAGGGGGAAAAGGAGCAAGGCTGAGTACAACCACCGTACTCAGCAAGCCATGCCGGGGAAATGCAAGTATAATGCAAGGGAGTACAAAGAATTCATATATAAGGGTATTTTGCAGAAAACTAGCATTTCAAAACATTTAAATATTTAAAGGCATTTAAATAAAACACGAACCTATCTCTAGTCAAATCATTATTAAGCCGTGCACCAACGTGATCTTGTCTTAACCCAGGCGAACAAGTGATAACTCCAGTTATTCAAATTTTAATAGAATTAAACTCTAACTTGGGTACATTGCTCGACTTGTCCATAACTGAGGGTGTGGCTATTCGAATAGATTATACTCTGATCAGAGGTGTACAGCGTTACCCACCAGACACGTCTTCCTCATGTGTTGCCACGTGACACATGCCACCACGGCATACGGACAGAAGCCATGACATAACCCATCGCTTAATACCGCCCTAAACAAAGGAGACCGACATAGACTTCCCCCGCCAGGTGCCCTGGATCGAGCATATAGTCTATGCCCCCGTGCGTACTGCCAGAGACGTCGACCCCACCAAGGGCTTCATCTATCCCTATCCATGTCTTCCTTGTTCATGACTGTACTAGACGATGTGTTAAGCCTTACCCATTAGACAGGTGGTGGTATGGAATATGCTTTGTAACAGAGACCCGAAGACCGGTCCTTATGACGACCAAGGTGCGACTAGCGAAACCAAACTCCTTGAGCCCAGCCGAAAACATGTTTGAGAAATTTTGAAGGGGAAACATCATGTCATGGCTAAACAGCCACTAAACCATATTAACCATTATTTACAAGTTATTCCCAAAGTCTAATTATTGAAAAACATCTAATTGTTTCTATTTAAGCAGGGCTAAGCATATTCCTAAATTTACTAGTAAGCACCACATATATAAAGTTCTCACTAGTTTTATTTTTCCTAGAGTTGTCAAGTATCATTAGTAATACAAACAATAAGGCTATAACAAGGAGAATCGGTAGGGCTAAATAAAACAGTGATAAGCGCGTGAATTTAATAAAGCGAAATGCAATAATTTAAATAAATATAATTTTATAAATTGGGACAGCAATATGATCAAAATGACATGGCTTGCCTTGCTCGCTACCAAAGTCTTCAAGATCAACCTCGAGAAAGAGCGGCTCTTCCAGGTCTGCAGCATCTACACAACAAACACAAAGGAAAAAGGCCAAAAGATAAATAAAAAAACATATAAGATGCAGAAACAAAGCATACAAATGGGTTCTTTATTATTTAAGAAAAAATTAGCAACTTGAACAGGTCGATTCCGAGTTCAAATGGTCAAGATATGGCCATTTGAATTTTAGGTATTGTTTGAATGGCATATTAATTTGTGAATTATTTTTTTGCTAAAGAAACTCTACCGTGTTCTCTGTTAACAGTGGAGAGAGGCAGATAAACGGGGGAGAGAAAGAGAGAGGTGGCTGTGAGGACAAAGCAGCCGGCAACCGGCCGGCCGGTCATGGCGCAGTGGCGCACGACACGGGAGAGGTGAGGACAGCGGCGTGAACAGTGATGGCGACGAGGAAGAAGATGAGGCCGACTCAGGTTGTGGTCGGGGACGAAACTCCGGGGCTTGCCAAGCTCAATGAAGTCATGGTCGAGGGAGAGGAGAAGACGACGAAGCCGGCAGTGGCTTCGTCGAGGCTCGACGACATCCCAGCCAACGCCAAGCTACGGCTGAAGCGCACAACGGCGGCGACACGAGACAAACAGCACCATAACGGTTGAGGCAAGGGAGGAGTTCGGGTGGCACCGGGAAGGGGAGGAGGAGGTCATGGGGGTTCTCTTTATATAGGCCGGAGGGGAGGAGGTCGACCGTGGGGATGGGAAACCTCTCTTGAGGCAGTGAAACTCCCAATTAAGTCCATCGGTTAAAGAATTTGATTGAGAGTGATTTATTACGGGATTGAATGGGATTTGTTGAGGGAATTGATGCCAACTACACAAGAAACCGATTTTTGCAATTACTTTGGAGGGAAAACAACCAAGGAGGGAGATCGAGAGGGACGGCGGCGCTTGAGTTTCACGCGAGAGAGGAACAGCCGGCTCGACTGGAGGTGGAAGACACCATCGTCAGGTGGGTCTCATGGGCGGTGCACATGCCGCACACGTGCGGTGCGAGCAGCCAGTGCCTGTGGCTCGGCTGGACTGGGGAGGGGCGGCTAGGCCGAGGGAAGGGAGGAGGAGGGGGCGACCTGGGCCGTGTAGGCCGAGGTGGGAGGAAGGAGGGAGAGGCCGGAGTGGGCCAGTGGGAGGGAGAAAGGAAAAAGGGTGGGCCGAAAATGACCCAAGAGAGGGAGGGAGATTTATTTTAGTTTTTCTTTTTTAGAGAATCTAAGAAAGGTTATTGTTGTATTAAAATTATTTATTATGCTCTGAAAATTCAAGTAAAAATTGTTTAAATATTTTGAAGCATGAGGAATTCAACAAAAATTCCCACACGTCAGTTTGGGTTGAATCTTGGGGATTTTTAATTGTTGAAGACTATTTTTGGCTTTTACAATTTCTAGAAATAATTTAGACGATGAAATTTTAGGGTGATTTTAGGGTGCGAGAAGAACCTTGTGAATGACGGTTCTGTGTTAGCACAAGCCTTTTGTTTCTTCACCTTAAAAAAATGAAACAAACAAAACAATCTATCACATTGGTAGCATTTTATTAATAAAAATTTCGAGAATAGGTGGCACCACTAGAAAAAATACATAATAGCAAAGCAAGAAAAAGAGAAGTAGCATACATGAGGCTTGGGCAAATCATAAAAAGAATTGGACATCAGTTTCTTTAGCATACCTTGCACAATCTATAGAGATTAAAAGATAAATTGTATCAAATACTAACAAGAACCATGATTAAACAAGTGTAATATATATATGTGTGTGTGTGTGTATGTATATGTACATACCATCTTCGTGTGTATTCCAAAAAGGAAATCATCAAATTTACTAGAATCATGCTCTCCACCATCCTAAAAAAAGATACAATACAATGCATAAATTTATTAGTAAGAAATTGATAAAACACATCATAGTCACTTACATCATTAGATGGATCAACATCAATATCATCAGAGTCATCAGAATCAATATCAATAGGAGCTTTGTTCAGCCTTGATTTATGAATAGGAGCCATCTTAAAAAAGGACTGAAAATTAAATAAATAATAAAAAGTTCAGATTCATCACACAGTCTAAATAAATTTAATCATTTATATAAAGAAGTTTAAATACACATAGTATAAAAAGAAATTTGCATGAATTAACTAACAAACAACAAACAATATCAAATTGCAGCTGTTAGGTTCAGGTTGAATCCCCTCAGGGCACAGTACATGTACATATATGCTACCGGGAAATATTATGTTTCAAATGGCGGAAAACTGTTAGAAATACTGAGATATATAACTTTCAGGGTGTTGTACACTTGTATACTCCAGTAAATAAAGAAAATTAAGGTGATACTACTACTATATAATCCATGCCCACCGTGTTAGATTATCATTCCTATTACTAGTTCATGCTAGAAAACTAAGAAAAAAATTCCTAACTTAATATAACAACACAAAGCAACTGGAAAAATAACTGCAATTAGAATTTAATTAAGACAATTATAGGACAAAACAATTACAGATGACAAGTACTACAAACAAAAATGCAGCTCCACAAGTGAAATAAAAAAACCTTAACCAAAGCAAATCAAATTTACATATGTTGGTCTAATCATCCTCATGGGGAATCCAATCTCATGGAGAATTATATATCAAAAATTAATCAGACTATCTCAGAAAAAATAATATATAATATTTAACTAAAACCGTAGAAACCAAAGCTTCTATGTAGTGAAGAAAATTGAGAACAAAAATGTTACCTATAACTCAATATAGTGGAGATCAATTCAATCCTAGTGCCAAATTAGTGTGTCCATATTCACATAAATTGCCATGCACAACAAAAATAAATCGGTTGACATGTCGTTACTTCACCAAATGCAACTAATACTTTAGAAATGAATAAAAGCAATAAAATTACAACATACAACTAGAACCCTGAGGTATTAACAAAATCAAGAGAAGTTTAGCAAAAAAATGCACCAGATCTGTTAAAAAAATTAATGATACAAACCATTCATACCTAATAAACCTAATATATGAAAAACAACCATATAAAAGTCAAAATAATGTGGAGCTTTAGCTATAAATTAATAGATAAGAGGGGAATAAACCTAAAACTTAAAAAACTAGTCACAAAAACTTTTTAATAATGTGGAGATTAAGCTATAAATCAACAGATCAAAGGAAAAACAACCCTAAAACTTAATAAACTACCCGCAAAAAATTTCAATAGTGTGGAGCTTTAGCAATAAATCAACAGATCTGAAGGACTACTAACCTAGAACTTAACAAAATACCCGAATAAGAATAATAAAAACTAAATCAACATATTTCAAATTTAGTCTACAACTAAAAACCTAACCTAAATACGACAGATCCAGAGTATACAAATCAACCCGAGCTTAGAGATCACATCAGCATCGCATAGAAATCAACAGATCTACCAAAGTAGAGAACAAGTATAAATCACCGAAGAAAGTTGCCTAAAACTTGTGGAATAGAAAACCTAAACCGTTTCCAACCATAGAACAACTAAATCGCAATCGATTCAGAACGGCATAAATAACAAACAAGCTTCAAAAACTAGAGCAATTCAAATAAAAAATTAACAAAATCGCTGAAAAATTTTCACCAATGGATACTACAAACAAAGCAAACCGGTTGAATCGGTGGATTCAAATCAATTAAACTCACCGATTGAATCCGGAGGGGAGGAGATAGATCCAATGATATATCTCTATCCCTTTGGCCAAAGAGAACGTGAAAAAAAGCAAAGAGAGAGAAGGGAAAAAGAGACAGAGAAGGAGAGCGAGAGCAGAGACAACAAGGAGAAAGCGAGAAGAAGGGAAAAAAAAGGGAACGGCTACGAACATGGTGCGGAAATCGAAATTTGACAGCACGCGAGACGGGCTTTGACTTCCACACGTCCTGATCCGACCGACACCTACACAAATATTAGCGCGAGGTTGGACGGCCACAAAAACGTCAAATATCAGGAAAAAAAATTTGTCTACTAACAACTAGCAAAATACTAGCAAAATCGTCCTTGTAAAGCACTCGAAGCGCCCGTCCCGGCGCCCAGCCTCGCGCGCGCGGTCCGTAAGCGTGTGGTGTTGCGGTTTGGCAGAAAAAAATTTGTGCCACGAACCGAGGAGCCTATCTCTGCAGACCAATGCGCAGGCAAAAACGTTCGATGGGCGAGCCCGAGTTTGTCGATCAATGAAAAAAGCACGATAGGTTTGACCCAAATTAATAACGCCGTAGGTGCAAAAATAAATGATATGGTTTGACCTTCAGCTTCGGTTTGCACGTAGATTTCTTCTCTGGATTAGCAACTGGGTTTTAGCACAATCGATTGACCTGTCGATGATCCCCGGGTAATCAGGGGTCCTGGGGCTTAGGGCCTGTGTGTGTCCGTGCTCCTGCTCCACAAGCGTACGTCCAAACCTAAGCACTCCCGGAAGACAAGGAGGATGCAACTCGAGATGACCCGAGCTTATATCGGAGCTAGTGGTGTTTGACGAACCGTCCATCGATCGTGACTCATTTCAAAATATAAAAAATAATTAGTTTTTAAAAAATATTTTATAGTAATATAAGACGTATATGCACGTATGTAATTAATTAGTATTCAGCTCTTTTTCTCTAAATTATTGTTTTTAAATCCTACCCTCTTAAGATCTCTAATTTTATTGAAGGCATACATTGTATTAGTTGGAATGATTTAAATGAGAAGGTAATAATAATTATTTTTTAATCTTTAAGTGAAGGGTGATTGTGTCTTATATTTTAAAATAAAAGGAGTTGTATTTGTAAATTAATTACAGGTTACTCGTCATATACTCTTACCGGTTACTTCCTTCGGTGTTGATGTTTTGAACACGATTTCAGATAAATAATAATAATTAATTAATTAGAGTATTTATTTTCTGTTTTACTTATATTAATTTCATTCGTTTCACTCCTTGGTCAGTACTTCTGACCGGAGGGAGTTGTTATTAGTTCCACCAACTAGACCAAGTTCGCTCGTTTATAATTGTTGGCTGGTGCTATTAGGCGGAGGACAGAATAATTGTAAACTGGGGTTAACGGATCGAACGTTGGGTATACTTAACTAGTACTCTTATATTAGAGGACAAATGGCCATGCTGATCATCATTTTAGTAGTGGCAGGTACTCAGGTTGCTCCTTTCGTCTCAAAATATAAAAAATTTTGAATAAATATAACACATCTTAAAAAAATATGTTCTAATACTGTGTCATATTTATCCAAAAAATTTTATATTTTAGGATGGACGGAGTATTTAGCTGCTACAGCTACCAGGGTAGAGCTCAACCAGATGATGCTACAGTAACGACAAGATTAAACACTACATAAGGAAAAGATAAGCTACTTTACTAGGAACGGCGAAGATCTAGACTGCACGAGGCGCCTCGCCCTCACTAGTATAGTCCCTGCTAGTCTGATCGCAAGAGCTGCCCGCTGTTAAGATCAAGTTTAACAGCATAGTTAATTATTAACTATTAGTTTATATTAAAGCTAACATATATAATAAGTTAACTATATGAGGTTAATTTTATTTTTTTTCTTCTCTTTTTTTTCTTATTATAAATTTAATGTAAATATCTTGAAGAATATATATAACTAGCTCTTGCATGAAAGCTAATACTACTTAATTTTCTTTTTTTTTCATGTAAGCTTATAGTTATTTGTAGCTCATTGTTATCCTTGCTCTAATGCCTGCATTGCTTTGTGCTCAACGACGCAGCTCGCCTCCAACTAAGCTAGCCGCATTCCCTCCATCAAATCACGCAACGAGGTTACGATTTTCGCGGATACTGTGCAGGAGCGGAACGCTGGAACGCTGCGTTGGGAGACGAAAGACTGAACCAGAAGTGCAAGAAAAGGAATTCAGAAAGACGCAACAGTGCAGTAGTACTACTCCAGAGAATTTTTAGCATTTTTAATTTTTATTTTTTAAAGATTTGCAAAAATAATTTTAGGTTTGAAAAATTTGCAAAACTAATCCCCAATCGCCCTCCTGTAGGACGAGGGCGACAAGGGACCTAACTGCAAATTTTCAAACCCTTTACATCAGTTTTAATTGATTAAAAACTAATAATGCTTATTCGACACTTTAAATGATCTTAAATAAAAAAGTTGTTAATAACAAAGTAGTAGATCTTTGTGAGATCTATAACTTTTATATAAAGTTTATCTTCATCCGATATTGTTTAAAATGTAGATCTGAGATTCTTTTAAATAGGTTTTAGATTTTGTAACGAATATTTGGATATCTAAACGATCTTAAATGAAAAAGTTGTTACCTATAAAGTTGTAGATCTACAACTTTATAGGTAACAACTTTTTCATTTAAGATCGTTTAGAGTGTCGAATAAGTATTATTAGTTTTTAAGCAATTAAACCGATGCAAAGGGTTTAAAAATTTGCAGTTAGGCTTCTTGTTGCCCTCTGGGAGAACGGTTTTTAAAAATCGCCCTCTGGGAGGGCGATTGGGGATTAGTTTTGCAAATTTTTCAAACCTAAAATTATTTTTGCAAATCTTTAAAAATTAAAAATTAAAAATGCTAAAAATTCCTACACCAGAAGTAGACTTGTAGTGGGCTGCCACTTTAATTACTTTTGCGTTGGGCTCCGGCCCAACCCATCCCCACATCGCCGAACGACGCCTTCCTCCTCGGCGGCCGCGCCGAATGAGCGGTCGGTCGCGGCACTGCTCGGCAACAAAGATTTCGCAGCGTTTTGGGGGGCCGAATCATGGGCACCGCAGCATGATCCACCATGATAGAATCGCCTCGCCTCCCGGCTCTCCCGGCTCCCGCTGTTCCAGCTGCTCGCTTCCACAGCCCCCACACCCACACCGACCTGCCAATTTATGCATCATGGATGTCCCTCTTCGAGCGAAGGCGACGACCACGACGCTGCGAGTACAGTATATTAGCTACCCATGCGAATATACGCGACGCGTGATTCACAGATTCAGGAGTTCACTGTGTGCCGCGCGGGTGCGACACAGCGACATCGTGATCCTAGAATCCGGGTTTCCTCGACAGTGGGTCCGGTAGCTCGTGAGGCTGGCCCGGCTGTTTGTTTGTTGTTGCGCGCACGGTCGTAACCCCATGCTTGCGCAGCACTTCACGTCCGGTTTTTTCTTCTTTTTTTTGGCCATCGCGTGAGTTAAATTAAACAAAGACGTTGCTAGCTCTGGCTGGGATGAGAACCGCAGCAGGAGCGTGAGGAGAAAGTTTTCTCCAACTTTTCTTTTTTTCTTTTGACAGCACGGACGATGTGCGTACCGTGCCGGACTGCTGGTAGCGGCGTAGCGCGGTATAGTAGGACAAGACAGAAAAAACGCCTACTGGCTACTGCCTACTGCACGGTACAGCGGGCTTCTCCTACCCAAACCCACCGGCAAAAAATCCGGTTCACCAGTGCCGTGCACTAGCGGTTTCCCATAATTGATGTACTGTAGCTGACCGGTGGGACCCACTTCCCGAACAGGCGCAACGAGTGTTTTGCTCCGCTTAACCGCGTTCTTCCCTGATACGGAAAGCTGCGTAGTTTATCCTTTGCATCTACTGCAGATAGTGCACGGTTTTCCTGAAATCGTAGAACCACAGTAGTACACAGTACGCGGCCCATATATGTCAGTGTTAGAAACGGTTTCAGGAAGGGTTTGACGTATTATCACGCCAGCTCTCAATTGCAGATCACAGTGATAAGCAAGGCATTTGACATTGATGTATTCCTCTTTAAACATGTGTCGGATCGGGCATTCGTGAATTTTGTGCTTACATAATGACACATATACGTGTGTATCTTTTGTGTAATTAAAAACAATAGAATTTAACATATTCTGAATATTTTAACACTAGTCCTTATAGTAATAGTAGCCATCGTACTGGCTATCGTATGATGGTCTCGATTGGAACTATCTCATAGGAGCATATATAATAGAAGCTACACTATCATATAAACGATGCTATATTATTTTTTAAAAGTTTTTATTCAAGGGGATAGCCACTTCCTCTTGGATTATTTTTTCTCAACCTGTTTTTCCATTGTTATTGTAGCTCTCTTTCCCACCTCGCAAAAGAACTGCTTGTCCCCGGCGTCTACAAGGACCACCTCAATCACATGAATGAATTTCTTCTGGTCTTCTTAGTCAATTCCCCGTAATTAGTTACAGCTACTAGCTAAATCACCATCAGTGCAAAACTTTAATTATTAAGGTGTAGCCATATGATGATAGCCCTAAGCCCAAAAGTAAGCATTAAATTACAGTTTCAGCCATCTTTTATTGTCAAAGTTTTAGCTTTGGAACATTTTTTGTCCTATATTTTTACTTTGGACTAAGGTAATTTTTTTTGTTGTAATTTATATCACCCAACACCATTCTTTTTTAGCAATTCAACGACCCAAGCACATTGGCTCCAGGCCTCTAGTGCACCAGTGAACTCTCTTACCCATGCGCAAGCCATATATTTACCGGAAGAGTGGTTAGATAAGGCTAGGTAATAGAGTTGGTGTAATCCAAAATGACAGAAAAGTATAACTAATCCAAAGTGACAATAGTTGTTAAAGGATAATCTAAAGTGAAATTTTAGCTATAAAGGTGACCCCAAACTGCAATTCTAAAAAAAAATAGGAAAAGCGCTCTTGTTCCTTCACTAAAATCAAGATGACTTGTAATAAAATGTGACGATATTTATTTTGTGCGATTAAAAATCGTACATATGTCAGAATGGATTGGATAAAGTAGGGTGTAGTTGGGTTGGATAAAGGGTAAACTTGAGCCGATAACATGAAGTTGATGTTGAATTGTATATGGTATATAAATTTTAAGATCAGCATCTGAACTTCCAAAAAAAAAAATCAGTGTTGTAGCCTGTAACATACAGTATATTTCTCTGTCTCAAAAGATGCATTTGAAAATCCAATGACAAAAGATACGTGGTTTTAACTTTAAATCCTATGTTCAATTCTTAACATACTCGTAACTTTTTCTTAAAATATATTTGAAAGACGTTTCTTTCTCCAATTTTTTTTTTACATTTTTCTTTCCCCTCCTTTATACAGTTCATTCTGATCCATCAGGAGGGTATGGCTTGCAACACTGGGCCACAATCAATCTTGGGCCCTTCACTAAATCCTCCTGTACGCAATATGAGTTTGCTTTTGTACAGGAACAATGATTCTGTGAACCCGTGCCTCATGCGTTGTTTCTGTACCACGAGAAAAACAGAAACAGAAACAGAAAGAACACGCCCATATATCCCACGCCGCCCACCGGAACTCGGACACCCACTCCGCCACCGCCACCGCCTCATCCATGGCAGCCGCCACTTCCACCTTTCTCCTCCTCCTCCTCCTCGCCGCCGTCACCCATGGCGCCGCGGCCGACACAGTTTCGTCCCCCGCCTCCCCTGAAGCTGCCGCCCTCCTCAACCTCTCCGCCGCGCTCGGTGATCCCTCGGGCTACCTCTCCACGCACTGGACGCCCGACACCTCGTTCTGCTCGTGGCCGCGCCTCTCCTGCGACACCGACGGCTCCCGCGTTCTCTCCCTCGACCTCTCCGGCCTCAACCTCTCCGGCCCGATCTCCGCCGCGGAGCTCTCCTCCCTCTCGCACCTCCAGTCCCTCAACCTCTCCAACAACATCCTCAACTCCACCTTCCCGGAGGGCCTTATCGCCAGCCTCAAGAACCTTCGCGTTCTCGATTTCTACAACAACAACCTCACCGGCGCTCTCCCGGCCACGCTCCCCAACCTCACCAACCTTGTTCACCTCCACCTCGGCGGCAATTTCTTCTCCGGCAGCATCCCCAAGTCGTACGGGCAGTGGAGCCGAATCAAATACCTGGCTCTCTCTGGCAATGAGCTCACCGGGGAGATACCGCCGGAGCTCGGCAACCTGACGACGCTCAGGGAACTGTACCTCGGCTACTTCAACAGCTTCACTGGCGGGATACCGCCGGAGCTCGGGAGGCTGAAGGAGCTCGTGCGGCTCGACATGGCGAACTGCGGGATCTCCGGTGTGATCCCACCGGAGGTGGCGAACCTAACGTCCCTCGACACTCTGTTTCTTCAGATCAACGCCCTCTCAGAGCGGCTGCCGCCGGAGATTGGCGCAATGGGGGCGCTGAAATCGCTCGATCTGTCGAACAACCTGTTCGTCGGGGAGATCCCCGCGAGCTTCGCGTTGCTCAAGAACCTGACGCTGTTGAACCTCTTCCGGAATCGCCTCGCCGGCGAGATTCCCGAGTTTGTCGGCGACCTGCCGAACCTCGAGGTGCTGCAGCTATGGGAGAACAACTTCACCGGTGGAGTGCCGGCTCAGCTCGGCGTGGCGGCCACTAGGCTGAGAATCGTCGATGTGAGCACGAATAAGCTAACCGGCGTTCTACCAGCAGAGCTCTGCGCCGGCAAGCGGCTGGAGACGTTCATCGCGCTGGGGAACTCGCTGTTCGGCAGCATTCCGGACGGGCTCGCCGGGTGCCGGTCGTTGACGAGGCTTCGTCTAGGAGAGAATTATCTGAACGGGACAATACCGGCGAAGATGTTTACATTGCAGAACCTGACGCAGATTGAGCTGCACGACAATTTGCTCTCCGGCGAACTCCGGCTGGACGCCGGCGTGGTGTCACCATCAATAGGAGAGCTGAGCCTGTATAACAATCGGTTGTCCGGTCCGGTGCCGGTGGGGATCGGCGGGCTCGTGGGGCTTCAGAAGCTGCTGGTCGCCGGGAACCGGTTGTCCGGCGAGCTCCCTCGTGAGATTGGGAAGCTGCAACAGCTATCAAAGGCCGACTTCTCTGGGAACCTGATCTCCGGGTTGATACCTCCGGCGATCGCCGGATGCCGGCTGCTCACCTTCCTCGACCTCTCTGGCAACAAACTCTCCGGCAGCATCCCGCCGTCGATCGCCGGGCTACGAATCCTCAACTATCTCAATCTGTCCCACAACGCGCTCGACGGGGAGATTCCACCTGCCATCGCCGGAATGCAGAGCCTAACAGCCGTCGACTTCTCCGACAACAATCTCTCCGGCGAGGTCCCGGCGACCGGCCAGTTCGCCTACTTCAACGCAACGTCCTTCGCTGGTAACCCAGGCCTCTGCGGCGCCTTCCTCTCCCCGTGCCGCTCCCATGGCGTCGCCACGACGTCGACCTTCGGCTCCCTCTCGTCGGCGTCGAAGCTCCTCCTCGTGCTCGGCCTCCTCGCGCTGTCCATCGTGTTCGCCGGCGCGGCGGTGCTGAAGGCGCGGTCGCTGAAGCGTTCGGCCGAGGCGCGCGCGTGGCGGCTCACGGCGTTCCAGCGCCTCGACTTCGCCGTGGACGACGTGCTCGACTGCCTCAAGGAGGAGAACGTGATCGGCAAGGGCGGGTCCGGGATCGTGTACAAGGGCGCGATGCCCGGCGGCGCGGTGGTGGCCGTGAAGCGGCTCCCGGCCATGGGGCGGTCCGGCGCGGCGCACGACGACTACGGCTTCTCGGCGGAGATACAGACGCTGGGGCGCATCCGGCACCGCCACATCGTGCGTCTGCTCGGGTTCGCCGCCAACCGGGAGACCAACCTACTGGTGTACGAGTACATGCCGAACGGCAGCCTCGGCGAGGTGCTCCACGGCAAGAAGGGCGGCCACCTGCAGTGGGCGACGCGGTACAAGATCGCCGTCGAGGCCGCCAAGGGCCTCTGCTACCTGCACCACGACTGCTCGCCGCCGATCCTGCACCGCGACGTCAAGTCCAACAACATCCTCCTCGACGCCGAGTTCGAGGCGCACGTCGCCGACTTCGGCCTCGCCAAGTTCCTCCGCGGCAATGCCGGTGGCTCCGAGTGCATGTCCGCGATCGCCGGCTCCTACGGCTACATTGCTCCCGGTATGTATGAATGTACCCCCTCTGCCCCCTACAAATTTTCAGTTCATTCTGTTGACTGTACCCGGTTGCTACTAGTACTACTACCCACCATCATTTCCAATGTTGAAGAAATCATGCATCACAAAGTTACAATGGGGCCTTCATGTTTTTCAAACTTACTATCACATTGAAATTTGGAAGAAAATGGTTGGTTTTGGTACGCTCTGATTTGTTTTTACTATGCCCCCACACTATCGAGTTGCACATTTGCTGGATGCTGTGCCTCTCGTCACTTTGTCGTTTTAATGAATCATCATTGGGAATTGATGGCCTGTGATCTTATGTGGTCGAGGTGTTTTTGGCCCTGTGCATCCGCAGAGTACGCCTACACGCTCAAGGTGGACGAGAAGAGCGACGTGTACAGCTTTGGGGTCGTGTTACTGGAGCTCATCGCTGGGCGGAAGCCGGTGGGGGAGTTCGGCGACGGCGTCGACATCGTGCAGTGGGTGCGGATGGTGACCGGGTCGAGCAAGGAGGGCGTCACGAAGATCGCCGACCCACGGCTCTCCACGGTGCCCCTCCACGAGCTGACGCACGTCTTCTACGTCGCCATGCTGTGCGTCGCCGAGCAGAGCGTCGAGCGGCCGACGATGCGGGAGGTCGTGCAGATCTTGACCGACCTGCCCGGTACGGCGGCGGCGACGGCCATGGACGCGCCGTCGCACGGCTCGGGGAAAGACCAGGACCGGAGCCCGGAGATGCAGCAGCAGGACGGGTCACGCGAGTCCCCGCCACAGCAGGATCTCCTTAGCATCTAGAAGCGTGCGTGCATGTCCCCGTTGTACCGGTACTCCGTAGCATCATCCCCTGTGCGTCTCGGCGTACTCCTGGACCGTGCTGGTGTCCGGGTCTGAGTCCAAGTAGAGGCAAATCTTCAATCTTTGTGGTGGTATTGTTAGCTAGATTAAGATTATATTGTTACATAACGGTGGTGGATAAAATCTACTAGTAGTATGTAGTCTGTCTCCTCTCGTGTACAAAGCAACTACTACTCCAGTCCAATATATGGCTCTCCAACCAATTGGATTGAGATCCTATGATCTCGCAACAAAAAAACACGGACACACATGGCCAGTGCGTCATACTGTCATCCCTGGGCGCTAGTGAAGCACACTGGTCAATACTCCGTATGGTGCTGTCCCTACACCTGCTAAAATATATCGCAATACAGATCACCCGTGGAGACGTACGTACCTTTGGTCGTTGCTGTATCCCTTATGTGCTGTGCCGATGGGCGACATGCACACGCAGGTACTCCAGCACGTCGTCGTGGTTCGGGTTGGGAAGGGGATAGGACACGCACGGTTTTGCTTGCTCCTGCCGCGCGGTGGTCAGGCGTTCCTGGCTCCAGCAGCAGCCGCGCGCGGAGACGTACGGGCAGAGCGGCGACTGGGGAGTGCGTGCACGTGAATGGTCAATTCCATCGCAGCACGGCACTGGTGCCCTGCCCTGCTCCTCTCGCCTGAAGATGACAGGCGGGCCAGCCCGGCCAGGACAATGCATGCACGGCGCCATTGCCCACCTTGCTGTCCTCACCCAAGCAAAGCTTTTTGACAGAGCGAGTGGTTCGTTTGATTCTGGAGCAGGGCAGGGCACTTCTCGCTTCGTTTGATTTTGGAGCCCTGCTGGGCCTGCGGCACTGTGCCGCGCATCATAGGATATGCAGCATATGCTACAGATTGCTGCGGCCTAATGAAACTGTTGGAGCTAGCGTTCACGCAGGGATGAATGAATCGAGATGAGTGAATCGATCAAGAGCTCCCATGCTTCCCATACTTTTTTTTTCTTTTTTCCTTCTGATAAACGTGCGTGGTGGGACTGATCAGGCTGCGGGTTGGCGTGGGTGATGGGCTGGCTGGCTGTGACTGACTCAACACGTAGTCGGGAGCTTTCGCTGCATGCAGAGATAGGCGAGGCTGCTGTGATGACCGTGACCGCGAGAGTGCGCGATGCTGCTGTTGCTATCCTGCGGGGATTGGGGGAGATGTCCGTGTTGTGTGAGTGTGTATGGTCAGATCATTTGTCATTTGTCACAGGTCACACCACGGTTGTAATCGGCGAAGCCACTAGGAGAATCTTCTCGATCATTTTGTCGTCGAAATCTGAGCATCTATCGGCTCACCCCTTTTGATCCACTGTGCATTATCTTTTCCTGACATACATCCTCGTTTTTCAATATATAAGTATCCCTAAGATTTAAATTCGTTTAAAATATAATCATCTCTAACATTTGAATTATACTTCTAAGTATGTATTTTGTTCATCTCAAAATAATTGTCCCAAAATATATTAACTCCTATCTTATTATGTCCTCTCAGTTCACGAATCAAAATGTTTTATCCTTAAATAATCAATAATCCTTACTCAATTATACCCACCCACCAATATCATTTTTCTATTAATAAGGGATGCTATATTTTGTTTCTCAGCATTAAATTTAAATTTGACTCAAGATGTCTCATTGGGATACTTACATGAAAAGATATGACCTCTCGCTAGAAAAATACTACGTAGTCCAATTCAAAGGCAAGGACTTTCTTTTATCATGTCCTATTTAAGATCTTTGGGTTTTATTTGGACAAGATGACATATTATTGTATAAATATAAAATCTTTTAAGAGAAAAGGGTATCGAATTTTAAGTTATAGACATCCACTGGCCACAATCTTCACGCCAACTCGACTTGCGTCCTAATGGAACTCACGGCTAGCTGTTGTATCTTCCATCGAGATTAGTTGTGTACGCTAGATTAAGGATCCCATTTTATACTTTGTACTTGGTATGATACTTGGCCAACACATATAAACAGTAGAATCATTACTCACGCTAGGGTTTGAACATGTATAAGAAATCCTCATGTCTTTCTTGTTATTACATATCCACGCATCTCCTCATACATGTTATACTTATTTCTATTGTAACTTCAACCACTGATGGAGTTATTTAGTTTATTGTTTCATTTTGCCAAGCCACACTTTAGTCATGCTATAGCTATTAGGTAGGTGCTTGTTTCACTATCACACCTTAAGATTGTCACCCTATCTTGTACTTTGGACCCACAAGTCATTCTTTTTTTTTTTCAAACCATGTCACACTTATGGCCTAATTCATGGCACATTCTTGTGCCATGTCACACTTTACAAACCAAGGTAGTATTTGCAAACCATGTCACACTTTTCACACTTTGCAAACGTAATTGTTCTTTTTTAAATACAAGCGGTCCTGAATTGTATTAGTATCCAATGTTAAGTATTTACAAACCAAGGTAGTACGTACAAATACTAACAAAGTGGCAAAATTATCGAAGCTTATGCAGTGCAAGGTCTATTCGTCCCTGTGGACGCATGCCCAGCCCGGAGAGGCCATGCATGTAAGACCTAAGACGATGTGATGATATGGGATCAAGCATGCCTGAGCTAGCTGAATTAATGCATGCATGCAGTGGGTCGTCGGCTCGCCAAGTTATCATCACATGGGAGAAGGGGCAAACATGCACGGGTAAAGGGTGAAAAGGACCGTGATGGCGATGAGATTCTTGTAGTCCTGACGCGGAAGAGAAGCGGCAAGGAAAAGATGAATGGATCGATGGACCGGACCGGACGGGGGCTTGTGCTTGGCGCTAGCCGCATCGCGTGGCTTTGCCATGTGTGTTCTCCCCCTCGTGTAGTCGAGTCGTTTCGCTGTCTGCTTCCGCTTTACGAGCCCTAGCAAGCTACTAGCTAGGCAGCGTACGTCGCCGTGACCGTGAGGCGAGCTGTACAGCACAGCACAGCACCTGAGCCGTGACCGTGAGGCGAACGGTACAGCTAGCGTTGTGGGAGTACTACCTTTGTAGACTAGCACCCCCACACGACGTGTATAATACGTACTGTTCCTGTAGGTTTGGAAAGAAGTCTCCGGTATTCTTGTTCTTGGGTAACCTAAATTCGTCCGTGTCTAGGACTTTGGTCTTTGGCGTTTACGCATGCATAATATCTTTCTTGTTGTGTTATGGTGTTGCTCCCCTTGTACCGGACTTTCACCGTTTAATTTCACACTGA
Source organism: Oryza officinalis (assembly GCA_008326285.1). Classification (NCBI taxonomy): domain Eukaryota; kingdom Viridiplantae; phylum Streptophyta; class Magnoliopsida; order Poales; family Poaceae; genus Oryza; species Oryza officinalis. Next base: position 13,991,756 of record BDMV01000003.1, on the reverse strand, counting down.
GCTACTCCAGTACATATGTTAGATGTTTTAAGGTAGTAGAATTATATGAAAAAGTCCGAATTACCCTTCTAAATTATTGAGTGAGTACAAATTACTCTCTTAGACTTGAAAATCAGACATCTTTCACCCTCAACTATTAATACCGGACGAATTACCTCCTTAACTCAAACCGTAGTGGTTTTTGTCCTACATGACAGTCCAGTTAGCAATTTTTTTTAAAATCGACGGGCTCCACCTTTCAGTCTCATCCTCTCTATATCTCTCTCTCTTTCCTCAATCCTCTCTCTTTTCTCCATCCCCTCACTTCCATCTCTCTCTATCACCAAGCAACTGGTAGAGGGGGAGCTGAGAACGGTAGAGGCAGCTCGAGGCGGCGAAGGGGGAGCCGAAGGACAGTGACGTGCCGACGCCGACGCTCGATTCTCTCCCTCTCAACCTCCTCTCTCTCTTCTCCCTCCCCGCGAGGGGCGGGTTTTCTCGCGCAAGTTCGGGGACAACCGCCGCTCGCTATTTTCTCGCGCAAGCCCCCGCCCGCCACCGCCGCTCCAAGCTGCCTCCGCCGCCACCGTCCTCGGCTCCCCCTTCGCGTGCTCCAAGCTGCCTCCGCCGTGAGGACACTCGCAGGCGCTAGAGCACGGCTCATCCTCGGCCTCCACCGCGAGGACACTCAAGCCGCCTCCGCGCCTCCGCCGGCGCGCGGGGCTCCTCCTGTGCATCTCACGCGCATGCGAGAAAGAGAGGTGTTAGAGGGGAAAGAGATAGAAAGGAGAGAGATCTGGCATGTGGGCCCCATTGGTTTTTAATAAAATAATTGTTGACTAGACTGTCACATAGAACCAAAACCGCTTGCAAAGCTGCTCGAGGAGGTTTTTCATCCGGTATTGATAGTTGAGAGTGAAAGATATCTGGTTTTGGGTCTGAGGGGTAATTCGTACTTACCCAATAGTTCAGGGTTGTAATTCGGACTTTTCCCTATAATTATATTTGATGTACAACCTTTCATCTTTGTTTTTATCGATACAAACCAGGGTTAGAAAAACCGCCGGGGGCCCGGTTACTGCCACCCAGCGGTACGGCGGTTACCGGCGGTAACCGCGCAAAACCGCGACAAATTTACAAATCGAAATTTGAATTCAAAAATTCGGGCAAACCGCGCGGTTTGGCGCGGTTACCGCGTGGTTTGTCGCGGTAACCGCGCGGTTTGGCACGGTTACCGCGCGATGTGTGACGGGCCGCACAGTAACGGGCCGGCCCTTTTTTTTTCTTTTTTCAATTTTCAAATTTATTCTCTGTTTTGCTCTCAAATTTGAATAAATATTACTCTTTTTTGAGAAATTTTTTCACCATAAAACACTACAAATCAAGCACTACTTTCACCATTTTTTTTGATTTTTTTCTTTTTTAAAAAATTTTTGAATTTGGACGAATTTCATTAAACCGTACCGCGCGGTACGGGTAACCATACCCTCGCGGTACGGGCGGTAACCACGGTAACCGCGTGGTTACCGCCGGTTTTTCTAACCCTGATACAAACTCAAAGTCGATGCTAACAAACAATTCTTGGAAACTCCCATATTAATCAGAAAAATCTAATAATTAATTTGTTGATCGTATAATTATGATCTATGATCGCATATCCATATTTAACATCATAGGCCACATTGAAAACCCATCTATTATTTTACACGCTATAGAAATTGAGACTAAACTAAATACTATTAGACTTATCACACCACGTAAGGACTTGTTCACTTTGTTGTCTCTTTTAACCCTATAAAGTTTTGTCAATATCAAATTTTGGCACATTTTAGCGTTACCAAAATTTGATAGTGTTGGATGTGTTTGGTTTAAAGCATTACCAAATTTTGATTAAGTTTTTGAGAGTGGAAGCTACCTTTTGGAATTACCAAAATTTGGTATATTGGAAATGGTAAGAATATGTTTAGTTTGTTGCCATGTCAAAATTTGGTAATGTTGAAAGTACAAACAAAGTGAACAAGCCCTAAATAAAAAATATCTGTTAATATTTTCACATATCACTAACAATAGCCGTGCAAGTGCAACTATTTGACAATATCCAACTATTTGAGATGTTGTTCTTCTAGCGTAGTATATAATTACTTCATCTTGAGGAAGTGTCAAAATTGTGGCGGTGGAGTGAATGATTTCAGTTTAAATTCTGATATTCACATGCCTATATAATGTTAAAATTTTGAAGTTTAGTGCGATAAGAATTTACTCGTGGTCACTTTGATCATGTATTAAGTATTAAGATGGTATTTTCATGAATATGTATATATGTATAGGTCTTTCATGTAATAAAAACGAACTACATGAATATTTTTCTTTTGTTTTGTATAGGGTTTAAATGGTTCTATGAAATTCCACTTTCCAAAGAAGGTCGGGGGTTCTTCCACCAACCCATCATCACTATTTTTATATATTTAATATCTAATATCCATACTATCATAAAAGGTAGTAGTGATCCCACCATCACTACTTTTGTATATTTAACAAATCCGCTAGCTTCTTACATTACGTAATACGATATCTAATCAAGTGAATAATATATATTTAAATAAACATTGTTATTTTAGTCACAGCAAAGCATGAGCATTAGCATATTGTTCGAAAAGTATCGATTCTTTGGGAAAGCTGGCGAGATCAAGCCGTCACGGCCTCGTGGGGCCGTCTTGACGAATGTTAATCTCCCTAGACAAATTTAACAGGCCGTCCCATCCCATCACCCGCCACACATTGCAAGAGGTTGTTTTCTTGAGAGCTCACCTGAACAGTCGAATCTACTATATGCAGCTTTTCTAACACCTTTCTCTCCTGATGACCGACTCCGTGCTGTTGGGTGTTGGCCACCAGGGATCCATCGGCGAGTCTCCGTTCGTACGCCAGACCGAGCCCATGATCTACACATACTACCACTATATCGGCCTATCGGCGGCCGGGAGCCCCGGAGCGCGCGATCAATAATATGATGCAGACAACAGCGAAAGCGATAGCAGCGACCAGCAAGCCACGAGCGCCCCGCGAGCACACCCACCACCGATGTGATCCCTCGTCGAATTCACGCTGATCCAGCCGCTGCCGCACCCGCCGACCCGCGGGCGCTGCTGCACGCCTGCACACGGTTCGATCGTCGCGATGGCTTTCCCCTCTCGTCTCGCGCGTCTGGCCGAGAGAGAGATCGATCACGGCCGCGCTATGCTGCGAGGCACGCGCGCAGCGGCCCCCCTCGTCTCGTGCTTGCCGCTCGCTGGTTCGCTCGATCGCCCACTCGATCGGATGCGCGCGTGTATTACGTGTGTGTCGCCGTGCGCGTCTCGTGTGTCACTGTGCGGTCCGCGGTGGCGTGGACCACGCTCCACGCATGGTCCGCGCGCACAGGCCATCTTGCTGTTCTGTTCCGCTCTTCCAGGTGTCTTGGGCCCATTTTCGAAGCGCTCCAGATCATCAGCGTGAGTTTGTGACCGTGACGTCCCAGAGTGGCCACGTCAATATGGTACCAGTATCACTTCCTCCCTGTTGTTGTTATGCATTGCTTTGTGAACCGCATCGATCTATCGATCGACCGCTTTGTGCTTCACAAAAGTTTGTTTGAAAAAAATGAACACCACTGCTACTGTAGCAGACTGTGCGTTTATTGGTACGGGTAACTTGACTCGATGATTGCCTATTCGCCTTACACTTCCTATAGTTCCTACTTATGTTGTCTATACATGAGACTATGAGCAATTAACCTTGGCTACCGAGGCACCGTAAATTGCACTAGCTAGATCAGGCTTTCGGTTTCAACCAATAAGTTTGTCACTGCATGCGTGCTTAGCGACTCATTGGCCCGTTGCTACTTTTTGTCATTTTGATAGCCTTTTTTCATGTCACCGAAGAGTCAAAAGGCAGTGATCAAACGCTGATGACCTGATCCACATCCAAGTAAATATATATACTACAGGTAGTAGAACTCTTGCGGTAGATCAGCCAAACCTACAGGTAGTTTTCTCTGATTACAACTCTACGCACTGATCTAGCCCGACTTTAGTTGGCAATTGTTTCCTCAAGCTTCTGTAGAATTAAAGAAACTAAAATGTGATCGTATAGCGCAATATGACTAAACAAAGTCAGACGACAAAACAGTACATACGCTCAAGGAATAATGCTCGATATTCGCGTAGTAAACACATCATCGTTCCTACCAAGAGTGTTCGGTTAACCGCCCTATCATCCTCTTCTCATTGTCACTCGGCACAAGGCGCATATATATGCACACTCGCACATGCAACGCATGAATGTTAATACTACCTTTCAAGCTGTACGCCTGCAGTAACAATAATCTTAGCCAAAAACTAAATCCCAAAACGAGATAAGAGCCTGGCGATGGCCGCACCGACGACGTCCATCCCCTGAAACGGCCAATTGATAGCGTCCAAATTACGCACACACATGTAAGGATTACTGCACTGGCTAGACATGCCACACCACCAGAGACAGAGACGCAAGGATGCCGACTACAGCAGCAGCAGCAGCTAGCTGCAGGCCTGAGCTTAGCATGCATGGCATGAACATTAAAATGGAACAAGTGAGGCACACGGACAGTGCACAGCGTGCAAGGCAAATGTACTTAACAGAGATGGACACCAGCCGGGTCACACTGTACTGGCAGATTTTCTTCTGGTGATGGATGAGATGTGTTTGTTGTGCTGCATGACTGCATCTCTCCCTGTGCATGGCTAATGGGTTCCATCTTCCATGTGCATGCCTCAATCATGCATGCAGGCGCAATTCCATGGGGGCCATGAGATGGTACTATATATATCCGATGTTATGTTAATTTCTCTCTCCTGGTCTTCCTCTTTTCCCTGTTTACCTGCAACACCTTTCCCTTTCCTGCAATTTGTTTACCTGAAATTAGTTGGCTAATTTGCTTATTTTACTCCTATCTGTGCACTTGCTTGTGTACCAGGCAAGGAGTGGCCTGGCTGGCTAGCTGGGTCACTTTTTTAGGTGCTGATGTGAAATTGGCTGGTGTCTTGGCATGAAGGAGACAAGGACATCAGACATTCCATGACTTCATACCTTCCCAAACTTCCAAACAAATACCCCAATCAGTGTCCGTCTTTGTGCTAAGCAGGCAGACAACTTCTTTTTTGCTGGTCATATGGCTTATCTGTTTGATTAGTATAAACAGGTCTTGATCGAGTACCGGTAGCTTTCTCAGGAACTTTGGCTGGAGGATGAACCGTGGGCCCCCATATCAGTGGGGCTCACCTGTCATTGGAATGCCGGGGAAATGAATTCTCTGATCCCTCTTCACATTAGCCCAGAAACCTTAGCTAGGGAGCTTGTGCATCAGTGGCTGCTTTTCCAGGTTTATGCTAAGTTTCCAGAGAGAATATACTTCAAATCACACTGTCCGAAGTCTGATAATCCACACAGCATTTTGAAAGAAGAAACTAACGGAGTCCGGGAGAATAGAACTAGATACTCTGTACTGCTTTACATGCCCTGTTCATCTCTTCTCCTACTGCTACTATGTACTCGATCGATCGATCCATTCATCATACTGTTACCTTCAGAAAAAAAATGAAAAGTACTGGTACTGCTACTGTTATGAGATTCCGAATCCAATAATTCCAAAATGGACAGCATAAGTCCATTGAGTCCTCGATCTCACAGCAACTTATATTGGCGCTACTATTTTTATATGTTTTCCGAGGGACCTATTTTTTGCGTATGTGCAGCCATATGGGTGCATTCGTATGCCACATTTTCTGGCATCAAGCAAGCTGTAAGGCCCGACCCGGCCAATTATTTCACGTACACGGTACACACATCGCCATCTTTCTTCTTGGAAGATATCTGCAAGAAAACTTTTAGTCTGAATCAATCAATCAGTAGCCATTCTTACCCAGCCAAAGGCCATGGCTTCAGTTCAGTGCTGTCCCTCTGAAGCTTGCATAAAGAAATTACAGTAAACAAGAGGACATCGCTTGCAAGATTAGTAGTACTAAAAACGAATCAAACGGGCCCCGTATCAAACTGAATCACCCCTCATGGAATATAGTTCCCTTGTGTGGATGCATGCAAGAACAAATTAAAAGTTTGCAGCTTGCTCATTCCATCATGTACGTACAAACCGGCAGCTAATTGACAAGCAAAAAACACCATCTATATTATATACACATACATAATCACACGGCGACAGCCGTCGCTAACATGAACAGCAAGTGAACAGACGCAGCATGCTGTTGAGGAAAGAGGGGTTCTTCACCCTTCACCGATGTGTAAAGAACTAGCTAGAGACTAAAGACAAGAGATATATATATATATACCTATACATTTAATACATATATACTCTCTTCTTGTCCATTGCAATGCTGGACACACGTACGGACACAACACATAGTTTACGTCGAAATCATCCGTCTCGGAGACGAAGCTCCGGGCATTTCTTGGTCCAAGAGGTGATCATCGACAGTGTCTCGCCCTCTCGATCATCCATTGGCTGCTTCCTGACTTGTGAGGACCCATCCAAGAAGATGCAGCAGATGCAATGATCCAGGCAACGGTGAAATGCCAATGCCATGAGCGTTGCCGCAGGCTATCTTGCAATACACAATCGATGCCCTGTCGTCGCTTGCCCACATACGCAACAAGGTATAATTTGAGGTTTGACAAGCAGCTCTTACCTCCATCTCACTGAAGTCTTAAGAAACAAGAAGATTGGTAGCAATGTCAGTCCATGCATGATGGTAGAATATAAATCCAGCAACTTTGAATTCAACATGCATGCATGCATGCAGTACAAAAAGTACAGGACGTTCTTCTATTCGTGGTGATGAACTTGCTTACAAAATTGTTGCGTAGACGGCATAACTGATAGGTGAATGAATTGCACACACATGATGTCAGTCCACAAATGAAACCTACTAGTAGTTCATAGTTTTACTAATATAAGTACTTGTCCTATGCACATATAATAGTATGAAGTATAGTAGTATATCCAAAGGGTATACCTTTAGTCAGTGATGTAAAAGAAAAGGGTGATCGATTTGATCTGATTCTTCAGGTCATGGGCGAGGGAGCAAACTTAGCTGTAGGTGCAGAGAAGAGGAAGACAGCAAGCAAGTAAAAAGAAGAGCTCGAAAAGGTTAGGACAAAGGCAAGTGGAGGTCACTCACTTTGATAGAATGGCATGTTACATACATACATAAAAAAAATAGAATGCTGTAACAGATGTGTCCTTGGGGAATAAACATGCAGCAGCAATAGCAGTAGCAAGTAGAAGGAATAATGTCTCAAGGCGTTTCTGAGCGGCCAAAGTGACAAAAAAATAGAGAAAAAGAGGAAGAACTAGCAGTTAGGCTAATGTTATAGTAACAGCATATGACCATGTACCTACTCCATCCAAGTGTTCCCTGATTCCAAGCTGATTGCATCAAGACTGGAGAGCTCATGCTCTTCCAATGGCCAGCTTCCAATCCATGCATAGATCTAGCTAGCTAGCTAGGCCATCACAAGGGTCTAAGCTAGAGCCACGTCACGCACAGGAAGCCCTGTCTCCTGCTTGATTATTCGTAGGCATCCTCACTGACCACTCGAGGGTGTACTGTTTGCCGTTGTAGCAAGTAGCAGAAGATGTTAGGATCAATGATGCATTTGATTGTACTGTATTCGAGTGAGCTCTGAAAATTTCATCTCTGATGAGACCTGGGTTTTGGTTCGCTGCTGTTTCATGGATGAACATGTAGAATTGAGTTGAGTTCAAACAATCGAACGCCTGCAAAATTGTACTGTGACGGACTTGTTTCAAATTTTCAATGGATCATTTCTGCTAGATACCTGTAGTCATGTAGATTCGCACTCGATGTATTGTCCAAACCATTCAGGAAAAAAGAACTTGCCATTGTCTTTTTATAAATTTTGTTCCAAGCCGCCGTATGATGCCCAGGACATACTGATATGTGATGTGGTTCATACTTTAATCATGATCCATGTCGACAGGGTCACCTTTTTTCCTTGTTAAGTGCAGCAATGCTTTGACCAATTGACGTCACCAAAACCATCACTTAGGCCAGCTTTAGCAGACAGGGCAATCTTAATTGTATACTAGTATATTATGCCTGTACTGTACTGGAGGAACCATACCATATGATTCTGTCATATGTAAGGCTATGTCGCTGCAAGCTACCTGCCAATTCTGAAATATTTAAAATTTTCCCAGTTTCAGGATGGAGATTCTGATGTCTGAAATCTGAATCCTTGAATTCCCATTGCCCAGAAGGAGTTGATGGGTCTCAAATGCATCCTGAAAGCTAATGGTTCAGCCTCAGCATAGCCCATGGGCTATGTAAACTGTCTTTGCAGGCTTTCAACAATAGGCGAACCTGATACACAGTGTCACAGTCACAGGAAGCACAAACTGAAGATAACGCTCAGAAGGAATCCACTGAGGTACTGATCGCTTAAATGCCCATTTATCCCCTGATAAATAAAGAGATGCTGAAGCTAGGGGCAACCCGAACTCATCCCCATCATATCAGTTTCATGATTCAAGATTCAAATGAACAAATGCACCCCTCGAGCAGCAATGTAAACTAAATAATTTTCTTAGTGTTGACAAGAAACATCACATCACAATAGAAGATTGCAGGATGTTAACCAAACCCAGGAGGCACATCAGGATCCTCATCGTCGTCATCCCCAGGGCAGCTAACGGCATGGGGCTCACCTCCATTTGGTTTCACTTGGTTATGATTCTCAGTATTTGATGGCTGCTGCTGCTGCGTTGCCATGATGTTGCTGCGCTGATGGTCACTGAAACCAAATCCTGGTGGTTCCTCTGGATCATCATCTTCCAGCTGGACTGCAACAGAAGAAGTTGATGCTTTTGCTGGGGAAACTTGCTCCTCTTTGGCATTCCTCTTCAACTTCTTTGAAGGAGGGTCCTCCTGCTGCTCAAGGTTCATCATTCTATTGTAGACAGCTTCAGAAGTTCCTCGGATATCAATTTCATTTGATAGGATGACACCCCATATCTCGTCTGAGATTTGACCCATTATTTTGCTCCTGGTTGCACATCACAATGACATACCAGATTATCGATATCTTGTCCAATGTAGTAAAAAGCGACAATAAAGAAAAACTAAATATAGTTCTTCAGCTTACCCGATATCTTGGTAAATCGCATCAGAAAGATCTTTCAGTTTTAACTTTTCAGATCCATCTTCATTTATTACCACTGACTGTTTCACCTCTGCAATTATGTTGCTGCGTAGCACCTCCTGCATGAAAATAAGTTGCAGCCAACTTATACAACTATATGGCATTAAGGTCTTACTAGAAAAGATTACCATTTTGAATATGTTCATTCAAACTTTTGTATGTGTAGGTACAGAAAGGTTAGTAACTTGAAAATTGAATCAGCAAACCTTGCAGGATTAACAACTGCAGGTCAAATCGATTCCTAGAAGGGCAAATGAAGTTGCTGATAAACTTGCAAATGAAGCGAGAAGGATCAGATCTAGGGCTAGAATTTACAGCTTTAGTCACAACAACTCTCGTGTTTGCTATCAATCTAGAAACCCAAACATAAGTGCCCTTGTAAACCTCTGTCTTGAAGAGGCCAATATAACTCATGTACTTTGTTTTTAATTTCCTAATATATAAACTAGAAGACATGAGTTTTTTTTAAAAAAAAGTTGAAAAATTGAAATTAGGGCAATAAAACAATGTTGAACAAATAAGTGTAAAATTTGACATATATTGTACGAACTTGAGCTAAAGCTAGAGCTAATAGAAGACTACACAGGAACGACCACTACAACGAATTGGCTTAATTACTTGATTGTATGTAATTAGTAGATCAAAACTGTATAGTATATTGCTTTTACTGACTCCTGCTACCAAACAACTGATATAAGCTTCATAATGCCAGTTACTCTAAAACTTTGTGGCTGTCAGTGCCATGGTCCACGTGACTCCACAAACATCTGGAGTATTCCATGCATGGTAACCGAACTAATTAATGCTTCCGTATCATTCCACACATATCTAGAGTAGCTAACAGTGGATCCTAAATCCAATGGTGAGTTATTTGCTTTGTCTAAGATCCAACGTTTTATGTGAACTTATTGAAATTAGGGCAATAAAACAATGTTCCTACATTAGAGAGTAGATCTTGTCTTCAGATGTGTGCTACTAGGCCATAGTATGCAAATCAGAGGGAGACATACTAAGCTTGGTTAACCATGTATGATGGCTGTATATAATACACATAAACTTATAGAATTACACAGCATTTGGACTTATCTGGCTCACGCCTGTATGCTATTAGGCTACATAGTATGTAAATCAGAGTGATACATACTTCAGCCATGCTTGCAGGCACATAATCAGTATGAAGCCAAAACTATTATATATAAAAAATATCTATACTCTAGGATACAACTCTTTTTTGCATTTACTATATAGAACAAGTTTACAGTTGCGGGATACATATATTATATCATGGGAACACTTTTACAGTCACAGGGGTGGGGTGCTACTAGTGTCTTGGGCACTAGTTACCTCTTCCGTATAAATAACAATAAAGGCATTCCAAATTTATGGCATAAAATGATACTATCTTCAACCTTCAATGGGGCACTTCGTTCTTAATCCATTCATTGCTATCCCTTTCGACACAGCTCTACTGCACATTTATGTTTTATTTTTCTATAATAATCCTTACTATCTACTACCTCCGTCCAAGAATATAAGGAATTTTCTCTATGTAACTACATGGCAAAAATCCCTTATATTCTCGGACGGAGGTAGTATATAAGTACAACCCACAAACTGCAGTTAACTTATGGCTATAAAGAAGCCCTCACGTTGAGCCAGGTCATCATAGTTGTTTCAGCCATTAGATGTCTGACAGCCCAACAGCCACACCATCTTTAACCAATACTTGCAAAATTCCTTATTTTTTACACTAATTAGTCAGTTCAAATTCCCGCAGCAACGCTTGGGGTAACCCACTAGTATAATAGAAAGATATGTCAACAATGTGTATTTTTCCCAATTACCCACACCAAAACTAGAAAACACAGTGCTACTACAAGAAAAAATCCAACTATACTGCTTACATGAACAAGGTGAAATGACTATTAAGGACGCAACGGTTTCATTGGACAATGTAAGAACAGATGTATCTGAAACACAATTTCTGATGATATAAATAACCTAGCAATCAATATGACTCATTTACAACGAACAAAGGCGCAACCCTCCTCACATTCATATGTCAATAGATGACTATATAAGATATGCAAGGTTACCAAACAATGTAGTAATGAAGTAAAAACACACAAACAGAAGCTACAAAATTTCCTTACGTTCCAAGTTTCCTACTAATATATTATCAAGTTCTAAATGCATTGCTACAGCTACGAACGATTGATTACATTCCTGATAAAACTTGAATCATGTAGTCCTGGTAATTCATGAGAACAAACCTGCTCAGAGCATGCATTCACACCCACTGTATAAAACTTAACACAAGAACGCACATTGCGGTTCGCCTGAAGTTGAGATAATGCAGGATGATCTAGGCTAAATCCACTGTCCCCATGAATGACTTAAGGAAAATCGAATCCACCCAATCGATTAGACTGTCAGTAACCCATACCAAACGCAGGATCAACGCAATTCGCAAAACGAGGGTTCAATGTAGAGCGACCCCTTACAGCAAATCCTGCCGTGTACGAGGGGAGGGGGTGGCGTATGATGGGATCTTACGTTGTCCTTGACCTTGCGGATGATGGCGCGGCGGAGTGCGTCGAAGTCTCCGTCGTCCTTGGCTCGCCCCACCACCTCCGCCCTCGCCGGCTCCCGCCGCATGCCGAGTTCGCGGAGATCGCTCATGGGAGCGGGGGGTGGAGCACGGCTCCACCGCGGGAACCTGTTTCACCGGCGTACGCCGCCGCCCTTCGAGTCCGTTGCAGATGGGGGAGGGAGGAGACTCCGTGCGCCGCCGCCGCCTGCTTCCCTCGATAAATTTTGGGATTTCGTCGGAGAGAGCGAGAACCGAGAGGACGAGAAAAAAGAGAGGAAAATATTTACTCACGAGGTAGCTACTCTGGTTCAACTCATCCTGATATAAAATTGTACCGAAACAACCCGTAGAATTGTTTAGAAGAGAAGACAATGCACGATAATTGATAAATGCGTCAGACATCGAATTCAGAAGACAACACAACGGCCTTTGCAATATTTCCAATAACAACATCTATCTATCTATCCACCTATCTATCTATTATATTATTTAGATAGTTTAAAAAAAACACCACATTCGCTGTTGAGACTAAAAATTTTCATATTAATCGTAGAAGAAAAAAGAAGACTCCAAATAAAAATACAATTTAGAAAGGCTAGAAATTTTCACATTGATTAGAGAAAAAAAAGTCCCAATAAAAATACAAATTAAAACTAACTGAAATTCAAAATTAAAAATAAGCAATATTAAAAAAAAAGTCTATGAACCCAATATGAGATTAATTAAAATTCGAAATAAAAAATAAAAGAATTTTTAAATTAGAAAAATAAAAAGAGAGTTCAAATAGAAATACAATTTTGAAACAAATGAAATTAAAAATAAAAAAAAATATTGAAAGAATAGTCTATATAGAACACAATACGAAATTAATTAAAATTAGAAATAAAAAATAAAATAAATTTCGAAATTAGAAAGAAAAGAGTTTAACTAGGAATACAATTTATAAATAACTAAAATTTGTAATAAAAAATAAAGACTATTGAAAGAAGAGACCATACAAAATAGAGCATGGAATTAATTAAATTTCAGAATAAAAATAAAATAAATTCAGAAAAGAGAAAAATAAATGTAAAAGTTCATGTAGGAATACAATTTATAAATAAAAATATCGAAATGAAAAATATGAATTTTTCAAAAAAAAAGTCCATCTAGAAAACAACGATGAGAAATACCAATAAAGAATGCAGAAGCAACAGACCCGTAAAAGAGTGATGGCGGCGGTTGATGGAACATCTACAAACTATAAACAAAACCCTAAATAGAATCCCAATGACGATTAAGAGGAGGAACGATGAGCAATAGAATCCTAATGACGATTAAAAGGAGGAACGACGAGCAGGCCGTTAAACGGCATGATCACGACGATTGGTGCGACTTTTAGAAAGTAAAAAAATAAACCCCAATGATAATCATATTCAATTTTTAAAATCTCAATGACAATAAAAAGATAAGACAGCTGGCGGATCTAGAGGAATACAATGACGAAACCGCTGATGATTTGGTGGGACGTCTAAAAAGTAAAAAAATAAACCCAAACGGTAATTATGTTCGATTTTTAAAATCCCAATGATAATAAAAAGCTAAGACGGGCCGTCTAGGAGTACAGTGACGATGTTTGACGGGACTTTCAAAAATTATAAATACAAAACCCAATAAGACAATTAACTCTAAGAACTGCAAGATTCAATTTTTAAAGGTTTTAAGAAAGATGAATAGAAGTCATGACATATCAAGCAAACATATAAAAGAATGACAAAAAAGTAAAGGATAACGATTGGTGTGACTTTTAAAAACTATAAAATTAAAAAAACGGTGATAATAAGATTCGACCTTTCAAAATCCTAAGACAATGAGATAGCTATTTAACAAATTTTAAGTAAAACCATATGTGTAAAAAATAGATAATTTTATATGAGTGCTAGCCACGCAATTGCGCGGCCCACCCAGCTAGTTGTAACAAAAAACAACACATAAATCATTTTTGAATGAACTTTGAAACAACCCGCATAAGATAGTGCGACCTTTCTATTGACATAGCAGAAAAAAATAGAAGTATATAGTCCTGAGAGATTATAGTCAGGAAAAAGAAAAAGACAACCACACTACACGTCTACGCCTACGTCTGATCCTGCTGCACAGAGATCCGAATGAGAAACAAAGCTATGGTTTTTCTTGTCTAGGAGACACAATGCCTCAACTTGCAATCGGCAAGCAAGCCAGAGATCACATCTTACAATTTCATGCGGGATACACAGAGATATTCACGATGGCTACAAGCTCTCATGTTCATGTCAAATGGTAGATGCTCGAGACTTGAGAGAATTGCAACGCGACTGGAGAAAAATGCAACCTGATTTCTTCTGCTCACGCCTTCAAAGTTTCTGTCCATAACATGGGTGAAGCTCTCACGGCTCAACGGCTGAAACGCTCTGAAATCGACTTCGGTATGAGGCTGGTTGTGTTTGACTGTTTCTCCAGCCTGCGTCAAGAAACGAATACTGTTAGTATTACATGTCAACATGCACGCAGCATGTGCAAGGGGAAGGCAGCAGGAAGTAAGAACCTTGCAATCTCTTCTATAGATCTCATTATTTGCTCTGAACTTGTTTCAATCACTTGTCCCCCAAGTATCATTTCATCCAAAATTGTATGCAGCTGCATTTGATATTGCAATTAGCCTAATAAGAATAGTGATTACCTTTAAGCAGTAACAATCATCACTATGACACGAGCAAAGACAGTTGGGATGAATTGTTGTAATGTTTGTCTAAACAAAAAGAATCTGCGCATCAATTCATATAAATATACACACTTTTTTTTACTGAAATAAATAAACACATTTTGAAGCATTACATGGTGTAGATTGTAAACACTATGGAAGCAGGGGACAGATGGCAGCAACACCATAGCCAACATTTTGGCATTGACGATTAAGGGCAGCATTACCAAAGGTGGACTTAGCCCCTAGCTCTCTCTCTCTCCGTAACAAAATTTCCAGAGTATTACTATTTTTTTTTACCATTCGTGTACTAAACTAACTTACTAGCAACACAATATTGGTCCTCTCTTGTAAAGGACCATAAGCATGCTTTATTAACTTGACCCTTTTATATTCTTCAAGCCTAGCCTCAATGGAGCATATTCAAAGTAAAAGGATCAAAACATGAGGATCACTTTACCTTGTTGAAGTTAAATACAATGTCAAGCTCACACACATTCTTGAAGCATCTGTCCAATGTTTCAACAAAAACTGTGCACAAGATAAAGTTTCTACAGATTAATTGATCTGCTGCAATCATGGCTGATAAAACGGAGAGTTAAAGAACTTAACAGAAGTGAAAAGAGCTGAGTAGTTCAGCAGCTACCCAGCATTGGACGAAAAAACAGTGCATGTTTGGGGCTGGGATTTGAGGAGTGGCAAACCATCAATTATTGGGAGAATGCTAAATACTAGTAAATAGTAATGTATGAACACTGAAACTGAAAGAAGTGCCACACTCATCACTTATGGTTTTGAATCTAAAAGAGGAATTGATATAAAGAAGCACAAGAGACATTACAATGAACATGTAAAATAAGGCAGGTCAAACAACTGAACAAGCATGTAGCATGATCGAACATGAACATAACAATGATTTTTGGTATGCGAGCGTAAACCATGCCTGTATGGTTGTTGCCTTGTTGGCATGTCACATGAGTCCAACAATTTCACTAACTAATAAACAGTTTCATCAATAAGGTGCTAGATTACCTTGTACAAGATCAAGCACCGCAAGTTCATTTTCACAGCTATCAAAGACAAAAACAAAGTACAATGTGGCCAAATGTTTGTAGACCAATTTTGCTCCCTGCAAGTGCAAAAAAAAAAGTTGACCATCATGCCATCATATACAAATTGCTAAATAAAGTTGTTTGTTTCCTCACTACAGTTTGACTGACATAGAAGAGAAACAGTAAATTTCATGAGGAAACATGAACTTGTACAGACGTCAATTTTTTTCTTTACTTTTTTTTTTAGAAAGTGTTTGCAATTGCATACAGATTGACTAAAAGTCTAAGATAGTGGCAGGTTATATAACAAAGAGAGAGATCAACTGACATTAGACCAAGGAGATTTCAAAAATTCCCATGTCAGTTCCAGCATGTGCTTATATTTTAGCAAGATTTTTTACTAGATCAGTCTTGGAGATGGTTCATTACCGGTCCAAAGATTGCATCAACCTTGACGAAATTGCTCACACTGTCCGGCCTTGCAGACAACACTGCAAAACGTGCTTCATAGATCAAGCATATAATCGTATACAAAAGGTGAAGAGCAGGAAAGTGGACCGCGTGCAACACATACACTGGAAGACACCGCGGACGAGGTCCTGATGCTTCTCGGGGGGCTGCATCCAATAACCAATCCGTGAAACAGAGAACAGATAGAAGAGGAGAGCACAATGGTCAAAAGCATTTCATCAAGCACGTAAGCTGCTATTAGTCTTGGGTGGGGAAATTGACCCAGCATTTGTCGGGTGGGCGAAGATTGGAAGGGATGGTGAATAGGGTAGAATCGGAACCTGGTAGCTGTAGAACTTGAGGAGACGCGGCTTGCCCTGCGTGCTCATCACCATCACGGCCTGGATCATGGCTGATGGGGAGGAGGAAGAGGCGAGCGAAATCACTCGGGTGGTGTTTGGTTAGAGTCTGTAAACGCAAATGGTAATTGAATCAAATAACACTGTTAATGGAATCGGATTCAAGCAATCCTAACTTTGTTTGGCTTGATGGTGTAATGAAAGCCATTTCCTTTATTGTGTTTGGAAGGAATACATGTAACGGTAGTAAGATTGCATAGCGTACAAAATCTTCCTACAAAGTTTGGGTATGAAGATGATGTGCAATGTACATTTTCAGATTTGAGCGAATAAAAATTTGAGGTTTATGTACATGCTGTACAGAACACAAATATGTAAATAGGCACGAACAAAAAACATGAAAAACATCAACAGAGAGAGAGAGAGAGAGAGAATAAATTACACCAGCAAACCAAACAAAGTAAAACTGACGATTTTTAGTAAGTAAACCTGCGTGATCCAGTCGTCAGGCAGGAACTCCGTGGAGGCGGCGACGCGCGCTGGCGGAGCTGCGGCGCACCGGACTTGCGAGGTGGCCAAGCTCCAGCGGCGGACGGCCCACCTCACCCTCGGCTCGCCGAAACCCTAGGGGAAGCTCCGGCGATGGACGAGGGCGGAGGCGGCGCTGCTGCAAATGTGGTGCCCGGCGGCTGTGCAGCACAACGCCGCAGCGCGCGCTCCGCCGAGGAGGACGTCTTCCGGCTTCCGCGACTTCCGCGCGCCGGGGATGTGGGGGAGCGGCGCCGGCGAAGCGGATAGCTTCTCTCCTACTCCTAGACCGTAAGTTCGTAACAGCTCGCGTGTGCGCGTGTACAAGGAAAAGTGGACATTGGGGACGATGATAGATTAACTGATTAATTTAAATTTGTTTTACCCCACAAACACTGAGCGCCTGTAGCTCAGTGGATAGGGCGTCTGTTTCCTAAGCAGAAGGTCGTAGGTTCGACCCCTACCTGGCGCGAAAGGCTTTCGTTGACTATATTTTATTTTTATTTTTTATACTAAAGGCTACCTTCTTTTGTAAGTCAAAGACTAGCTTCGATGTTTTTGGCATGTTCAATTATATTGCATCTTAAATTGTTTCCGTATTTTGTATGTCAAAGACTAGCTTCGATGTTTTTGGCACAAATTATGTTGTGTCTTTTGTCTTTGACTCTTGACATTAAGTGGATATTTAAAAAGTTTCCATTGTATTTTCCTAGTACAAGATTTCATCTATTTTGATTTGATCCAACATATTAAACAATGTATAGAACATGGTCAGCTAGGTGTTAGCAATTTCATCGTTGCTGATTACAAGTTATGACGCTTTTAGAAAAAAAAATTGTGTAATATATACCTGTTTTTTTACTTAAAAGCTACTTAAAAAATAAATTGCGATGAAGAAATATCAAAATTAATTTTAGTGTAAGTTTTAAAGTTTAAAATTTAGTTACAGATGATAAACTAAAGAGCAAAATGATGGATGTTTACGTTGGATTAATGGGCTAGGCCCAATTAATCCTAATAAATTTTATGGGCTCACAATTAATATGAAAGGGATTAATACCACCTTAGAAATGTAAGTAGAGAGATCTCAACTTAAATAGGCTGCTATCAGAGAGCACCTGTTGAGCGGTTGAAATGGTGGTGGGACTGCCACGCGCGTGCGAGTTGAGCCGGCTAGGGTGTGGGCAAGGCGTAGCTGTGGCTACTGCTCTATCTCTCTCTCATTATGTTTTGCAACAGATGGGAATTGAATCGAATTGAATCGGTGTTGTTACTCCTGTAATGGAAGACGATTTGATTATCAGGGTGTGGGCGAATTGAATCGGCGTTGTTACTCCTTTAATGGAAGACGATTTGATTATCAGGGTGTGGGCGAGGCGTGGCTTGGCTGGCTGCAACTGCTACTCTATCTCTCTCATTATGTTTTGCAACGGACGGGAATTGAATCGAATTGAATCAGCGTTGTTACTCCTATAAGGGAAGACGATTTGATTATCGATTGATTCTGTTGTTACTCCAGTAACGGACGGATTGATTTCTCTCCCTCTCGCGCACTATATAAACCCATCACCGGGACAGACAAAGACACAGATCTTTACTCTCTTGCACCTGGTTGTCCTTGCAACGAACGGGAATTGAATCGGCGTTGTTACTCCTGTAATGGAAGACGATTTGATTATCGATTGATTCCGTTGTTACTCCAGTAACGGACGGATTGATTTCTCTCCCTCTCGCGCATTATATAAACCCATCACCGGGATAGATAGAGACACAAATCTTTGCTCTCTCACACCTGGTTCTCCTCGGGACTCCCTGTTTCATCACCTGCGCAAGCCACTGCTTTCCCAGTTCTGAGCACCTGCGCGCACGGGTGCTCGAGACGAGCAGGCCTTCGAAATTTCGTCCGCTTGTGTACCTGCACGGGTAGGCGGACGATCAAGTTTTTGGGAAGTGTCCTCCAGTGCGACTGCTCCTGTTCTGCTTCGCTCCATCGGCACTGCATCCTCTTCGTCAGGCTCTTCATCCTCTACATCGACTCCCATTCTGCTTCATCTACTTCAACATGTCAACTCGTGGAGGCAATGGTGGCGGCAATGACACTGCTGGAGGAGGCGAGAACGACTCCATCAACAGAGGTAACAACAACAACAATGCCTCACCCAATACCGAAGCGTTCTCCGGGTATGTTGCATTCTTTGTTATAATATTAAAAATGGTCCTCGATGATGCTATTCTAGTTATTAGCAAGTTCATATTTAGCAATTTCACTAGATTAATTCCTGCTGCACATGTCATGTTTATTATCTTAATTTTTTGGATTAAAATATGCCAATTATGACCATATTTCCAACAATCCAAAAACTTGATAGGTCTTTTTCAATAGTTGGTTTTGTGGCATCACTAAAACCACATGCTTTCGATGGTTCAAATTATAAAAGATGAAAAGCATGTGCACTATTGTGGTTGACGGCTATGCAATGCTTCTTTGTTTCACGAGGCAAGACGCCCGAACAGCCTCTCTCACCTGAGGAGGAGGCTAAGTTCGAGGTGGCAGATTGCCTGTTTCGTGGAGCATTGATCAACGTACTAGCCGACAACATAGTAGACATGTACATGCACATGCCTTCTAGGAAGGACATGTGAGATGCACTTGAGGCCAAGTTCAAAGTCTCTGATGCTGACAGTGAGCTATATGTCATGAAGCAGTTCTATGACTACAAGATGGTCGATGACCGATCTGTAGTAGAACAAGCTCATGAGATTCAGATGCTGGCAAAAGAACTTGAGAACAACAGCTGTGAGTTGCCGGACAAGTTCGTGGTGGGTGGCAT
Source organism: Oryza officinalis (assembly GCA_008326285.1). NCBI lineage: Eukaryota > Viridiplantae > Streptophyta > Magnoliopsida > Poales > Poaceae > Oryza > Oryza officinalis. The sequence continues at coordinate 13,971,990 of BDMV01000003.1, read as the reverse complement.
TATTGCAAAATTGTCACCTTCTTGGTCGGACATTACCACTTCTCTAAAACACAAGAGGCAAGAGTTCAGTGTTACTGATCTCATTGGCTCTTCAGGTGTTGAGGAGAAAGCGAGGGCAAAGGACAACCATGGTAAAAAGGTTGAGGGAGGTTATAGTGCCAATTTAGTGTAGAAGAAGAACCCTCATGCGTCTCACAATAACAAAAACGTCAAATCTGATTTCAAACCCAAGGCTACAACCAATTTTTATAAGAAAGACAAGGGAAAGGCAAAGGGCAACTGTTTTGTGTGCGGTAAGCCTAGGCATTGGGCCAAGTATTGTCCTAATCGCAAGGACAAAAAGTCTGCAAACATGGTCATTAGTGACGGAGCTGTAGTAGAACAAGCTCATGAGATTCAGATGCTGGCAAAAGAACTTGAGAACAACAGCTGTGAGTTGCCGGACAAGTTCGTGGTGGGTGGCATTATTGCAAAATTGCCACCTTCTTGGTCGGACATTACCACTTCTCTAAAACACAAGAGGCAAGAGTTCAGTGTTACTGATCTTATTGGCTCTTTAGGTGTTGAGGAGAAAGCGAGGGCAAAGGGCAACCATGGTAAAAAGGTCGAGGGAGGTTATAGTGCCAATTTAGGGTCTGTTCGGCAACGTTAACTCCAAACGCGCACAGTAAACACGAAAAACGGAGCGGTCATTAGCGCGTGATTAATTAAGTATTAGCTAAATTTTTTTTCAAAAATGGATTAATTTGATTTTTTTAAGCAACTTTTGTATAGAAACTTTTTGCAAAAAAGTTCACCGTGTAGTAGTTTGAAAAGCGTGCGCGGGAGAAAAAACACTGTGCGGCACTGTGCGCGTTTGGAATGCTGCTTGCCGAACAAAGCCTTAGTGTAGAAAGAACCCTCATGCGTCTCACAATAACAAAAACGTCAAATCTGATTTCAAACCCAAGGCTACAACCAATTTTTATAAGAAAGACAAGGGAAAGGCAAAGGGCGACTGTTTTGTGTGCGGTAAGCCTGGGCATTGGGCCAAGTATTGTCCTAATCGCAAGGACAAAAAGTCTGCAAACATGGTCATTAGTGACGGAGCAGGAACATAGGGGTATGGTAATTTTTTACCTACAGTTCTATTCTTTTTTCACTCACCTAAGTGGTGGGTAGATACTGGCACTAATATTCATATGTGTGTTGATATTTCCCTATTTTCTTCTTATCAGGTCGGGAGAGGTTCCTCCTTGCTGTTGGGGAACGGTTCGCTTGCAGTTGTTCACGGTGTTGGTACGATCGATCTGAAGTTTACTTCGGGAAAGACCGTGCAGCATGTCCCTTCAATAAAGAAGAATCTTGTTAGCGGCTCTCTATTGTGTAGAGATGGTTTTAGACTTGTGTTTGAATCTAATAAATGTATCGTATCTAAATATGGAACATTTATTGGTAAAGGTTATGACAGCGAAGGCTTGTTCTGCTTTTCCTTAGATGATATGTGTAATAAAGTTGTGAACCATGTGAGCAATGATGATGAGTCCAATGTTTAGCATTTGCGACTTTGTCATGTAAATTTTGGTTGTTTGACGCGCTTAGCTAATATGAGTTTAATCCCGAAATTCACTTTGGTCAAAGATTCTAAGTGCCATACTTGTGTTCAAGCAAAACAACCTCGCAAGCCTCACAAGACATTAGAGGCGAGAAATTTGACACCTCTAGAACTTGTTCATTCCGATCTGTGCGAAATGAACGGCGTATTGACTAAAGGAGGAAAGAAATACTTCATGACACTTATAGATGATTATACTATATATTGCTATGTGTATTTACTAAAAACAAAGGATGAAGCATTGCATTAATTTAAGATCTATAAAGCTGAGGTAGAAAACCAACTTGAAAAGAAAATCAAACGGTTGGGGTCTGACCGAGGTGGATAGTATTTTTTAAATGAGTTTACTTTATTCTGTGAAGAGTTTGGAGTTATTCGTGAGAGGATGCCTCCCTATTGACCCCAGTCAAACGGGGTGGCCGAAAGAAAGAACCGCACTCTAACTGAGATGGTGAATGCCATGTTAGACACTGCAGGACTTTCCAAGGAATGGTGGGGTGAGGCTATATTGATTGCGTGCCATGTCCTGAATAAAATTCCTACTAAGAATAAAGAAGTAACACCATTCAAGGAATAGGAAAAGAAAAGGTTAAATCTCCCATGCTTGCGCACATGGGGATGTTTGGCTAAGATAAATGTACTATAGTCAAAAAGCGCAAACTTGGACCAAACACCGTGGATTGTGTGTTCCTAGGTTATGCTATCCACGGCGTGGGACATAAATTCTTAATTGTAAATTCTGGAATACCTGAAATAAGAGTTGGTACAATTTTTGAGTCCAAAGATGCTATATTTTTTTAGAATAAATTTCCCATGAAATATGCACCTAGTACTTCTAGTCAAGAACCTATTTTATCCCCTGAATCCTTTGTGCCGATAGAACACAATGATTAAATGCCTGAGGAAAATCCTGAGGAGGATAACATTGTAGCTACTCGAAAGAGTAAAAGACAAAGGTCTGCAAAGTCCTTTGGTGATGACTACATTGTATACCTTGTGGATGACACTCCAAGAACCATAGAAGAGGCATATTTATCTTCTAACGCTGACTATTGGAAGGAAGCGATACGCAGTGAGATGGACTCTATTATGTTTAATGGTACTTGGGAAGTCATCGAGCGTCCATATGGGTGCAAACCTGTAGGATACAAGTTGGTTTTCAAGAAAAAACTTAGGCCTGATGTACAATTGAAAAGTATAAGGCAAGGCTTATGGCCAAGGGTTATACCCAAAAGGAAGACGATGATTTTTTCGACACTTATTTACCGATTGCTCGCTTGATCACGATTCGAGTACTACTTGCTCTGGCAGCCTCTCATGGTCTTTTCGTTCATCAGATAGACGTTAAGATAACTTTCCTCAATGGAGAGTTGGAGGAGAAGATCTATATGGATCAACCAGACATGTATGTATTAGAAGGTCAAGAGGAAATGGTATGCAAGCTGTTGAAATCTTTGTATGGCCTTAAACAAGCACTTAAGTAGTGGCATGAGAAGTTTAACAAAACTCTAACATTTGCTAGTTTTGTTGTGAACGAAACTGGCAAATGTGTGTACTATCGCTATGGTGGGGGATAGGAAGTGATCTTGTGCCTATATGTCGATGACATATTGATCTTTGGGACCAACCTCAATGTAATTGAGGAGGTCAAGGACTTTCTATCCAAAAGCTTTGAGATGAAAGATTTGGGAGTGGTTAATGTTATTTTTAACATTAAGCTACTGAGAGGAGATGATGGTGGGATTACACTCATGCAATCTCACTATGTGGACAAGGTCTTGAGTCGCATTGGTTATAGTGATTGCAAGCCAGCTCCTACTCCTTATGATCCCAGTGTGCTATTAAGAAAAAACCGAAGAATAGCAAGCGATCAACTGAGATACTTCCAGATCATTGGCTCATCTCATTTGCTGTGAGCAAGTTGAGCCGGTTTGTTTTAAATCCGGGAGATGATCATTGACATGCTTTGAAAAGAGTAATGCGTTATCTAAAATGCACTATGAGCTATGGAATTCACTATGCTATATACCCAAAAGTACTAGAGGTCTATAGTGATTCAAATTGAATCTCTGATGCTGACGAGATAAAAGCCACAAGTGGATATGTGTTCACACTTAGAGGTGGCTCTGTTTTCTAGAAGTCTTGCAAGCATACCATCTTAACGAGGTCAATAATGGAAGCAGAACTCACAGCATTAGACACTGCCACTGTTGAGGCCGAGTGGCTTCGTGAGCTCCTGATGGATTTGCCGGTGGTTGAAAAACCAATACCAGCTATCCTGATGAACCATGATAATCAAATGGTGATTATTAAGGTGAACAGTTCGAAGGACAACATGAAGTCATCTAGGCATGTAAAGAGAAGACTGAAGTCTGTTAGAAAACTGAAAAACTCCGGAGTGATAGCATTGGACTATGTCCAGACGGCTAAAAATCTGGCAGATCAGTTTACTAAGGGGCTATAGTGTAATGTGATAGACAATGCATCGAGTGAGATGAGCCTGAGACCTACTTGAAGCTACATAATAGTGGTAACCTGTTCTATGTGATCGGAGATCCCGTGAATTAGGATGGCGAAACAAGCTATTGGGTGGTTGGAAGGAGAGACCCTTAAATGGGCTCATTTCTTTGATGTACTTCTCTCCTTTTTCTGTATGGCAGGGTGGTGTATACCTTAATATGTTCCGAGTGGCTTTCTTAAAGCAGAGATGTTGTCCTACAGAACATCTTAGAAGGAACACACCTATGTGAGTCCGACTGCTAGTCACGGTCTATGAGATTTGGGGTGATCTCTAGATACTCATGAGAAGGCCTGGAGTATGACTTATATGCTCCAAACAGAGGAGATGCTAACGACAGCCTAGTATCAATTAAGGAATTGAGTAAAGCCTAACTGCACAAGACTGACAATTCAAGGCCTAGTCCATTGTTCAATTGTGGTCAAGTGTAGCTCTTTTTTTAGGTGAAAGTTCAACTTAACAGTCTCCACCGAAACTCTGGTATAACAAACAGGTGCAGAACTGAGAAAATTTTCTGTGAGCTCTGAATTTTGATGGGGATTGTTGGATTAATGGGCTAAGCCCAATTAATCCCAGTAAATTCCATGGGCTCACAATTAATGAGAAAGGGATTAATACCACCTTGAAGATTTAAGTGGAGAGATCTCAACTTAAATAGGCTACTATCAGAGAGCACCTGTTGAGCGGTTGAGATTGTGGTGGGACGCGCGCGCGCCGAGCCGACCGGGGCAGGACGAGGGCGTGGCTGGCTGCGGCTACTCTCTCTCTCTCTCTTATTATGTTTTGCAATGGACGAGAATTGAATCGAATTAAATCGACGCTGTTTACTCCTGTAACGGAAGAACGAATCAATCTCGATTTGATTATTGGATTGATTCCGTTGTTACTTCAGTAATAGACGGATTGATTCCTCTCCCTCTCGCGCACTATATAAACCCATCACCGGAACAAACAGAGACACAGATCTTTGCTCTCTCGCAACTGGTTCTCCTCAAGACTCCCTATTTCATCTGTACCTATGCTAGTTACTGCTTCCCCGGTTCTGAGCACCTACACGCACGGGTGCTCGGGACAAGCAGGCCTCTGAAACTCCGTCCGCTTGTGTACTTGCACGGGTAGGCGGGCGATCAAGTTTTTGGGGAGTGTCCTCTGGCACAACTGCTCCTGTTATGCTCCGCTCCATCGGCACTGCATCTTCTTTGTCAGGCTCTTCATCCTCTACATCGACTCCCGTTCTGCTTCATCTACTTCAACATGTCAACTGGTGGAAGCAATGGTGGCGGCAACGGCGCTATTGGAGGAGACAAGAACGGCTCCATCAACGGAGGCAGCAACAACAACAACAATACCTCACCCAGTACCGGAGCGTTCTCTGGGTATGTTGCATTCTTTGTTATAATGTTAAAAATGATCCTCGATGATGCTATTAGTTATTGGCATGTTCATGTTTAGTAATTTCACTAGATCAATTCCTGCTGCACATGTCATGTTTATTATCTTAATTTTCTAGATTAAAATATGCCGAATTATGGCAATATTTTCAACAGTTTACAGTCTCATTTTGCTTATTGGAGAATCAAAAGCAGTAATAGATTTTTGTTTCTCAAGATGTGGCGGAGATCTTACATATAACTATCAACAAAATTGTTAGATGTGGCAGGAAACAGTTGATGGAGACTAGTAAGACTACCATTACCTAGTTCAAGATCTTAAACACTAGGCTGTACTCCGTTTGTTACCCGCCACCTAAATTCATGTCTTTGTACTTTGTTTGAACATGAATGCTACCGGATACATTTTTTTTAGCCACTTTGCAAAATTGATATCGACATGTCAGAAGCACAAACCACAATAAACAGAGAAACAACAAAATACACAACTGGTTTCATGTCCTTTTGTGTGTACATAGGTGGCTGTAAACGAAAGACGTATGTGAAGCTAAATAATAGCTGAAAAGTTGGATTCGACGATTTTGCCACTATTTATATTGGGCAATTGAACGCACGTTACAAGGCCCCAATCAGTTACAAGTGGGCATTTGTTCACAATTACACATGGAGAAATTAAATAAAAAATTGCCAGCAAAAGCAATTTCCATTTTCCTTCATGGACAACTATATGTTTTTTTTCTTTTTTACATTTTCGAATGGCAACTTTATCTTTTTCTTCTGGGCTGCCAAAAATACCAAACGGAATTATGCAGTCATGCCTGAAGAGGTGGTTTTTGGACTTTCGTGTGCATTGTGTGAGGTGTCAGTTGAGGGATTTACGGGGCTCAATTCCTTGGAGAAATAATTTCGTATAATGGAGAGGAAAGCTTCTTTTCAGGACTACTAGTCCACTATTCGTCTCTTCCCTAGCATACTGTGTGCATGTGTGAAGAGGGGAAGAGGGAGCCAGGCACCTTCGAGGCTTCGAGCCTAGGAGCTCAATCTGGTCAGGAATTATGTCCTTGCTTAGCTCTGTGTTCTTCGATACTGTTCATGGAAACACTACACTGGATTCCTTGTTTGAGGGATGTTTCTGGTGTTCAGTGTTAAGTCAGAATCTCGAAGTCATTTCTTGTTCTCTGATTCCCCAAAATCTTATACTTTGTGCTAGTGAGGATCATGATTATGATTTTATCATCCTCTTCTTCACGTTCCATCTCATACAGGAGTATGAAAGAATTATCAAATTATTCAGCACTACTTCATCCTTAGTTTAGAAAATGAAAGGGGATTTCTAAAGGAACATTAACACTGCATCATAATAAGAAGTTCATGAATTGTTTGCGAGTTTGATTTGCTTTTGTTAAAGAATTTCTAGTTATGTTTCTTTATCATTGGGAAATAAGTTCTTCCATTTATGTCCTGTATGCAGAATTCATTGTAGTTCTTGAGAAGTATCCGGTATCTGTATGTCATATTCAGGAACTAGCAAGGTGTTCGTCCAAGAACCTATTTTCTGTTTCTATGTTTTCTATGAATAGGTCATAGGTTTTCATTCTCATCCGTCATGTCCTATGTAGAATTCATAATACATGAGCAGTATCATTGTCAATGACTTGCACAGTTGTGCTCGGCTGAAAATTTGCCATGGTGCAGTTCATCACAGATGCCTAAAATCCTTCCATTTTAATTCCCTTTTTTCACCGTTGCAGATGGAATACCCAAGGATGCTTACATCCTGACTGCTCAAATCCATCCTCTGATAGTCTGATGTGAGCAACTCAGGTTCAAGAATCTTGGAAACATGGGGAAAATTCCCGGATCAGAAGTCGCCATGGCCACGCCGGAGCCATCGTCTTGGCTGAGCCTCAAGGTGTTCTTCCTGAGGGTGAGCAGGTGCGAGGTGAACGAGTCCATGCTGGATTCTCTGACCGTCACCCACGCCCCGCTCACCCCGGACACCGTGCTCGAGGTGAACGGCGGCAGCGTCGTCAGCAACGGCCACGTGTCGCTCCGCCTGAACCGCGCCGGCGGCGTCGGCGCCGCCGTCTCGGAGGGCGGCGACTCCTGCACCTTCGTCAGCACTGCGGACGTCAGGGTGTCCGGTAGCGTGCGGTTCGAGGTCCAGTGCGGGGGCGAGCGGTTCCTCGTCGGGATCCTGGACACGCGCGACGCCGGCGGCGGCGGCGGCGGCGGCTGGGTAATGAAGTGCCAGGTCGCGGCGCAGCGCGGGTCGGGCCTCCTGAGGCGCGGCAGCAAGGAGACGAAGCCGCCGGTGGTCGAGGTGTACGTCGCTGGCCTGGCCCGCGGCGCTCCGGTCGTCTTCACCAGGGCGATGCAGCTGCGGTTCGGGAGGCGGCGCCACGTCAAGGCCTTCATGGAGCCCATCCCCGAGCACGGCGAGCCGGCGGAGGACGCCAAAGAAACGCTGCCTCCGAAGCATGAAACCGAGGTGAAATCCCAACCATTTTTCTCGATGAATCACCGTTTGTCATCGTCGATTTGTTGAACTGAAATGCTTGAGCTGCACCGGGCATGTAGGTGTCGGAGTACAGGTGCTACAAGCCGGAGCAGGACGCCGGCGACGCCGACTACGACGGCTTCTACATGAAGCCTGCAGGCGAGGAAGACGACGACGGCGGCGATTTCTCGTGGTTCACCGCCGGCGTCAGAGTCGGCGTCGGCATAAGCGTAGGCATCTGCCTCGGCATCGGCATCGGCGCCGGTCTCCTGGCCCGTTCATACCACTCTACGTCGAGGAGCCTGAGAAGCCGGCTGATCTCGAGCCTGTTCTGAACATCAACATTGCATCAAGATCACTGTCCATCTCAAAATTCAGATATCCCTCTGTATATATATCCTTGTTAGTACTACTACTAGTTACTACCGTCGTAGATAGATGAGATGTATCTCTTTTGTCACCGTGGCTTACTGGTTTACATACTTGTATGATCAGGCATTGTCAATTTGAGACCCTTACATATCTACCCAGATCGATCAATCGATGTCATTGATCACTAGTGCATCAAGATCCCGATGTCGTGAAACTAATTTCATTTGAAGATTGCACAAGTCTATTGCACACAGGTGTTAACGTCAAAATCTGATAAGATTCTTTAGTGGATTCGGTTAAAAAGAACGATCAGCCGATGAAAAGTTTATCTAGAAGAGACCGAGACCCTGTTCTAAAGTCATAAAACTTTAGATAAAACATAAAGATTATCGTGACACGCTTTTCAAACTTCCAAACGGTGCGTTTCGTACGAAAATTTTTAATATGAAAGTTGCTCTAAAATGTCAGATTAATTCATTTTTCAAGTTTGTAATAATTAAAACTCACTTAATCGCACGTTAATCTCACCTCGTTTTACGTGAAACACTTTATCTTTATCTTTATCTTCATCTTTAGGAGATTCAAACAGGGCCTCAAGTTCAAGAAGAAATCGTTAAGACCGTCGCATGACAGCTTAATTTATCTATTAATTAGATAAGTTTTGTATTTAGGAAAGTTTGTGTCATGTCCGATAAGGACTTTATATTTTTTCTTTTATCTTTAGAAAAATTTGTGTCGTGTCCAATTAAGACTCTTATCGGCCTATGGGTATAAATATGTACACCCGGGGTCCTTGTAAGATATCTCCACAGATCAATATATCTATTTTTGGTGCATTATCACCCTCTTATAAGGTTATATTTCGGTGAGTTCTTATTTTCGAGCATGGGCTACATCGATTGAGTTTGGCCTCCGGCAAGAAGTGAGTTCCATCATCTTCGCTTACGCTGGCGTGGCTAGGACTTTCTCGGTTGAGTCCGATATTTTAACCGGGCTAATGCAAGTGTTGCCTATCTGGTATATCATTTTTATCTTCAGTTCCATTACTGTTTATAGTCACATCGGCTTAGTTAGGACTTTCTCGGTTAGGTTCGATATTCTGATCAAGTTGATGTTTCTTTAAACATAATGTCGCTTTAGATAGATTTGTTATATCCATCACGTTAGACAGATTTATCGATTCATTGAGTATTAAATTATCATATACAATTTTGTGCTACATCAGTTAGGTCCGACCTACTAGATTGTTATTGATAATCTAAGTCTTATTAAGCCGATAGGTTTATGCTAATATTTCATCGAAGGGTTAACCGATCTTATCTGATGTGTTACATTTCTCTTTGATAATTTTACTGTCTTGGTTAAATTTAATACATGACCACTTTGATCGGTGTCATATCGGCTGGTTTAAATCTATCATGCAATTATCAACTGTAACGCCCCGATTTTCACCCCGTCGAAAAATCTATTTTATTAAAATCCAATTTTCAAAATTTTGGTTCTTTGAGTGTATTTAGGATTTTGTGCCAAAGATCTCAATTGATTCATTTCCTTGTGAACCCAAACTCTTGATCATGATATTGTCTCCCAAAATTAAATTTCCATTATTCGGATTTTGAAGTTTGAGTTTCCCCTCCTAAACCTTTCCAAAAATTCATACGGTTGAAACTTCGATTTTGGAATTTTTGATCGTGCAGACAAATAATCTTTTTCCATTCAGAGAGTCTAAAAATATTTACTTTTAGACTTGGACCGTTCGACAAATATTTCCTATACGTGTGCATATCAAAACCAATATTTCTACGCACGTATCGACAGACGTTTCTCCTGTTGAATTTAATCGTGCACCGACGGAACCGACAAAAACCGAGTTTTTCCTTCAATCATTCTTTTCCAAATAAAATCCCCGTGTTCAGATTTTGAAATCCGAATCACGCCCTAAATCACCTCCCCAAATTCTATCTGTCCCAAATCATTTTCTTTGAAGCTTTACTTATTCCATTCGTCGCAAATTATTTTTCCAAAGCCAAAACCCCTCCAACCCAATTTCCTATCTGTCCAAAAACCTCAAACAAATCATTTCACATCAGAGCCACAGTCCTTTTACAAGTTCAAAATTGTCTACAGCCCACGGGCAAAAATGTCAGCAGACAAGCATGCGTGCACTCCTCTCTTTTTCTCCACTGAGACAAGCAAAGACCATTTTGTTTCACCATTCATGCATGCACACGTTATCTCCTTTGTTTCCTTGCCTCCTCTGCCTCCCTGCATTCTTTTCACTAAGCAAGGTAGGCACCTCACTGCCCCTCCCCTGACACCCCATTAACCACATCGAGACAATCAAAGTAGGCATCGTCCCGCGTTTTCGACTGAGCAAAGCAGAGGAAGCTGTAGAGAAAAAGGAGAAAATAGGGGCGAGTTGTCCACTGTCCACCATCCCCTACTTCCCCATGGCAACCTCATCACGCTCCCTGTCTAATGCTCCATTGCACCATGATAAGAAAGCTTAAAGGCACTAGTCCACATCGAAAGCAAACGCCGAGTCCACACCGTCCAGCACCAGCCACCGTCCTCGCTCTCCTGTGCTGCCCTGCCAATGGCGTCAGTCGGACAGAGCAGTTGGCCCCGCTCGACTGAGCCGCCTTCGTCGCCACCCGCCGGTCGCGGCGGCTATAAAAGCCGTCATTTTCCACTCACTATCGCCGCCTCTTCTCCAACCCAAACCACCGTGGTTCTCGCCATCACACCGACGGGCTGAACGTCGTCGTCGTTCGGTCGAGCCGCCCGACGTCCAGCCGTGCCGCCCGAGTCGCCTCCCCGCCGTCGTCCGGCTGAGCCCCGGCCGACGCCGCCCTGGCAGTACCGACGTCATCCCGGACTCCACCCTGCCGCTCTGGTCGGCACACTGTCATGTCGCGCCTCCGCCTAGCCGGACGCTCAGCCCGCCCGTCGCCCAGGCCGAGCCGAGCCCCCGGCACGCCGTCTCCCGGCCGAGCCGCCTGGCTACCTTCCTAGGCCGTGCCGACCGCATCGCTGAGCAGACCAAGCCGCGGCCAGCACGCAGCGTCGCGCGCACCATCCGCCTCCACCGCGCCACGCCGCGTCAGGCCCGCGCCAGGGCTGAGCCGGCGCCAACCCACGCCGGCCGCGCGCCGCCTCGGGCCATGGCCACGCCACACCACGCGAGCCGCACGCCGCACCACGCGCGCCAAGTCGCCCCGGCCAGCGCGACCCCAACCAAGCTCGCGGCGCCGCGTCGCCGCCATCCTGCGCGCCGCCTCGCTGTCGCCCTCCATCTTCTCCACCTGCTCGGGAAGATGAGAAAAGAGAGAGAGAAAGGAATATTCTTGGGAATAAATCCTTTTTCTCACATTTCAAAAAATCCAGTAATCTTTCAAATTTCGTATCTCCTCAACCGTAAGTCCGCTTGACTCCGTTCAACTTCCATAATCTTTCTAAAAATGAGATCTATACAATGGCACAATTAGTTTATAATAGTTATTATTTGCTTTATAGGGTTTTGGATATTTTTCTCTTTTCGATCGCGTAGTGGACGTTTCAGAGATGCAGCGGACGCGGATTTTCTCGAAGGTTTGAAGACCAACAATAAGGCAAGCCACTCTTCGATCAAATTGCTTCTAGTTTATAAAATGTGTTGATTGCAAACTTGCATGCTTAGCGTACACAATTATTTTGATCGGCCATCGGTCTACGAGCACACGACCGACGGACCAACCTATGTAGTTGTATTATTTTCCATAGGACCTTGTTAAACTTAACCCTTGTTGCTCCACCACAGCAATACCTCGATACTTGCGCTCTCTGGGCGTAGGTATCCTTTTGCACCATTGGTTTATATCAGGTTTATACATGGTTATCGATGTGAAAAAACTTGGGTTGTGAAAGGTTTATAAAACCCGACTCGGGGAGTCGGTGACTTTGAAAATAAAATGATTTTACGGGAGAAAACTTGCGGTGCGAATCCTCTCCTGTGTGGTTTGGTTTCGTAGTCGCGCATAAGGACCGATTCCTTTGGGTTTTACATCCGAGCATCTCACAGTACGATCATATGGGTAGAATGGGATGCCCCTAGATGAGTAACTAGCTGAAACATAAGTGTCTAGCATGTTGGCAGGTGAGGAGCACCGGTATGGTGAGTTTACGGCAATCTCCTGCAGTGGGGATGTGTCGGGGGTCCATACGGTGGGGCCTAAGTAGATGAGAGCCTAAAATTTGGCCTGATGCTTGGTGGAGAGATTCCACCCATCTGCGTGACACGGGATATTTATGGTTTGGTTAGAGAAAGGCTTTGTCACGAACTTCTGGTACCGGCCAGTATCGGTGTAAGCTTCGTATCTTGTGGGAAAAGCGTACAGTCTCTGCAGAGGTTTACTGAACTGTTCGAACAGCTGTGCCCACGGTCAAGGGCTAATGTGAGGTGATTCCCATAGCGTAGATTTGTTTTTAAAACTTATTTAATAAATTGGTTCGTGGGATGAGAACCGTTACCAGAGTCCTTTTTTGTGACGGACGGCCAGCCTTCGTGGTTGGGAATAGGCCTGTGTGACCTGGGGTGTTGTCTGACACCATAGGACCGAGAGGGCCGGTTTAGGGGCCGAGATGACCGAGTTTGGGTTGGCAGGTCGAGAGGACCGGACCCGGAGTTGTTAACCTTGAGACTTGGTTAACGAATGATTATTGGCGAGAATGTTGGTTTATGTGTTGGAAGTGAAAAGAAGCTAATAAAGGAGAAAGTGTTATAAATGCTAAAATTTGGCTTTTCTGCTCGGGTTGTTGCAAAGCAACTCATGTTTGGATTGAGGTGAGACGCCTCCTTTTGAAGGAAAAGTGTACTTTTTAAACCTACACTTAGACCTTTGAAAAGTGTTTTCAAATGCTTTGCCAAACAAACTCAACCTTTCTTTGAAGTTTGCATGTACACATTTCCTAGTGGCTGCTGGGTACGAAAGTACTCAATCCCCATTGTTGTTGTTTTTCTCCCCTTGGCCTAAGTTCAGGAAGAAGAGGAAGGTTGGAGTTTTGTCCCTAAACCCAAACTACTGCCGTGGATTTGGTGTCTTAGCTCCGCTAAGTTTTGCTGCTGTTGACTCTGATTGGAGGTTGTAACTCAGGGATTACCCGAAGATGCAACGTAAAGGTATATTGTATGTATTTAATTCTTGCATTGATTCATCATGTTACCGCTGGTACCAGCATCGTTATCATGGGATTGGTACCTGTTTTGCGGTTTCGTGGGAAAGCGGTTTGCCGTTCTCCTGCGGCATGCCCTCCTCGATGCCATCGGTACAGTGGCGCAAGAGCGGGGTGTGACATCAACCTTATGCCGTATCGGTTAGGTCCGATCTATGAGGTTGTGGTTATAAGTTAGATTTATTTAAGTTAATAGGCATTAATCATTGTTTCATCGGGGTTTCAACCGATGAGTTATCTAAATGTTGCATCGGCTTATAAAGATTATATACAAGTTGGTTTTAGTCGATTGCAGCAAAGGTTTCATTAATCACTTAATCATTTGGGTTTAATAACATCGGACTTTCAACCAATGTATGCTTTAAATATCGGATCATCTAATATTCTATATCATATCGGCTGACTGGTTTGTTAGATATTTGATTCATTATATCTATATCAACCGATTTGTTCATTGGATATATGCTTTGTTACATTTATATTGGTCGATTGGTTTATTGTCCTATTATATTATCATCAACCGATTGTCTTTATATCATTATTTATCTAAGTGTCAGAATCTACATCGGACATGTAACCGATTGTTCAAAACCCTATCGACATCGGCTAATATCTCTACATTGGCTTATTGACCGATCAGCTCTGCGACATTGGCTAACATCGCTACATCGACTTATTGACCAATCGGTTGGCTGATCGTCATTTTATATATCTTGTTAGTTACATGATCAAATTAACTGACACGTCCGCATCTCATCGAAGTTTAGGACTTACACTGGAGCTAAACAGATCTCTCAGATCTTCGTGTGTCATACGCAGGATCTACGTCAATATATTTTTTGGCACACCTGATAGGACAAATTTTGTGTTAACAATAGCTTATTACTTGATATGACTCTTCATGAAGATTGTGGCAGGCATCGCCGGCCATGGCGGTCTGATGGTGACCACCGCTGGGGAGGGACCCAACAGGAATAGGGGGAAACTCAAGGGGCTCCACCGGAAAACTCCCACCGAATTGGTATGGATCGCCGATGATAGATCGGACGGTTCAACTGAACCCTCTGGATAGGATCGTCGCTAGCAATGGTAGCGACCCAATTGCGGGTGGGCCAGCCGTGGCCCATCTTTGTTTGCTCCCGAGGAAGGCCATGTCATTGTGCTCGTATTCGACCACTAATCAGAACTAGACCCATACACTCCTTAGACCTTTTGGGCCAAAAGGCCCAGTTACGCAGCCCATGCTGTCGAGCTGTCGGCAAATTGAAAGAACTATAAACTATAGTAGTGGCAAATTTAGACCTTTCCTCAGCTGTCAAGTGGGCCCACATGCAGTGACAGAGAACTCGTATTAGTGGCCTCCCTCAATCTCTGTTCATGCATGACAGCCGCATCCGTTGCCGCGCGCCCACGTATATGACACCATCACACATCGTTCAAGTTGAACAGCGCCGTTGTGGATGGCAACGCGTGTCGAGGAGGAGGCGGCGACGGAGGAGAGAGCACCCGCCGCGGCGTTGCTCCGCCGGATCATGGCGCCCAGCGCATGGAGGGCGGCGCCCACGGCGGCGGCGGGATCGTCGTCGTACCTGGTCACCGCCGAGGCCGGCGGGGTGGAGAAGATATCCATGCTGTCCGGCTACGAGCGCCTTCCGAGCGTGTATGGCACGGCGTGCCCCGACGACGACGAGGGCGGCGCGCGGTCGTTGTCGTCGCCGGCGTGCCCTCCCCGCGTGGCCAGGCTGCTCTGGGGGGCGCTCACCCGCGCCGTCCAGAGGCCTGGGAGGTGCAGGTGCCCTGGAGACGAGGAGGCGGGGGTGACGACGAAAGAGCGGAGGCGGTCGTCGTCGTCGTGGCGGCCGGACCCCGACAGGCGGTGGCCGGTGCAGGGCTGGAGCTAGCCGTACCGTACTACGTGCTTGCGTGCATGGGAACACATGAACCTCATAAATCGTGGTTGATTTAAAGTTCTTGGGGGAAATTTGAATGTATTTCTGTTGGTTTGATGACTGTTCAATGAAATTCAGTTGCAAATATGAACATGTATTACGTCGCAACCGACTGGGGTTAGACCGGAACAGAGGCCGAATCAACATTCTGTTTGAGCCCATCTCTTCCATTTGGAAGCCCATTTCATAGGATTGATCTGCTGATGCATGCTTCGATCTCAAGCAAATTGCGCGGGTAGATTTCTGCAGCTCGATCAGCGAAATGCTTCCCATCTACTCGTCCCGTGAATCTTACCACGCAAGTTGGCATGTGTACATGTAAATGTTCAGATGCTATGGTTTACCTTGTGACAAAGACCACTGCTACTCCTGCGCAACAGCACAAACTTCGCTTTGAGGCGTGAGTTACAGACTTACAGTAATACAGTGCACATTGAGAGCAAGTGTTGCCATCTTAAAGAGAAAAAAAAGAGGTGTTTACAGTGTCAGGTAAGGCATATCTCAATCAGACCTTGCTATGCTTTTCATTTTCTTAGCTACAATCTCCCTGTTCTTTTCCGAGTGCTACTACATGATAAGAACAGGCAGCTAATAGCAAAGTTACAAAAAGAAAGAAAAGTTACAAGCTTCAATTTTGTACTACCTACAGTAAGCAGAGACCTGCACATGATGAATTGATGATATGTGTTTGTACTAATCAAATGACACTGCAAAATGTACTGATACCCACAGTCACAAGCTTCAATCTGTGAAGTTCTGAACCCTGGTAAGGAATATCTGAAACTGACCTTTCAACAGCAATGGCCTTTTGACCTGTGGATCCCAGGATTTCCTCCCAGCAACCGCCAGTATAATTTGTGCAGAGAGACGCGCTAGCACATACGCAATTAAATCGTGGCAGTACGATTCAACGATATAGAGCAGCTAAAGTGTTCAATTTACGCAGCTGTTCCTGTCCTACGGGTGAGCATATATAGGTGCCCGAGGCCAAGGGGATTGGAGATGCCCAATGACTTTAGGAATTTTTCTCATTGCTCACTGTCCAGATCCAATCAAAGTACTGAAGGCTGGGGAACTTGAGACGTCAAGCTCAACATTGATTCGGTTCAAGCCCCTCATAATTTGGAGATATATTGGGGGTGGGTATTGTGTCATCTCTCAAGGAGGTTACTTGTTCTGGGAGTTCGTTGGGGGTATGTGCATTATAGTTGGATATGCACAGCATCCCAAAGACACCAACCGATCGATGCTGTGATGGTTTAGAGCTATCATATTGAAAATTTATAGATTTGCCGGCGTGTGCGTATTTTAGTCGTTTCTTCATTCTTCCGTTCTTATTCTTGTTTGGGCAAGATTGGTTTGCTGATGCTGACGGCTGACCGCCAAATTAAACATGCATGATAATGCCAAAATCTGATCGTTTGGATGCATCCTGATCCATGTCTGCCTGCCCCCAGAACAAAGGCCACTGCAAAACTGAAGATGCCCACAACGAATCCAAGCGTAAAGAACTAAAGAACTAATGATGTTTGAATCTCCTGAAGATGAAGATAAAGATGATAAAGTGTTTCACGTAAAACGAGGTGACATTAACGTGCGATTAATTAAGTTTTAATTATTACAAACTTGAAAAATGGATTTATCTGATATTTTAGAACAACTTTCATATAAAAAATTTTTACACGAAACGTATCATTTAGCAGTCTAAAAAACGTGTCACGATAATTTTATCTTTTATCCAGTATCCAGAAAGTTTAGAAGAAACGAACGAAGCCAGGCCAAGAATCTCTTGCAGGTTACAACTGCTGCCTTTACCCTGAAGCTACTCATCAGCTACTACACAGCCAAGGCAGCAACAAAGCCAAAGCCAGGCAGTGGCATGGCTCATGGCACGAGGCCCTTTCGGTGCTGTGCCGCTGTGCAAACCTAGCTGACCAAACAAGAAAGAAAGAAATCCAGATGATCAAACAGTCTGACTTGACAACAGAACATCCCTGTGCGATGACAATGCACGTACAACTACAACGGTATAATTGTCCTTACTTTTCTGCACATGATCCGAGCTAGTACGTATGTACTAGCTGGGCACCTTGTTCCATCGACGGGCAGGCAGGCACCTCACCTTGGTGCAATTAATTCGGGGGCTGTACGTGTTACGGAGTAGCTCCCATTTCGCATCACAGCGAGTAGCTGGGCTACAGTAGTGGTGACATGATCTCTCCGCCAACGACTAGGGATCAGAGATCAGAGAGGCAGAGACCATGCATGGCCGCCTCTGCATAATGGCGAGTCCACGCACGGTCATTTCAGCCCTTATTTGGAGAGCTGAAAACTCAAAGAGGTCATATTTAAAAAGCTAGCGATTTTACGAGACAATCAGTGTGAATATGAAAAAGCTTATTTGTTCAACTTTTGGTTAGTTTGTTTTAAAATTTTTATAACTTTTGATTCTTCGAATCTTGGTGAAAAGCTATATTGTTTAAAAAATTGGATATTCTAGAAAAAGTGAGAGTTTCTGACAACTTAAATTTTTTCTAGAATCAGAAACTTTCTTAAACAATTTAGAATTCATTCCAAGTTCTAAAAAGATGTAGTTATAAAATTCATTTCAATTTTTTAAAAACTAGCTATCAATCAGCTAAATCTTAAGCTATACAAATAGGATTAAAGCTCCCAACCACGGCCTAAGATCGAGAAACTCGGGACGGTGCACGTATTGATTACACACTGTACATCCCCTGCACGGTTGCATCCATGCCGGGGGTACGCGCGTGTTCTTGGATAGGTTTCACATGTGCGATGTGTGCGCCATGGCCGACAAAGCTAGTAGCATGTGTTACTCTATGACGATGGATAGCTCCATTTTGATTTGGAGTCGTTGATCTTGGTCTAAGATCCTGCATCCCTGGGGCGAAAATGACCTTGGCTGTACGTAACAATCGAGCAAAAACAACAAAATTTAGTGCCAGGATATGCAGTGTCGATGTATCGATACAGTATATGCATTTTTTTTGTTGCATAAACAAAAGGCAATAAATTAGCAACAATCTGGTCGGCCTTTAATCGGGGTCTTCTAACGAGAGCTCACGGCTTCACGAATGCATGCAAGATCGTCTTGGTTTGGAGAGATTTCTCGATCCACGGTAGAGACAATACCGAAGAAACAATTTTTAATACCGGTAAAAAACTTTTTTTATACCGGTTATAACAACCGAGATCAGTAAATCGAGACTAAAAATTTTGATCTTCAGTAATACCGGTTGTAGCAACCGAGACCAATAAATCGAGACTAAAGATCTTATTTTTAGTTTCGATTCAAAGAACCGGTACTAAAGATACATACTAAGTCAAAAAAAATGTGGGATATAAAATTCGAATCAGAACCGGTAAACGTTTAGTCCCGGTTGAAAGAACCAGTACTAAAGATGCATACTAAGTCAAAAATAAAAATCTCGATTTTTAGTTTCGATTGAAAGAACCAGTTCTAAAGACATATACTACGTCAAAAAAAGGATGTAGGAGTCCCGGTTGAAAGAATCAGTACTAAAAATGCATACTAAGTCAAAAATAAAGATCTCGATCTTTAGTCCCAGTTGAAAGAACCAGCACGAAACATATAGTCAAAAATAAAGATCTCGATCTTTAATCCCGGTTGAAAAAACCAATATTAAAGATATATACTAAGTCAAAAAAATAGGATGTAGGAGTCCCGGTTGAAAGAACCAGTATTAAAGATGCATACTAACTCAAAAATAAAGATCTCGATCTTTAGTCCCGGTTGAAAGAACCAGTACTAAAAAAGGGATGTAGGAGTCCCGGTTAAAAGAACCAGTTCTAACAGTTGAAAGAACCGGTACTAAAAAATGGGATGTAGGAGTCCCGGTTGAAAGAACCAGTACTTGTTAACGCCAGAATTTGGTAAGCCCCAAAGTCCTCATCGGCCCAGGATCTATATCGGCTTAAGGTTGGTATCGGTCTAGAGTCTTATATCGGCCGATGGGGGTTATTTTAAACCAACCACCAACAACAGTCGGATTCTTGTTTGATTCGGGAAGATCTTATCCAGAGAAGACCGAGTTCAAGAAGGATGCAGCTTGTATCTCTTAATTAGGAAGAGTTTGTTAGTTTTCTGTTTTATCTTTAGGAAAGTGTGTTAGTGTCTGGTAAGGACTTTATTTGTTTCGTTTTATCTTTAGGAAACTTTGAGTCGTAATCTGTTAGGATTTTTGTTAATCTATGGGTATAAATATGTAAGCCCAAGGTTCATGTAAAATCATCTCACGATCAATACAACTTCGGCGCATCGCCACCCCTTTACTTTTCGTCTTCTTCGGCAAGTTCATGCCCTTCCTACGAGGGATAAGTCTCGTTATGGCTGCCTGCGCTGTCGGGGCTAGGGCTTCGACGTTCTGATCTCGTCAACGTAAGCACCTACTATCATATATCTTAGTCAATCTGGTTTGGTGTCTCGATTTAGTCGTATCGGCCGAGATTCGTTTTAGGGTTTACGTCGGTATTGACTAAATCGCTTTGCCAGATTAGATTGGCTAAGGTATCCACCACCCCGAAAATCAATCGAGGGCTTGATTGTCTAGATCTCGCGTTTCTTTTCATACTTAGTGCCGCTAAGTCATGATTAGAATCGTAATCTCTAGCCTGCCTGTCGATTGCCAATAAGAGTTTTACCGGGGTTTCAGCCGGTGAGTTATCTGGACGTTGCATTGGCCCAAGAGTTTTACATATAGATTGGATCTGGCCGATGACAACAGAGTATTTATTGCTTATCTGCTTATTGAGAGTTTATGCCATCAGACCTCTGGCCGATGTGTGCTTTAATCTCCATATCAATGTTTATTTTATCATATATTTGGATTATGCTATATCATATTGCTATATCATCATGTCATCGGCTGGTATCGGCGTCGGCTGGAACTGTGCCATCGGCCGATTGGTTGTTTTGGCTATCGGCCTATCGGCCGATACGTTTTTGCCCTATCGGCCTATCGGCCGATAGACTTTCTGTTCTGCTATTTTGCATATTTTGTCAGTGGCAGGATCAAACTGACTGGCACGCCCGCGCTTCATCAATTTTAGGACCTGCACTGGAGCTAAGCAGATCTCCCAGGCCTTCGTGTGTCCGCACGCCGGATCCTCATCGGCGGTACGGATTCGGCGTCAACACATTTTTGGCACGCCCAGTGGGACCGTGTTTTGGATTGAATATTTTTACACTGCGCGTGAAACCCACGATCGCAACAATATGTCTGATCAAGAAGTCAAGGCCAAAGAAGAACAATTTTCTCAGCTGATGGATAAAGAGGAAGGACAGTCATTGAAGCCGATGAAGAAAGCAGGGGAATATGATTTTGACATATCAGCTTCAGAGTTTCAAGAATTATTTGATAAGGCAATCCACCGTGCTTTGTTTGATCAATCTGGAGTGGTGATGAAGACATGGTGTGGTTTGATTACAGATTCGGTTAATGAGATAATTGCCCAGAGAAGTCATCGGCAACAGCCATATCAGTTTGGGGGGTAGACTGGTGAACAACTTCAACATCATCAGCAGCAACAATATTGGCCCGGGGGGCAAGCATATCAGTATGATGGGCTACAACAACAACATCGGCTAGAAGACATTCAAAAATATCAATCTAGAGAAGAGTGAGCCGATATAGTTACGAAAATAATGGAAGAACAGTTTGGAGTTAGACCTAAGGGACAAATTTCTGTGTATCGGCTGCCATATCCTGAGTGGTTTGATAGAGTTCCACTTCCAAGCCGATACAGGATTCCAGACTTTTCCAAGTTTTCAGGGCAAGATGATATGTCTACAATTGAACATCTCAGCCGGTTCTTAGCTCAATGTGGGGAGGCATCAGTTGAGGAAGCTCTGAAAGTTAGATTGTTTCCGTTGTCTTTGACTGGATCAGCTTTCACATGGTTTTCGTCATTGCCACCAAATTCAATTAAGGGTTGGGCCGATCTTGAAAAGCAATTTTATCAGTACTTCTTTGCTGGGAATAATGAGTTGAAGTTTTCAGATTTGATATCAGTCAAACAGCAAGAAGGGGAATCGGCTGTGGAGTATATTCAAAGATTTCGTGATGTCCGCAACCGGTGTTATAGCTTGAGCCTAAGTGATGAACAACTAGCAGATCTAGCGTTTCAAGGGTTGTCAGCGCCTGTCAAGAGTAGATTTTTCTGCGAGTTTCATAACCTGGCTCATCTTCTTCAGACGGTATCGGCGCATGAGAGCCGATGTCAGGAAGAAGAGAAGAATCAGTTTTGGGGTGATCCAGGCCAGACATAGAATAATTTTGAAGCATGACTTCTCATACTCCAAAACTGAGGGGCATGTGTTAACGCCAGAATTTGGTAAGCCCTGAAGTCCTCATCGGCCCAGGATCTATATCAGCTCAAGGTTGGTATCGGCCTAGAGTCTTATATCGGTCGATGGGGGTTATCTTAAACCAACCACCAACAACAGTCGGATTCTTGTTGGATTTGGGAAGATCTTATCCAAAGAAAACCGAGTTCAAGAAGGATGCAGCTTGTATCTCTTAATTAGGAAGAGTTTGTTAGTTTTCTGTTTTATCTTTAGAAAAGTGTATTAGTGTCCGGTAAGGACTTTATTTGTTTCGTTTTATCTTTAGGAAAGTTTGAGTCATAATCTGTTAGGATCTTTGTTAGTCTATGGGTATAAATATGTAAGCCCAAGGTTCATGTAAAATCATCTCACGATCAATACAACTTCGGCGCATCACCACCCCTTTACTTTTCGTCTTCTTCGGCGAGTTCATGCCCTTCCTACGAGGGGTAAGTCTCGTTATGGCTGCCTACGCTGTCGGGGCTAGGGCTTCGACGTTCTGATCTCGTCAACGTAAGCACCTACTATCATATATCTTAGTCAATCTGGTTTGGCGTCTTGATTTAGTCGTATCGGCCGAGATTCGTTTTAGGGTTTACGCTGGTATTGACTAAATCGTTTTGCCAGATTAGATTGGCTAAGGTATCCACCACCCCGAAAATCAATCGAGGGCTTGTTTGTCTAGATCTTGCGTTTCTTTTCATACTTAGTGCCGCTAAGTCGTGATTAGAACCGTAATCTCTAGCCTGCCTGTCGATTGCCAATAAGGGTTTTACCGGGGTTTCAGCCGGTGAGTTATCTGAACGTTGCATCGGCCCAAGAGTTTTACATATAGATTGGATCTGACCGATGACAACAGAGTATTTATTGCTTATCTGCTTATTGAGAGTTTATGCCATCGGACCTCTGGCCGATGTGTGTTTTACTCTCCATATCAATGTTTATTTTATCATATATTTGGATTATGCTATATCATATTGTTATATCATCATGTCATCGGCTGGTATCGGCGTCGGTTGGATCTGTGCCATCGGCCGATTGGTTGTTTTGGCTATCGGCCTATCGGCCGATACGTTTTTGCCCTATCGGCCGATAGACTTTCTGTTCTGCTATTTTACATATCTTGTCAGTGGCAGGATCAAACTGACTGGCACGCCCGCGCTTCATCAATTTTAGGACCTGCACTGGAGCTAAGCAGATCTCTCAAGCCTTCGTGTGTCCGCACGCCGGACCCTCATCGGCGGTACGGATTCGGCGTCAACAATACTAAAGATACATACTAAGTCAAAAGATCTCGATCTTTAGTCCCGATTGAAAGAGAAAAAACCAGTATTAAAGATGTATACTAAGGGAGTCCCGATTGAAAGAACCAGTACTAAAGATACATACTAAGTCAAAAATAAAGATCTCAATTTTTAGTCCCGGTTGAAAGAGAAAGAACCAGTACTAAAGATGTATACTAAAGGAGTCTCGGTTAGTTCTTTGTAGTCAAAAATAATGATCTTGATCTTTAGTCTTGGTTGAAAGAACCAGTACTAAAGATATATACTAAGTCAAAAAAATTGGAATGTAAGAGTCCCAGTTGAAAGAACCAATATTAAAGATGCATACTAAGTAAAATATAAAGATCTCGATCTTTAGTCCCGGTTAAAAGAATTAGTACTAACGGTTGAAAGAACCGGTACTAAAAAAGGTTGAAAGAACCAGTACTAACAAATAGGATGTAGGAGTCCCGGTTGAAAGAACCAGTACTAAAGATACATACTAAGTCAAAAATAAAGATTTCGATCTTTAGTCCCGGTTGAAAGAGAAATATGGAATGTAGAATTCGAACTCAAGATCTCTCATCTTATTTCTCACGCATGTTATCATCCTACCTACTAGACATATCTAACTTGAATAAAGATTCTTTCTTTTTGAGCTAACCCTGTAGACATTTTTAGTACCGGTTAGTAACATCTACCAGTTGGTAACATCAACCGATACTAAAAATACATCGTTAGTACCGGTTGATAATATCAACCGGGACTAAAGATCCTTTAGCATTAGTCTCGATTACTAAAGATATATTTTTAGTATCGGTTGATAACATCAACTAAGACTAAACATGTTTTTAGGGATTTAAATTTTTAGAACCGGTAGTAAAGCATCTAGTACCGGTTTTTAATTTAGTCGAGATATTTATGTTTTGGGTTTAAGGAAAAAATTATTTCTCTGGTAGTGAGAGTCGACGTCATGGCAAAGAGGACCACCTAATTAGATCACTAAAAAATATCTGGAAAAGAAAGCTAACCTAAACTGCAAGATTTGCGTATTTTTTTGCGTTACTCTCCTGCACTGCTCCGCATCTATATATGAATCTACACAGGAACAAAAGGAAGGACTGACACAAACTGATGCCTTCATTTCCCGGCCCCGACGTACGCCACCAACAACACCAACACCAACCTGAACAATTCCGAGTTTTGTGGCTGCATTTGACAGTTGACGCGTCTTGTTTTTTATACTATGAGGTTTTAGCATATGGTTCGTGATTATATACTTAATACAAAATCACCATGGCCAGTAAGTTTTTTTTGCCGTGTAGTAGAGACTACATAGCCACTTAAGGATGAGTTCTTCAACCTGCTTTTCTAACTCATATATCTTTTTCCACGCGCACGCTATTTAAACTGCTAAACGGTATGTTTTTTGCAAAAAGTTTTTATATGAAAGTTGTTTTAAAAAATCATATTAATCCATTTTTTTAAAAAAAATTTAATAAATATTTAATTAATCATAGATTAATGAGTCGTTCCGTTTTCCGTGCGGAGGAATTTCTTCCTAACTCCACCAAAAGAACACACCCTACTAGTTAATACTGTTATCTGTCGTGACTAGCATTATGTGGATGTTAATGCATCAACCTACCTGAGAGGGTGTTTGGATTAGAGACTTAAATTTTAGTCCATGTCACATCGGATGTTTGAGTGCTAATTAAGAGTATTAAACATAGATCAATAATAAAACTAATTGCATAAATGAGTGCTAATTTGCGAGGCAAATTTTTTAAGCCTAATTAATCCATAATTAGCACATGTTTACTGTAGCATCACATAGACTAATCATGGATTAATTAGGCTCAATAGATTCGTCTCACAAATTAGTCCAGGGTTATAAAATGAGTTTTACTTTTAGTCTACGTTTAATACTTCTAATTAGTATACAAACATTCGATGTGACAGGGACTAAAACTTTTTTAGTCCCACCTAAACAGGGCCTAAATGTCCTCGCAAAAAGGTAAAAAAGAACTACTACCTGAATGTAACTGCTATGGCCCCATGTGTCAGCCTCTTCATCTTTCTGCTAAAAAGCCGGTAAACGATACTCATATAGAAGTATGGAGTTGGCATCACGTAACGTAACCGATAGCTAGCCGCAAGGTTCTTTTCTGTTCCTGAGTCGGCCAGGGGAGGAGACTGACAAACCAGTAGATCACGGACCCCGTGACCATTCAGATTTCATTTCTGACAATTAAAACTTCTGAATTACACTGTTTTGATGAACTCAAGTATAGTTATATTTAGCATGTTAAGTGATATCTTTATTCTAAAATAAACAAACTTAATATAAAGTAATAACACATCTTAATACTATAAATCAATCTGAAGAGTAGCATGTCCAATGTAATAGCAGGATTTATCACATCCTGTATTATTTTGGTTTATTTTGAGACAGATGAAGTATGTTGATAATATAGTTTTTTTAAATATTTAAACTTATTTAGAAAATACGGGCGGTAAAAGTTTATAAAAAATAGTATCTGATGATAAGGGCATGGATGAAGGGTATGAATATACGATTATTGCTTGCTTAAAATTCCTTGCTGTAAAGGCTTCGCTGCTACCGTCTAGAACGACTGCTGAAAATTAAAGACTGCACACACTACTACAGAGAACATTTTTCTGTACGGGGGGGCTTTATCTTCGCATGCGGCCGACCTGTGGGCGCGCCTGCAAAAATCGCCCCCCTGAGGGCAGGTTAATCAACCGCATGCGATAATGAATCTTCGCATGCGGCTGTCTTAACGGACCGCATGCGATGATGGGCCCATATATCTTGCAGCTAGCCCGAACTTCCCGCATGCGATAATAGGCCTATTATCGCATGCGGCCGTCTTAAGCAGCCGTATGCGATAATTCGTCTTAAGCAGCCGCATGCGATAATGAATCTTCGCATGCGGCTGATTAACCTGCCCTAGGGGGGCGATTTTTGCAGGCGCGCCCACAGGTCGCCCGCATGCGAAGATAAAGCTCTCCCGTACAGAAAAATGTTCTCTGTAGTAATGTTCGGCACCCTATGTAGCATGCGTGCTGCGCCCGCCGCCGGTGATCGCCACCCGTCATGGCGACAACGGCGAGCAGGCGGCTATGGGCATCAAGATGGCGAAGACGCACCCGTCAAACGCTGTTCGGCCCCACTCTGGACTCGTTCGACGAGGTGGCTTACCAGCCGCCCGAGCTGTGCACCGGTATGATATGATACTGGCCCGGTGGTGTACACGGAGGTGGCTGGTGTTCCACGACGTCGGCGCGTACACCACCGGCCGTGTGCGGATCGGACTTCAATGGGCCGGCCACGGAGACGTCTCACCGGAATCGCGCGGAGGATCGGATCATCGTCGTGACGGCGGAAGACCCCCGCGCCGCGGCGCACGCGTTCAACCTGCTCGACCGAGGCGATCGAGGTGGCGCGGCGTGGCGACTTGGGCTCCTTGGCGCGCTCGTGGGGCTCAGCGCGGGCGACGGCGAAACTAAGATTAACCTGGTCGCCGCGCATCGGGACGAGGTGTGCTGGCCCTCGCCGCCGCGCATCGAGCTGGGATGGAGGTCGTCGCCAGTGGCGAGTCCCCGCGTCGGCGTCTACGACCCACTGCCATCGAGGCGAGCGGCTTGTGCGGACGACGCGGCCGCCGTACTGGGCATGCGCCCATGCACATGTCACGCGCCCATGCACATGTCACATGCCCGGCGTCGATCGAGGTGATGATCGCGCGCCGAGCCAGGGCACTAACTTCGCCGAGACGGCGTTCGCTCTCGCTGCAAGGACATCAACGACGGCACATGTTCGGCACCATATGCTGCACGCGTGCCGCGCCCGTCGCCGCCACCCCCGTCATGGCGACGGCGGCGAGCAGCTGTGCACCGGCCGGTCGGGGACTGGCTGGTCGGCGCGCACACCACATCTACCTTTCTCCACGTCCAACATAAAGACCTACCTTTCCTATTCCAGCTAGATCATGTCCAAACGAATGTGAATGTTATTAACATGGGACTATCTGTACTCACGTCGTAATTTCATAGAAATATAATCATTTTTTACATTGTAAAGTACATACATTTATTCAAAAATCTCCACTACAAATTCTAAAACTCATAACATAATTTTTCGAAACAAACATTATATAAGAGAGATGATAAAAACAATACGATAAATCACTTATATTATCTTGCTACTGCTATATATGTATGTGTCATTAGTATGTTCCTTTTACAATTTATGGATTGATAATGTTCAATAGGGGAATTGATTTTAAACTCTTTTCTTGCATTTTGTTCAAATAGTTACCAAAAAAATTTTAAAAAAAGAGAGAGAGATTAATACGTGATACATCACTCTACAAATATGAAGGTTAAAATTCGATGTCTATAAATTACAATAAAAAGAATAAATTAAACTCTAAAGAAGTTAACGTATATTTATAATCAAATTTGTTTTTTGTTGTAACTTATAAAAGTTAAATTTAAACTAGTACGCTTGTGGAGTGATATATCACATATTAGGTTCGTCTTGTTAAATTCTTTAAAAGAATTCATATAACCATTTAGATAACATACAATGAATGAGATGATGTTTCCTCGAGAGTTTACAATAGTTACCCTTTTCGATAGAAGTAAAGCTCAGTCCCTTTGTAAGATCTTACCTACTTATTAGCTCTTAAGTGAAAAACTCTATGTTTTCTCCAAGTCGACCAGCTTGCTTGCTGATCAGTTGAGTTGCTATTAGATTGCTCATGCACCTGTTAACGCCAAAATTTGATAAACCCCAAAGTCATCATTGGCTTAGGAATCATATCAGCTTCAGAGTCCTGGAATTAGCCGATGGACACATCAAGTCGTCAATAGTTGAATTCTTGGTGGATTCGGTTAAGAAAATTAATTAATTAAAGAAAACTTATCCAGAAGATGTCGAGTTCGAGGAGGATGCAGCATGACAATTTATCTATTAACTAGATAGAGTCAGTTAGTTTCCTTTTATTTTTAGGAAGGTGTGCTTAGTGTCCGATCAGGACTTATGTTTTTCCTTTTATCTTTAGGAAAGTTTGTATCGTGTCCAATTAGGACTCATATTGGCCTGAGAGTATAAATATGTACATCCGAGGTCTTTGTAATCTATCTCTCGATCAATATAACTACTCTCGGCGCATCGCCACCCTCTTTTCCGAGGTTTTATTTACCAACCGGCAGAACTTGGCACCTGACGCGGGGCTGCATCGGCTTTCGATCTCTGACAAAGGGGTAAGTACTACGTTCCGCCGAGTTGGAATTTACATCAGACATATAGCCGATTGATCAAAACCCTATCGACATCAGTTGGTATCGCTACATCAGCTAATATCGCTCCATCGGCTTGTTAGTCGATCGGCTATTTGATCGTCAATTTATATATCTCGTCAGTTACAGGATCAAACTGACTGGCACGCCTGCATTCCATCAATATTTTAGGACCTGCACTGGAGCTAAGCAGATCTTCTAGGCCTTCGTGTGTTTCGATACGATTCGCGTCAACGCAGATTTGTCACTATCGGCTGGACGCGAATTTTTCACCAACAGCACCCACCGATGCTATGCCAGTCATCCACTAAAATATACTACGTTGCAGACTGCATGTTTCCCAAAACGTTGGAACTGCTTACATTTTAAATGAAATTGCTAGTATTCAGTCGACAAAAATGTCCATATCCAAATCTTCTACATAGATTTTGGGCCATTGGATATACTTTGCTATTCGTGCTGCTGCCTTGATCTCCTTTAGCTCCGACGGCGGCGACACTCCAAACTATGGTAGAGGATCATTTAATTAGGGTCCCGAGCTAGAGTTAGGAGGAGGGGAAGAGGGGATCCAGCGACAGTGAGCCGTCAGAGATGGGGAAGACGGTAGCATGTGGGCAGCTCTCTACCGGCGGCTTGAGGAAGAGGGGGGGGGGGGGGTTCATCGGTGTCATTGACGCCTTTCGACTAGTCGGCGACGCCACACTAAGGTGGCTGGGCGCTGGAGGCGCAGATCGCATTCAACGGCAGTGATAGCAGCGGCGGCATGAGGAAGGTAAATCGGGAAAGGAAGGAAGGGGTTTTTAGTGTTTGAATGCCTTGCACGAATCAGACGGTCTAGAATTCATGTTACTATAAGAGAGTGTTCTTCCAAATGGTGGGTAGACAACCTCTATTTTAAAAGAGAGGGAGTAGCAAACATACAGTGATCAGGTCGGCACCATAGAGTTGGGTGTGTGTTCGATTTGGTCTAGTCCCGCCTCGAAGCATCCACCAAAATCTCCAAAAACATACAGCTTCTTATTAGGGGGAGGCGATGCAACCGGTAATTCTCATCGGCTCAGCGTGATCTTCGGCGGCATTGCATATCTCCCATCAGCAAACAATCTCACCTCGACTTGTGTGCTTGTTTCCGAGTATGGTGGGTAATATTTCTCACGTCGTAAATTAATTTCAGCCACTGTTTATTTATAAATGACAAAGCATATTTTCACTCTGTACAAGTTCACCATGCACACATCAATCCAAATCTGATCCATACAACCGTAGGGGACAAATATTACGCAGATCATATCCATCAGATCATACCCAGAACATAACAAAAGCCATCCAATTGGTACAACAACACACATGTTGGGCTGAAAGCGCTAGGTTTTATTCCAGTAACCACAGGTAGACATAGATTTGGATACGACAGTTGCTTTGATCCCTGATTACAGAAGAGTGTTGTCACATATCGCATAGAATCCATGGATGTCACAAAAGTAATTAAGAGCTAGATTGCCACAATCTGAGAGCTATTACATCACACAAGCAGGCATACATAGATAAGGAAAACATCGCAACCCTTAGTTTAGTCCTGCTTGTAGGAACGAGACCCCACAGAAAGCCCAGCATTTAAGGCGATGAAATTCACAATTAGTTCACTAATTCTCAGAAACCACCAGTACCTATCCTTGGGTGCAAGGTTTCGCTCGAAGGTCATCCTGTCGCGTACCATGTTCTGTTCAAAGATCATCCGCCGGCGTGCAGCCATCTGTTCAATGGTCGCCCTTGGGAGGGAGAGGAAAACTCAAGGAGATTCCCTCAGTCCAAAAGTTTGTGAGTTAAGCCATGAATCATGAAAGGAGAAAATTGATTCTAATTAATGCCGAAAAAGAACCATGAATCTGTGCCGTACCAATCTTCAGGATTCAGTAGAGAGCCTTCTTTGGCAGTAGTGCGCGCAGCAGTGCTGCCAAGATCCTACAGTTGCATATAGGATGGAAGGGAAAAATCAGATAGCTGTGCAATGTCAAGCACAAATCAACTATTGTTGCTGCAAGCAACAATACTGTACACAGGTACTGGTAATTAAGTGAGGGTGTGCATCTAACATTAAGTTGAAGCATTGGTTTGATCACAGAGCTGTAGAAAACAGCTGACACAGTGGGGATATCATATGCTCAAGACTAGGTGAAAACACTTGTTACTGGTAGATAATAATGACGCCAAACAGCTCGATTTGTTCATCTCAAAGGAAAAAATAAGCTCAGTCTGTTCATCTCAAAGTGAAAAAAAAGGCTCAATTCGTTCATGTCCAAGTTTTAAAAAAGCAATGTCAGGCGCAAATCAACTACTATTAATAATTAATAAACAGCTGCAAGCAATTAAGTTGAAACACCGGTTTGATCAGAGAGCTGAAGAAAACAGTCGCCGCAGCGAGGATATCATAAGCATAAGACTAGGTGAAAATCAGAGCTAGCCAAGTAGCCATATAGGATTACAGTCCAAACGAACAGGGAAAAATGCTCTAGTACTTGTTATTGGCTTGATTTGTTCATCTCAAAGAAAAAAATAAATGTGTTCATCTTAAAGGGAAAAAAAAAGTCAGTTTGTTCATCTCAAAGTGAAAAAAGGCTCAATTTGTTTATGTCCAAGTTCAGAAAAGGCAATGTCAGGTTTTCAGTATTGCCCGCACAAAACATAGCATTCCGTTCAGAAACACTAACAATATCCTAGCATTGGACACTTGATTACTTGCGCTAGCAACGTATAGTAATGGTATTTTTTTTAAAATAGGTAAATTAATAATGACATGGACCCAATTAACCCAATAATTTTAAGCACCTATCTCATGCTCTGAGTATGTCTATCGTAATTGAATATGATGATGCTCTTAAGCAAGGTGAATCAGACAGGCAAACAACTTCCCAAACTGGCTTTATCACCAAAGTGTACAAGCATCCACCATACTGGAAATTGGACACAATTTAATGGAACAAAAACAGGATGCAGATTCCACAGCTTATCATGCAACAGACTGCAATTTTCGAGACAACTCACATCGATATGCATGATATAAGGTGAACTTACAGAAAACGGGTAGTACATAAGTACTAGTACATGATTTGTTACTGTATGTCACTCACAATAACATAGAGCTAATTCTTGATCCAAGACACATAACACATGCCTCACTCCTTTTTCAGTTCGGAGGCAAACAAAAAAACAAGGAGTATTCTTACACAGCAACGATTAAACTGGATACATATAGATAGATGCTTGTCTGCTCCCCTTCCTCTTCCCTCCTTGTTTGCGTGTGAGTGTGACTAGTACTTGTTGCAAATATAGTAGATAACACATAACGCAGCGGATGACCCAAGCATTGGGCCAGCAATGGTACTCAAGAAAAGCCTCCTATTGAACGCACGAGAGTGTTGCTCCATCATCCTTGGAGATGGGAAAATTTTAGAAAAAGCCATGAGTCACATTTTATTATCATGAGTTAGAATGCAGAGCAAAAAAAAAGGAGGAAATTAGTTATAACAGTGCATTATCAAAACTGTAGTACATTTCAAGAAGCGGGTCCCCAAATGCTGGCTTCAGAGGAGCAATGTTTCCCACCCTATCCTGCACACACAGTTGCATGATGGAAGAGAAGCATCAGATGGCAACGCAACTTGAAGTGCAGACTATAACTAACAATTCGAAGCACGCTGCAGCTGCATCAACTCAAATTAAATTGAAAGGCAGCGGTTTGGTCCCAAAATTGAAGAAAACAGCCAAATCCATGTAGGACTACGGTCAGTCCAGTTGTTACTGGTAAATAATAATTGGCAGAAAAACAGCTTAATTTGTTGGCTTAACCAACAGCCCAAAACACAGGACCCACATGTAACAAGAAGAGAAAAACTGACCAACTAAGGTCCTACTATAGTTTGGAACAAATGAAGAAATTAATTAGCATAACAAGATTAAGGGTCGATCACAGAGCCCAAAGTTCATCGGTGCAAAGCGCATACATAGCTATTACACCCTAACCATAGAGGCGAATTTTCGGGAAATTACATCGAAGCTGGGCTAATCGCGTACGCTGAGGAACGTAGGACCGAGGTAGGCGATTAATTACCAGCAGATCACACACAATCCAGGCAAGTGATTGATTAGTGAGAGGGATCGATCGAGATGGCGCAGGGGGAAGAGAAGGGAGGGGACAAATTGAAGAGAGACCTGAGGGGCGGCGGAGCGAGATGCCGGAGCGCCGCGGAGAACGGCGGGGATCCTGAGCTTGGAGGCCAGAGCGCGGAGAGCCATCTCGACGGCCGGCCGGATCTGGAGGAGGAGGCGGCGGCTAGGGTTCGCTCGGTTGTTCCTCTCCTCAAACCAAACTCTCCCTTGTTCTTTTCTTCTTTTTTTTTTTTCAGAAAAGCTACAAAACGGTATCCCGTCTACACGGGACGATTAATGAGAGCGAATCGTTATGTCGATGGGCCCTCGACATGATGATCTTGATGGACTTTTGTCGCACTATCCTGCCGAGTGTGGACCAGGGTTTGACTTACCGGCGTCGTTACCGCAGTTACCGCCCGTACCGCGGGGGTACGGTTACCCGTACCGCGCGGTACGGTTTGCCGAAATTTGCCCGAATTCAAAAATTCAAAAAAAAAATCGACAAAAAATTCAAAAAAAACTGTGAAGGTAGTTCTTGATTTGTAGTGTTTTATGGTGAAGAAATTTGTCGAAAAAGAGTAATATTTATTCAAATTAGAGAGGTAAACGGAGAGTAAATCTGAAAAATGGAAAAAGAAAAAAGATTTGGGCCGGCCCGGTACTGTGCATATGGCCCATAGAGGCCCAACCGAGAAGAAAATATCTTCTCCCTATCTCTACCGTGTTCTCTCTCTTTGGTATCTCTCTCCCTGTCCGTCCTTAGCTTCGGCGACGCAACAAGCGGCGATTCCGCGCCAGATCCATCGCCACCGCGTCGGTGAGAGGCGATACCGCGCGGTAGGGCGCGGTAACCGCGCGGTAAGCCGTGGTAACCGTCCACACCGGCGCCCAGAAGGTAACTCTTCCCCTACCGTGCGGTTTTGCACGGTAAACGCGCGATATGCGACGGTTATCGCGCGGTTTTGTCCGGTTACCGTGGCATTAGAGGATGTTTTCCGGTGGCTGTAGGGCGCGGTAACCGCGCAATATCGTGCGGTAACCGCACTAATACCGTGGTTACCGCGAAGAAATCGACGGTAAACCGCATGGATATGAAATTTGTAATTTATATAATGTCGAAAAAATTATTTAGGTAGCTTTGAAGCACCCTATTTTTGGCTATATTGTTTCGCTTACTCATATGCTTATTCAAAACGTTTGTTAGTAATGAAAGTCTATTTATAAGTAGAATTTTTATATGTATGTCATTAGTGAATTAAAAACAAATACTGTAAAACAAACAACGATAAATAAAAAAATAAATTAACGTTATAAACATAAGCATATTTTTTACGTAAGGGCAGCTATGCGGCGTTGGTCAGTTCATTTCTAATACTATACTTTTCACGTATGTTACATACAGGGTGGATATGGCAGATAGTAGGGACCCGGTGTGGGAACACGGGGAGAGCATGGCACCTGGATGGCGTTGTAAGTACTGTAATTAGAGAAAGGGCGGTGGTGGAGCAACTCGACTTAAAATTCATTTGGCTGGAAAAGGGAAGGGGGTTACATATTGCAATTCAGTGCCTCCAGATGTCCGTGAATTCTTCAGGCGCGAGTTGGACAGGATAAAAGATGCAGGTGATAGTCGTCACAGTGAGAGGTCAAGAAGGGTTGAAGCGGCTAGGGTCAACTATTATGACCTAACAGGTGATGCCGACGAGGAGGAACAAATTGAAGCAGCCATGCAAGCCTCACGGCAAGAGGCAAAATTTAGGAGGGGTGTGGAGGATCGAGGCGGCACATATGAGCATGGCGGTGGCAGTGGATCCGCTGAGCCCGAGGCACGGAAAGGTAGAAGCAACCCAATTGCCAGTTTGTTGCGAAGGGCTACATCTCACAGGGAGTCACCTTCTGTATTTTGGTATGTCCCTCTCTATTTCCTTTGATTGAAAACAAAAACTTCTATTTTCATGTTCCTTGCTATGTCAACTATCATATTGTCGATGTTACATTGTGGACTGTATTCATTTCCCAAGTGAACTCTATATTGTGGACATCTTGACATGTACCATGTGCGATATCTTGAATTTGTTGATTGTTGCTGTCGAAATATTATGTTATGAATTGTTCAATTGATTTTAAGTCCGTAATATAGAAAAGATCATGCCAAAAATTTTTATTGTATACCCACAAGTATCCTACATATTTTAATTATTATCCCCAAATTCTATGCATTTTTAAGTTTTTCTCTAATTTTTTAGATTTTTTTTCCATTTCGTTCTTCATTTGCTCCAACATCTCGCGGTAACCGCGGCTTATCGCGCGGTTACCGCGACCCGT
This sequence comes from Oryza officinalis, assembly GCA_008326285.1. Classification (NCBI taxonomy): domain Eukaryota; kingdom Viridiplantae; phylum Streptophyta; class Magnoliopsida; order Poales; family Poaceae; genus Oryza; species Oryza officinalis. The sequence continues at coordinate 13,937,018 of BDMV01000003.1, read as the reverse complement.
ACCGCGGTTTTCGAATTCAAAATTTTCAAACGCAAATTTGTCACGGTTTTGGCGGTTACCGCGGTTACCGCGCGGTAACCGCCGTACCGTGGGGTGGCGGTAACCGGGCCCCCCACGGTAAGGCAAACCCTGGTGTGGACGTGACTTCTTCCCTTGAGTCACAGGACACGCGCAAGAGGTGCTCACATGCTAGCTGGCCCTGCAGGAAAGGGTCGTGGCCATGTCTTATGTTATGTTCATATTTTTCTTAATTTCCTATCAATTTTGGTTCTTTTCTTTTATTTCATTAGTCTCATTAACTCTAAAATTATCTCTAGTCTTTTGAGACTGCATAATATTTTAATGATAAAGATTCATTGACCATTGTAATGTGTATATTGCTATAAATAAAAATACCACTAGTACATGTGAGTACCATGTATAATAACTAGTATATCCAATTTCTATAATACAAGGTATGATAATCAAGTACTATATCTGATACATATAGGTAGCATGTCTGATACCCAGATACCATGTAAGATATCCATGATACCTAAAAAATCAGATACCTAGGTATCAGGTACCAGGTCTAAGTATCAAGTCTGATATCTAGGTATCACATATGATACCTATGAAGTATCAGGTCCAATAACCTATAAGGTAACAGATCTTATAGATGTTCAGTACCCAAATACTACGTATCAAGTATCATGGGTTTGATGGATGATATGTCAAGTACTTGATTTCTTCACACTTTATAGAGGACAGTGCGACAAAAAGCCCAACAAGTTCATCACATCGGGAGCCCATCGACATAACGATTCGCTCTTATTAATCGTCCCGTGTAGACGGGATATCGTTTTGTAGCTTTTCTCTTTTTTTTTGTTCTTTTCTGATTTCCCTAATTTGTTGCCGAGCCTTCCCATCTTAAAAGTAGGGTTCTCAGTCCCCCGGTCCGATTCCGTCTTGGCCCATGGGCCTTCCGCGGCGCCGCGCCCTATCATTTCTTTATATTGAAAAAGAAGAATAGGGGAGATCTTATATCTTATCTATAAGTACAAGAAAATATAGATGCATTACAACAAGTAAAGGCTATTTTAATTGTAGACCATATATATATGCATGAGTTATTTTTATAGTGTTTAGGGTTAAATTCGCTAGGATAGTTGTTTTCAAAAAAATCATAAGCTGCAAAGATTGGAAACATAATACTCTAGGATGCAATCTGTCGACTGTCTTGTTACTACTAGAAAACTGATTTTTACAAACAGGTAAAATAGATTTTTCCAGGCGACCATTCACCCCGCCTGCACTTCAAGACCTACTAAAATATACGATTTTTACAGGTGGCCATTAGTCCCACCTGTGAAAATCACTTTCACATGCGGCCTCTATATCTTCACAGGCGCTACATTCACCCGCTTGCGAAAACAATCTCAACGAATAAAAAAAATCCCCTGCCACCACCCCTACCCGCCACCGCCCTCCCCCTCTGGCCGGATCTGGGAGGGAGAGGGAGGGGAGGGGGGTCGCGCTGCCTCCGCACTTCCTTCAGTCTAGGAGGGAGGAGGGGAAGGGAGCGTCGCCTTCGCCGCCGCCGGCTCCCCTCCTCCGTTCGGATCTGGGAGGGAGGGAGGGAGGAAGGGGAGGGGAGCCTCGCCTCTGCCACCGCCTGCGGTGGCCGCCGCCGTAGGCTCCCCTCTTCCAGCTAGATCTGGGAGGGAGGGAAGGAGAGGGGCTCGCGCCGTCTGTGGTGGCTATCGCCGTCAGCTCCCCTCCGTCCGCTGCCGCCGCCTGAGGGGAGCTCCATCGCAGGCTAGCTCCCCCCCTCCGGTCGGATCTAGGAGGGAGAGAGGGAAGCGCCGCCTCCACAGCTGCCGTTGGCTCCCCTCTTCCGGCCGGATCTAGAAAGGAAGGAAGGGGCCGGCATCGTCTATGGTGGCCGTCACCGCTGGCTCTCCTCCTCCGTCCGCCGCCGCTGTCGTCGTCACCGGCTAGCTCTCCTCCTCCGATCGGATCTGAGAGGGAAGGGAGGGAGGGAAAGAGGGGAGTGGACCGGATCTAAGAGGTCAGGGAGTGGAGTGAGGTGAAGGAGTGATGGGTGGAGGAGGACTTAGCCGCCGGTGGGTGAAGGGGCCGGATTTTATGATGCCACTTACATTTTTGCAGGCAGACAACTTTATATCTCATGTGTGAAAATTGATTTTCGCAAGCGTGGTCTTAATAGGTCCGCCTACAAAAATAACTTACAGGCGGACCTGTTAAGACCACGTCTGTGAAAATTAATTTTTACAGGTGGGACTAGATTTACGGTATGTTTAGCTATTGTTACATACGGTGATTTTATAGTTCGCTTAGAAAAATAAAATCGCGATGTTAGAAATAATCGTTTTTCTAGTAATGTGTATTATTTGGAGAAGCATGATTTGAATCGGACACAATCTCCTAGTGTCCCACATTGTGTGGGAAGCAGGATCAGATGTGATTTTCCGTTGTCGTGTCACGCAGCAACCAGACTCTGGGTAGATCGATAGTCGACCATGCTATCCTATTTCACTATCCTATTTTCTATTTTGATCATTTTCTAGACAAAAAACACCAAAATCAAAAACACTAAAGTATTAATCATTCTCATAGGTTAAGGTGCTCCATCGTTGGAGGCTTTGGGTAGATCGATAGTCGACCATGCCGGCCCGCTTGATGACGTAGGGCCGCACAGGTCGCTCGAAACCAAGATACAGCAGTGAGCTAGCGGCCGACAGGATACAACGCGGCGGACGAAAAATCAGATACGAGCTAGGTAAGGGGCAAAGTATGAAAAAATCGCACGATCCAAGTCGAACAATGGACGAAAAAAAAGACCATCCATTAATCTTTCGAAAGATTAAAACTTCAAATCTTATAAATTTTTCGATCAATAAATACAACCCATTTTAAATAAAAAAAAGATAAACATGCCACGCAAATCTAGAGAAAAAGCATGTAAAATCTAATTTTAGTAGATTGTAACTGGGTGCAGCTGTGAGTTTGATCATAAAAGCCCAAAGATATGTCGTATGTGAAATAACAAAACCGAAAAAAAAGTGAGTACAGATGATCTTCACATTTTTTTTCTACATAGAAGATATATACGTATTTAAAGATGTATTTTTTTATTCAATAGTCACATTTTGACTTGGCTCCCCGCATTTGGCCCTGCATTACTAACCGTGTGAAAAATCTTACCCACCCTTAGTCTCGTTCTTTTCTTCAACAACGGTTGGATGAAGATGAAGATTTTTGTGGTACATTTCTCAAACTGTTAAACGATGTATTTCGTGCGAAAACTTTCAATATAAAAGTTGCTCTAAAATATCATATTAATATATTTTTTCAAGTTAGTAATAATTAAAATTTAATTGTTAATTATATTTTAATACCATATTGTTTTACATAAAACACTGAATATTCGTCTTTATTTTTATTTTCAGATAAAATTAGAACACCACCTTATCTCGCAAAAGTACCCAACGAGGTGCGGGGCCAACCCAGCTTGAAGGTTGGACAGCAACTGCGGAACAGGAGGTGGGGCAGTGACGAGGCGACGATGGTTGATGGCCGGGGGCGGCGACAAGACACCGCGACGGCCGCCGGCTGCCGTCAAGTCGCTGGAGCAGAGGGTAGGAAAGGCCCGTTGTCGATCCATGGCGGGCTCTTCGTCCAAGCTGATCTACCGTGGTGGCCACGACGCGCGGTCAACCCATCATGGTCACTGGACGGACCTGACTGGACTCGACTTTTTTTTTTTGAGAACTGCTGGACTCGACTCAACCCACTGGTCCATCAATACCAGTATACCACTACTCCGGACTAAATTACTACTACTTGTATTGTCTTGTATAAAAACGGCAGATTAATTTCTCCATTTATTTCTGCCAAAAAAATACTAGTTTAATTTCACCATATTTCTGCCATAAAGTACTCACTATACTACTCTTCAAATACTTATTAGTTTATATATTCTCACGCCTCTAAACTCTCTTCAAGTTCATATAAATTTTTATGCCTGCTTTCCTATCCGATGCCGATTCAAAAATGAAAAATTCTTCTGCGGAATATCTATCTCTATACCAATTTTTTTTATAAAGTTTATATATGTGTAAAATTTTATATGCAGACCGACTTTCTGGACAGCACATCTTGATGAGCCAGACTAAAGAAACCCGTTTCAATGCCACGAGTGAACATTTGCCCATTGAAACCCACCACCAAATCCTACTTCTGATGCCACCTGAATCTACCGGCGTCCACACCTCGTGGTGGTAACAAACAAATCTTCAAGCAAACCGAGGGCTGTCAAAAAATAAAAACTCGAGGCTCACGAGCTGCTCGAGCTCGGTTCATCTCAGACTCAATTCGAGCTCGGCTTGAGCTCTTAACAATTTGATCCTAAGCCCAACCCCAAGCTCACGAGCTTTGTCAAGTCGATCTCGAGCTTCTCATGAGTCCAGAAGTATGTATAATTTTTATCTTTCATATAATAAACTAGTAAGTTAAAGATAAATTAGTATACATTTATTTGAAATATTAGTATGTGTTGGTGTTATATATTAATCTTAAGTTCTCTTAACCTTTTTCTTTAGTATTATTAACTTAAAATAATTAGTTTTTATAAAATATTATCATCAAAATATACATTATCATATACTCGATCGAGCTCGCGAGCCTAATCGAGCTCGAGCCGAACCTGTTTGAAAGCTTGAAGGTGGATTAGGCTTGGCTCGAGCTTGTGCCGAGCTCAAGCCTAGACAGGCAGGCTCGCTCGAGCTCGGTTCATTGATAGCCCTAAGCAAATGGCCCAGCGACCACGGTGTAACTACGTACCCATCACTTCCTCCAACATCGCGCATCCACGAGCTCGTCTGGCCATGGCTCTGGCTCCGACTTTGCCATGCTCCTCCATGAGGGTGCAAATGAGAGTCTCATCGGTTACCCATATAACCATATCCTCTAATAAGCTAAAATGACGTAAGAAAGAATAAATATTAATTTATAAATAAAACTTTCACATATATGTTTTTAGCAATTTAAAAGTTAATGTTGAAAAAAACATCTTAAAATCAACTTCAAAATTGAAGTTAAAAATTTAAAATTTTGATGTTTGTTTTGGTGTATTAGTGCAACCGAAGGGACACTGGAGCATTATCTGGTAGCGAATGTGGCGGATGGCCGCGGCGCGAACCGAGCCCACAAAATGGACCGCCGGGTTTGTTGGTGGGTTCTGCAGAGCCCACGAAGCAGCCCGCAATTGGAGTAGCTCTCTCCCCATCGAACAGCACACCAGACTGCCGGAGGATCATTGCAGTACAAAACCCCGGCCAGTGCATCGCAAGAGCAGACTGTACGTTACTCGCTCCTCAGTCGCCGAAACATGGCCGTTTGTTCTTGTCGTGACAAGTGTTGGATGGATGTACGTTCCTAGTAGCCTCGATATGATTCAGGTATATCTACAACCAAGGGAACGCATTCCTCGTTGTACATATATACATTCCATTTTTGTGTTTCTCAGTACAAATGGAGGTTGTGGAAAATGAGCTCCCAGATAGATATAGGGCTTTGTGTTCGCTTGGTCTTGGAGCTCCTAGACAGGGTTAGCGCCACGACCCGTCCTCACTTGCATTACTGTAAAATTTTTCATAGGTATTGGCTCATAGGTATCGGTTTATTTAAAATCGGTATCTATGCATCTTTTCGCATCTCCATGGGATAAAAAAATATAAAATATATATTTTTGGATAATTATAAGTGCCGATTCTAGAGCAAAAATCAACACCAATACTGTGGCTGTCGATTTTTTAAAATAATAACACCTAAAATATATTATAGGTGTCGGTTAATTAAAACCGGCACCTAAATATAATATAGGTATCAGTTTTTCTCATAAAATCCGAGTTGAGCCGACCCAGCGGGACACATGCTTCCTTATCCACACGCGCACTCACCCGACCCGCTCCCCTCTCTTTCTTCTCTCCCCCTTCTCTCTTTCGTCATTCCCCATTTCCACTCCACCGCCACCACTCGATCCGCTCCCCTCCTCTGGCGCTCGCCGGCTTCCTTTCCCCAGGATTCACCTCCCCCACTCCCTCGTCACGCCTCCTTCCCCTCCTTCTTCATCCGCCGCACCTCCCCTCTCTCTCCCCCGCTCCCTTGACGTGGTGGCCAAGGGCGGTAGCGGTAGCAACGCCCACAATGGTGGTCAAGGGCGATGGTGGGGTAAGAATCGGCACCTATAATTTTTATAGGTGTCGGTTTCAGAACCGGCTCTGGACAAGGGCCGGTTCCCAATTGACATCTATGGGGTTCTCTTGTACTAGCGTAATTCCTTCTTGTCTACAGTAGCGAGGGCAAAAGTCTATAGATATCACTGCTACAGAAATGATTTTTCTGAACGAGACCCTCGTTAGGTTGCAGACGTGTCATAACTGACCGCATCTGCAAAAATCGGCCTTTATTTTCGCATACCACTCCTTAAGAAGCCCGCATGCAAAAATTGATTTTCGTAGGTGGACCTCTTAAGGAGCTGCATGCAAAAATGAGCCTATTTTTATATGCGTTTCTCTTAAGGGGTCACACCGCATGGAAAAATATCTTCTCTTTTTTCTCCCCTCCTCCATCTTTTCCTCCTTACCACTTCAATTTTTTTCACCCCTCTACTCTCTCTCCCTCTCAAGATATTTATTTCTCTCCTCTCCTCATCTCCTCTCACTCTCCTCTCCTCAATCTCTCTCTCTCCCTCCGAGTGGGCAGTGGCGGGCGGCTCGGCAACCTAGGGCGGCACCGCCGCCACCATCCCCATCCCAACCCGGTGCTGTCGCCACCGACAACGAGGAGGAGGCGCGCGGCCGGGAGAGGGCAGCTCCATCCCCGACGCCGCCGTCGCCGACGACAAGGAGGAGGCGGCCAGGGGCCCTTGGCCAACCGACAACAGGCGGCCTCGGGCGTGGCAGGCGACAGCGAACGTAGCTAGCCGGCCGGTAGCGGGCTTCCTCGGGTGCGGACGGTGGTCGACGGCGGGCTTCCTCGGGTGTGGACGGTGGTCGACGACGGAGGCCCGTCCCCGCGTGAATCCGGCGCAGGGGGCCCTCCCTCGCGCAGATCCGACGCCAGTGACAATGGAGGGCGGTGGGGGCGGCGGATCCGACGGGAGCGGGGGCGTCGACAACGGCGAGCGGTGGATCTGGCGCGGAGGACGACGGGCTCGGGCAGCGGCAGCGGCGCAGCCCTGCGCAGATCCGCCGACAACGGCGACGGGCTAGGGTTCGGCTAGCGGCGAGCTAGGGTTCACCCGGGTTTTTTCGATTTTTTTCGCCGAATTTATTTTCACATATGGCTGGTATATGGGACCGCATGCGAAAATCAGATTTTTGCATGCGGTTGTGCTGGCCGCATGCAAAAATCTGATTTTCGTAGGCCCTTTAGTGTATGCGGTTGGGATTGGCCGCATGCAAAAATCACAAGAGCCGCATACAAAAATCAGTTTTGTAGTAGTGTATATAGGTATATATGGGTTTTGAGTAGCAGTATTAGGGCTTTCACAGTGCGCTTAGGTGTCATTCGGCCCGAGCAAGCCAGGTTGGAGATTCGACTTAACGTCGGCCTCTCTCGTTACCCTGTAAAGAATGCAGAGCCAAGTTAAACCATAGGTTCCTCGTCAGGATTTATAGGTCTGACCCACAATCTTGTGCCTCGCTCTGGCAGGGAAGGGAGAGGAAGGACCAGAGGAGAGGGACCTCATCGTCATCTTTGTGCTCCATGCTGCTGAGCTCGTTAGCTAGAGGAGGGCGACGAGACATCATCCTCGTAGAGCACTTGGGCTGCGCTGGCAACGTTGTCGCCGCAAACAAAGAAGAGGGACGCAAGCTCGATGGTGTGGTGGTGCCTTGACCTATCCACCGCAGCAGCGTGACGACGGCCGCCTCGAGCCCACGGCCCATCCGCAACTTGTGGATCTCGCCATCACTATCTTGTGGATCTCGTCGTCGCCATCGAGTAGTGAAGAGGAGGGATGCTGGCCCATGCCTCCTAGTAGCCGCCGACTGCCTCGATCCGTTGCCGTTCTTGTCCTTGTTGTCACCTGAGAGAGGGGAGAGGCGGCAACGGCGTAGTTTGGCGTTCGGAGAGGAAGAGGAGCTCAAGCTCGTCCCATCATCAGATCCGCACTGAGCTCCTGTCGTCCCCCGTTCCCACACTACTAATCTCGCCCCGTCTCCCGCTCGTAGTCTCTGCATTCCTTGCTATCGTGCTTGTTGGCCTATCAGCCAGGGGAGGTGGGCTGCTGGTCAAAGGAGGAGATGAGGGGAGCTGGCCATGGAAGGAGGAGGGGAGCCAGGGTTGATGCCGTGAAGGAGGTAGAGACTGAAATAGTAAAATTAAAGTCACTTACACCGGAAAAAACCTAAATTTTGGATACGTACCTTTAGCCTACGTGGCACTGTAAGCTGAGTGCCCTTACACATCGGTCACAAACTAGCCTAAATGCCTAGTATTGTAGTTGTACAGATATTGTAGTATCTACAACGAGACATTTGCTTTGACATGATATGTTAGTACTCCATCCGTCGTATACTATAAAGATGTTAATATTTACAAAAACTAAAATGTGATAAAACGACAAATTATATAGTAGTACTCTACTATAAAAGGTGGTACTCCCTCCTTATAATTCTTGTGATTGTGGATAACGGTATGGCTCTAAAACGTATTTTTAACTATGATTTTTATTATAATATATAAAAAATAAATAAATATTTAATTTTATTATAATATCATTTTGCAACTAATTCATACTAGTGCCTTAATTAGGATAAGAATAGAATTTCAAATCATTTGAAACGGAGGGAATATTATGAATTGGTTTGTTAGTTTAATTTTAATCTAATAAAAGCCGAGAGAGGATTGGAAGAGGGGCCTGGCAGATTGCAAGAAAACTACGTAAGTACTACCATTTATTTATTTTATTGTGCCTTGTTTAATATTAAAACACTTTAAGCATGAATTAAATCTTTTATATTCTTACACCAATAGTCACTGGTGTTATCTATTAAAACATGGAGGAGGTAGTTCAGAATAATATTATTAGCAGCTAGTACGAAAACTAATATAATTTGAAAATATTTTGAAATACAAATATAATGATACAACATGCATAGCAAAACAAAGTATATCTTTAGTTTAGTTATCAAAAAAAAAAGTTTAGGCAAGTTTTGCTACAGGACATCGCGACTTCGTGGTTTTAATTATGGAACACCGCATAAAGTCAGTTTTGAAGGAAGAGACTTTGTAATCTTGGTTATTTAACGGTGGACATCGCGCCCATTTATTTAGTGTTTTAGTGTTGACTAGGCGAGAACGGACCCACTTTTTGACGCGTCGTGACAAAATTGCCCCTTCCATCCCCTCAAGCTGGCTCCTTCCTCCCCTCACCCACTGGCCGGCGCCGCTCTCCGTTGCGCAGCTCATCCACCTCGCTTCTATCCTCAAGCTCCGCCTCCGCTCCCTCCTCACCTCAGACCCCGCCATGCTGCCACCACCGCATCCTCTCCACCAGCCTGCTCTCCTCCCTCCCGACGCCCGGCATAACCTGCACCCATGTCGCCTGTGGCGCTTCCTCCCCCTCCACCGCTACGAGCCTCAATGTTAGGAGCAGGAGCCCAACCCGTCGCAGTCGCCTAAGCCCCCCTTTCACGGAGGAAACCGCCACCGCCGACGTCGCCGCTGTGGCGGCTAGAGCGGCCACCAAGGAACGGAAAGAGGAGCAGCGACGGAAGTAGCACGACGAGAAGGGCCTCCACCACGGCACCACCCGTACCCACATCGATCGCGGCGCTTCCTCCCCCTTCACCACGCCACTGCGGCGGTTGCAGTGGCCGCCAAGGAACGGAAAGAGGAGCTGAGGAGTAGTGGCGGAAGCAACACGACGAGGAGGGCCTCCACCACGGTGCCACCCGCACCCACATCGATCGCAATGCTTCCTTCCCATCCATAGCCGCAAGACAAGCGCCGCTCCAAGCTGAGTAGGAGCCTAACCCACTGCAGTCGCCCAAGCCCCCCCTCCACGGAGGAGCGGGCAAGGGAGGCCATGTTGCCACCTACTTCGTGGAGGCCATGTTGGCGTGGCTCCTCAGCTCCTGCCTAGGAGCCGGGAGAGGGAGATGAGGCCTGAGGGGAGTCGGGCCATGCCACCACGGCAGAGGCAGAGGAGGCAAAGAGGGAGGGCCAGGGTGGTCGCCCGCGGCGAGCAGAGGTGGCGATGTGGTCAGAGTGTGAGAGGGAGTGAGATGTGAGGGAAGAATATGAAAAGTAGGCCTAGTGACATTTTTGACATTTCATGTTGTTTATCACTTCTATTCAACTGAAAATTAATATTTTAATATTCACGGTGTCTATTAGTAAATAATCATATTTTAAGAGTGTCTTTCTCTCAAGATCGACTTTTGATGTGTCATAGAGCTAAAACCATAAAATCGCATTGTGCTACAGAAAAATTAAATACTTATTCTTTAGAAAACATGGGCCATCATAGCAGTATTTACTATTTATACTCGGTTGTAGGAATTGTTTTGTTTATTCATGGGTCCTGTTGTGAGTTGTGACCACACGAAAAGGCAAAGAGGCCCAAACGGGCTAGTAGAGACGACAACGCTTGACGTCCAAAGTTGACGCGAACAGTGCAAATTTGATTGGCTTGCCCAACGACCGAGTCCAAAGTTGATGCGAACAGTGCAAATTTGACTGGCTTGCCCAACGACCGAGTCCATCGCATGGCTTGCCCAAAAAGGAAAGAGTGCAGGGTCCAAAAGTATGGTTTTGGGCTCTGAGAGTCTGAGACCGGACGGAAGCATGAAGGAAACCAACAAGACAAATACAAATAACCTGCTGCCGCTCTGCTGCTGCTCCCCAGTGCTGCACTCTGCATCTGCACCTGCACGCGATGGCCATCTGCTACCCACTTTGCCATACTTTTGTCTTTTCTTGTAGAGGGTCCTACAAGATGAGAAAGAGGTAGTAGTAAGTAGTAGTACTAAGGTCTTGTATAATCTGTCTTTTTTTGTTGTAAAGCATCCAATTAGCAATGCTCCTCGGGCCAAGGAAATCCATGAGTCTCTTCGCGAAAGAACTCCGATCCCCTCGTACTAAAATTAAAATAAATTTTTTTTTAATTTTGTTTTAAATAAATTAATGTCTACCTTATTATCTATCCCGTTCATAATCGAGAAGCTTTGCGCCTTCAGTACATTTACGCTACCCACTCGTCAGTATTATTTATTTTTTCTATTGATAAGAGACAATGTAGTCTTTTCTTTATCAGTTATCTCAGGATAAAACTTTTTGATTTATTTTGAAATAGAGAGAGTATTTGATCTTTACTCTTAGCGTTATATACTTAATAATTTCATATTTTATTAATTTTCTACTAAATGTCTTTATTTCTAATAGCTATATTTTTAATGGATAATTTATAAGGGAAGCAAATTTATGGGAGAGGAAAGACGGCATAGAGTTAGGAGGTGCAAGGCGAATGGAACGTGATGGCGATGGGACTACTAAAACTTTTTTCAAAAACTTGTTGTAAGGATGGAGGTAAGGATAGACAACCACTAAGGCTGAGTTCGGGAGTGAGAGTTGGCAACCTTTACTCTCAGCACGTAAAACGAAACGATTCATTAGCGCGTGATTAATTAAGTATTATCTAATTTTTTTAAAAAAATAAAACAATATGATTTTTAAAGAAACTTTCCTATAGAAAATTGTTGCAAAAAATTCACCATTTAACAGCTTAAAAAGCGTGCGCACGGAAGACGGTAGAGATTAGTTGGGAAAGGTGGTTGCGGAACATAGCCTAAGGCTGTTCTTTCCTCAACTTTTATAAGTCACCTCTCTTGTTTTTCGCGCGTACGCTTTTCAAACCACTGAACGATGTGTTTTTTACAAAAAAAATTTATACGAAAATTATTTTTAAAAATCATATTAATTCATTTTTCAAAAAAATATAGCTAATACTTAATTAATCATGCAATAATATGTGTTTCATTTTACGTGTTGGAGAGAAAAGGTTCCCAACCTCTCCTCCCGAACACACCCTAAGGTTGTGTTCGGATGTGAGTGTTAGGAACTAATCCCTCCAGTATGCAAAACGGAGCGACTCATTAGCACATGATTAATTAAGTATTAATTTATTTTTTAAAAAAAATAAATTAATATGATTTTTTAAAACAACTTTCGTATAATTTTTTTTCAAAACACACACCGTTTAATAGTTTAAAAAACGTGCACATGCAAATTGAGGGAGGTAAGTTGGGAAAGATGGGGCCGGAAAGAACACAGCCTAAGGGCTCTGTTGGAACACATGATTCCAAAATCACAGTAATTGGAAATACGGAGGATTGAAATGTTACCAAAACCTATAGAAATTTAAAACATATGAATTTGAAAAATGAAGTGTTTGGATGGCTCTCACAGAGAAAAAAACACATGAATTTTGATGGAATCTAGAGAGAGGGAGGAGATAAAGATACAAGATGCAATGGACTTCTTGAAGGAAAAATAAAATGAGGTTTGAGCTCACACTACTAAAAAACCATTTTTTCAGGCGACCAGATCCAGATTTTGCATGCGGTTGGCCGGCCTGTCTGCACGACAAGTTCTGCGAAAATCGCTATTTTCGCATGTAGCTGCTTATGTGTATTGCATGCAAAAATAAAAATCCAAAAAAATAAAATCGCAAAATAAAAATACGCCGCCCGCTTCCGTCGTTGGCCGGCCATCGGTGTCGCGTCGTCCGCTCCCATTGTTGCGGGAGCCGCCGCTGCTCCTGTCGTCGGGGAAGGCAGATCTGCCCGCAGCCGCCCGCCGTCGGTGCTTCTCCTGCCATCGCCTCCGATCCGTGTGGGGTCGGGCGAGGGACGGTCGCCGTCGCCAAATCCAGGCGTGTGACGGCCGTCGCTGCCGGATCTGGGCGAGGGGAGCCCCACCGAGCCAGTCGCTGTTGGCCGCTCTGCTCCCGCCGTCCGCTCCCGCTACTGGCCTCCCGTCGTCCGCTTTCGTCGTTTGCCGCCCACTGCTAAGCCGCTGCCGCCGGTCGCCATCACGCCTGCCGTCGCCCCCACCCTCGCCACTTGCCGGCTGAAGAGAAGAGAAGAGGAGGTGAATGGGATAAGAGGTGAGATAGAGAGGAGAAGATAATGTTGAACTTCAAAATTTTTTGAAGTGTTGAGAGAAAAAAAATAGGAGGCAAGTTAGACTTCTAGGTGGTTCCTTACGATGCCCGCATGCAAAAATCGATTTTTCCAGGCGGACCTTTTAAGGGCTCGTATGCGAAAATAAGTTCATTTTTGCATGTGGTCCCTTAAGAGGTCCGCCTGCAAAATTTGATTTTTGCATACGGGCCTCTTAAGGATCCATATGCAAAAATGAAGGCCGATTTTTGAAGACATAGCCAATTACGATCCGTTTGTAACCTAACAAGAGTCTTGTCCAAAAAAATTATTTTTATAGTAGTGTTAGGTGTAAATTTCCTATGGAATTGAGGTATAGGATTGCAACCCAAAGAAATTTACCTACCTCCAATCCTATGTTCCAAATAAGCAAGTCCTTGAAAAAGATCCAAAGGATTTGAATTCCTCAAAATTCCTATAGAAATCCCTCGATCTTTCGAGCCCTAAATTCGAGGGGTGAGATAGAAAGTCCTTGAAGTATTATTTTAAGTAAATTTTATTTTGAGCCACCTTTTATTGCCGATGTTTTGCTTTGGACTACCTTTTAACCAATATTTTCACTTTGGATCGGGCATTTTTACCTTCGTGTCACTTTGGACCACCCTCAACTATTTTAACCATCTACATCCAACTTATCATATGCCAAAGAAATGGTCTTACATATAGCTATGGAAGTTCATTGACGAAGAGAAAATGGCGTACTCGAGATTGTTCATATGTTTGAGAAGAAAGTCGGGTGGTCCAAAATGAAACAAAGGTAAAAATACCTGGTCTCAAATGAAAACATTAGTTAAAAAATGATAAAAACGAAACATCGATAATAAAAGATGGTCCAAAGTAAAATTTACTCCTATGCGTTGCTAAATTCCAGTTTCAGGGAATAGGACATGTATTCAGTGAAGATGCTCTAGGCTCTCGTCGTATATTCTTGTTTGCAGTTATTAGCTGTGCCCAAAATTTAAAACTTGGAACTTAATTGTAGTGTTGATTTTGGAGTTTTTTCCTTCACAGTTTACTTTTCAACTTTGGCTTTTAAATAGTAAATAACACATTTATAAAATTTTTACCCATAGATTATTTTGTATTGCTTTGTTCATTTTTCCAAGGCCCTACAGCAACCCTTGATTGATCTTTTCCGGTAGAATAGTTAAATTTAGTCTAAAAACTTCTGTACAAATTTCAGTTATTCATGATTAACATGGGCTATTTTTAAATCATTTTATTTTATATTTCAAATTACAAATTATGGGTACTGGAGTAGGCGCACTCTAAAACAGTACTAGTAGTAGGGTCTTGTTTAGATCCAGCGGTGAAAAATTTTGGCGTGTCACATCGGATATACGAACACACATTTGAAGTATTAAACATAGCCTAATAATAAAACAAATTACATAATCCGTCTGTAAACTGCGAAACAAATTTATTAAGCCTAATTAATCTGTCATTAGCAAATGTTTACTGTAGCACCACATTGTCAGATCATGAAGTAATTAGGCTTAAAAGATTCGCCTCGCAATTTAGTGGCAATTTGTGTAATTAGTTATTTTTTTCATTTATATTTAATACTTTATACGGATGTTCAAACGTTCGATGTGACGGGACCAAAAATTTTGGGATGGAATCTAAACAGGGCCCAAGATTATTTCCCACAGAGAGAGAGTGAGCAAACTGACCGGCCGGCCAGTAGGCAATCGAGTCGGTTGAAGTCCAGTAGGAGTAGGCTCGCTTGTTTTTCTGAGGCCATGTTTAGATGGGACTAAAACTTTTTAGTCTCTGTCACATCGGATATACGGTCATTAATTTGAAGTATTAAACATAGACTAAAAATAAAACCCATGTCATAACCCTGAACTAATTCGCGAGACGAATCTATTGAGCCTAATTAATCCATGATTAGCCTATGTGATGCTACAGTAAACATGTGCTAATTATGGATTAATTAGGTTTAATAGGTTCGTTTCGTGAATTAGCCTCTAGCTGTGTAATTGGTTTTGTAATTAGCCTATATTTAATACTCCAAATTAATATCTGTATATCCGATGTGACATAGACTAAAAAATAAGTCCCTCTCCCAAACACCCCCTGAATCGCTCTCAAGTCCCATCGCTATGATATGTTTTTTCTGCATTACTGTGTGTCGCTGTGTGTCGCTGCAGCAGTAGGAGTGCATCATTTCATGAAAGAATCGAGGAGGAGACGTCTATTAATATTGGACCTGCATATCCGCATTGTAGGAGAACGGTGACCTTTCTGCTCGTATCCTATCGAGCTCATCACCGCCTGCACACGTTACTCCTACTCTTGTAGCTATGGGTAAGAAACATGTCCGGCGATGGTGAGAGCGGCCGTGTGTCTCTCTCCATCGACCGTGTTGTTCGGAGAAAAACCGGTCTGGATCGACAATGAGAACCCTGCAAGGCTATCTGCATCGTACTGTACTACTCCCGTTTATGAGACCGATCGATCGACAGCTGCGTGTGTGCGTGCGTGACCACGCGCTGGCCACGGTGAAAAACAAAAAATGAAAAAGTAAAACCACACACACACACAAACCACACCGTCATCTCCCTGGACCCCCCACCCACCCACACAACTCCGGCAACACGACAAGAGGGAACCCTAGGCTCCCCTAGCTCCTCCCCCTCCTCCTCCTCCTCCTCCTCCTCCCCGCCGCCGCCGCCTCGCACCTCCCCCACACCATGCGGCTTGCAGTACTCCGCGCCGCGGCGCAGGCCGGCCTACAGCCGGCGGCGGTGAAGCGCATGATGCAGCTGCACAGCAGCCGCGGCTTCTCCGACGCCGCCGTCATGTCGCAGGTGAAGTCGCGTGGCTTCTCCACCGCCACCGTCGTCGACGCCGCCGCCAAAGGTGACGCGAAGACCTCTCCCTCTCCGTGCACGGACCTGGTCACGCTCCGGCACGTGCCTACACCGATTCGGTTTGAGGAGTACAAGGTAGTCAACAGCCATGGCGGCGGCGTCTATCCGAAGATTGTTGCACCTTACATGGTGGAGGGCGTGACGGGTCGATTCGCTTCGGCCAAGAGGGGAGGGGACGTCAAGGTCGCCGGCGAGGACACCATGGTCCCCGGCGGCAACAAGGACGTCGTCAAGGTCCCCGGCGGCAACAATCTGGACGCCAAGGGCCCCGCCGACGTCGCGAAGGAGCTGCTCGTCCGCGACGTGGAGGGGGCGCGCTGGCGCAACAAGAAGGATATGATTGCTTCCGCCGGCAAGGAGCTCCGCGTGGCCGTCGTCGCCGTCGTCAAGAAGCTCCTGATGGCCATCCTGGACGCCAGCAAGAGCGTCCACCTCGCCTTCGTCAGTTCCCTCAAGAGGGTGGGCGTCGCCGTGGTTGCCGGCGGCAAGAGCATCTCCATGGCCGTCTTCGGTTCCGTCCAGAAGCTCGGATTCTCCATCGTCGCCGCCGTCGAGAGGGTCTACCTCGCCGTCATGGGTGCCATCAGGAAGGTCGGCATCGTCGTCCGGGCCGCCGGCAACAGGCTCGTGATGTTCGGCGATGGGGCGGGCGCGCCGCCGCCGCCACCGCCACCGCCGCGTCACAATGGCTTCGACGAGGGAGCCGGAACTGGGGCGGCAGACGCCGCCGGAACCGGACAGGTTCTCAAGGCAATCGAGGGGCTGGGCATCAAGATCATGGGACACATCGATGAGAAGGTTAACCTCAACAGGTAGTCCTTCCTATTCCTCGATCGATCGCGTCAATTTCTCGATCTGTTGCTGTTGCTGTATAGTATTACATTGAATTAATTCAATTCTGATTCTCTGTGTGTGTAACTGTCTGTGTATTGTTGATGTATTGAGACTAACAGGATATGGTGGCTAAACAATATGGAGGAGATGACAGGAGGAGCTTCATGCAGAATGGTTTTCTCTCTTTGTGCAAGCTTGCTGCTGTTGCCTGGTTTTCACTGGCCCATGGGGCAAAGATTATGTGTGAGGCTGTTAAGGAGATAGCCAAGTCGTTTCAAGGCGACGATGAGTTCAAGAAGTCAGTGAATTACATTCTTGACCATAGTTATGACCATGTCATGGGCAGGCTCGGTGCTAGCACCTGGCAGATGTTCCGGGGGATCCTGATGAAGTTGTTCAAGTCCAGCCCCGAGACCAAGGCTGCTGCCATCCGTATGGGTGAAGTTGCTAGGCTTGAGCTCCGCAAGAATCCATTCGATGATCATCGCTTTGACAACTAGCTAGTCTTATGAGCCATTATTAGTTCGCTACATCATTCAGCAACTTCTATCAACTTCCTGTTCTGATTTTGTTTCGTCGCACTCGGGCCTCACCAGCGAGTCATGTTGATTCCTGTTTATGTTTATTAGCTAGGTTAATCAACTTCGAGTTCCTCTGATCGATCTGTTTGTCGTTACTGAACTCATACTGCTCTACAATATTGCAGTACTTCTACTACACTTCCAGGAAGTGTCATCCATAATATCCTTCCTGTTTCCAATTTTGCTTAATTTGCTGTTTGTCTACACTTGTAAACCATACTTGGCTTGTTGACTCTTCTTCTTTCAATGTACTGTCGCCTTCCTGAATGACACATGCATGCATGCACGGCCAGTCAATTTAAATGAATACATGTTACTAGTATATTGACCGTTCCATTTACCTAAATCCAGCATCTTTGAGTTCCAGAAATTTGATGACATATATGCCACCAACTCGTGCACCTTTTAGAATTTACCATCTAATTATATTCTCACGTACAGATCAAATTTGTTGTAATAGGATGTGTCACATCCTGTTACTAGCTAGGTTTGTTTTTTAATCAGACGAAAAGGGTATAAGCTAAAACAAAAGACGACATATTCCTTGGTCTTAGTCAAGTCGATTCGGGTATATATACATACGCATAAGAGTATATATAACCCAGCGAGTTACACCAAAGAGATTCAGCAAGGCGTGTTGGTATTGTGTTTGCAGCGAGCAAGCAAGCGAAACGACAGACGACCCACACAAGGGACACACTACAACATACTGTACAACTCCTGCTTCTCTTTCCACAAATATACAATTGAATTTGACAGTGTTGCCTTTTCTCTTCCATAATGCAGTCTGCATCTTGCGTAGAACTATATTGATCGATCTCTTCATGCTTAATAAAAGTCCAGCCGAGAAAGACCCGGGGTCTTCCGGCTAGCACAAAAGGTGTGGGCTAGCACAAAAGGTGTGGGCTAGCCGACCCAGGTCCAGGCCTCAACCCTCTTATAAACATAAGTCTCAATGTGAAAAAAAAACTTAACTATAATAAAATCAAAAGTGACAGAATTATTTGTCACCAGATTTTTTTTAAAAAAAATTAAGTTATCAAACTTTTTTTTAAAAAAAATGATGAAATCCACATGAAGGTTTCACTTGAAATTTGAAAAACCAAAATTGTTTTTTATTTGCGTTTAAATATCAACAAAAATTTTGAACAAATTTCATCAAATATCATTTGAAACTTATTTGAAAAATCTAATTTTTAATTTTCAAATTTATGATCAAGTCATTATGTCCCGTTTGTTTTTTTATAACTGAATCAGTTTTTGTGTTGAGGGCTGTGTTTTCTTTAGATATTTTTGCAAAAATCTAACAGTCAAATAAAAGTCAACTCACAAAATGTGCATATAGGAAATCAAAATAAAAATCTCAAGGGTATGTAGGGGATAAGGGGCATATAAGAGATTAGGTGAAAATTCATGGGCATGTAAGGAATTTTGTCTTTAGATTATGAGAAGGAGGGGGTGGGAATCTAAGGTGGTGTTTGAATCTCCTGAAAATGAAGATAAAGATAAAGATTAAGTGTTTCACGTAAAACGAAATGACATTAACGTGTGATTAATTGAGTTTTAATTATTACAAACTTGAAAATGGATTTATTTGATATTTTAGAACAACTTTCATATAGAAAGTTTTCGCACAAAATTCACCGTTTAGCAGTTTGAAAAGCGTGCCACGAAAATCTGGAATTTTATCTCCTGCTAGTAGAATAATCGAACGGGGCCTAAGTAGTGAGAATTTAGAGAAGCTTCTGATTTTTGATTTTTAGCTTCTAGTTTATTTTTTAGATTTTACAATTACAATTTTTCAAAATCTTGATAAAAAGTATATCCGATCCCTACGGATATCTTATGAACATTTGTCTGAAATTTTTGTGTGCAGGGACTGAATGAACATCCGTGTGACATCTTTTTTTACAGGTATGAAGCAACAATTGAAGCAGAATCAAACAAATTTGGCATACTGTAATTAGAGAAATATTTTAAAAGTAACGAAATAACCAGCAGGCTGGGGCTGCAACCACCGCGACGGGGTGGATTTGCGGGTTGGGGGGTGTTGCGCAAGCCTGAATCTTTCACTGTTACAGAGTTGGCGGCATTTCATGAAGCACACAGATGGCTAGCATCAACGCTGAACCATACCACAAAACAGGGGTGAAAAATCAGTGCAGGAACACTGTGCAAATCAATTGCAATCACTGAATGATACCTGCGTTTCCAGTGCAAATTCAATTCAGAGAAATACCTGCCCTGACCTGCTAGTTGACATGACTGCTCTTTGTCCTGAGGTCGCTTCTTCTAGACAGCCAACAGAAGCTTGTGCGCCGGGGACGTGTTGGCACGCAAAATCGGTCCGTGCGTCAACACGATACTGATCGTGCTTACGTGATGATCACCGGATGCTTTCCGAGCAAAGCAACAAAGATCGACCAAAGTATCAAACCCTAGGGCTTGGCAGTAGAGAAAAAATATGGGAAAGAGGAAACATAATAGATGGAAAATAATACGATAAATTGAGTTTGTTCGATTGGTTATTTTTCCAATCAGCCATGCACCTAATACATATAGAGGCATGCTCCGGTTTGTAGCAAACACTACTTAAGAAAAGATTTTTTTCTAATACCACACCTTTTATTTCACTGACAGATACTAAGAAGAAACGCTTATAAAAATACAACCGAAGATCCCTAGGTAGTGACCGCTAGATTTTCACAAGCAGTTCTCTTAAAAGGATCGTAAAGAAAATTATAACATTTTTACCAACGATCAATTTAGAACGACCGCTTGTTAAAATCAATTTTTTCACAAACGGTGCTCTTAGTCAGCCGCACCAAAAAACCTTGTTCAAGCTGTACAAAAGACCAACCCTTAATCTTATCCACCACCCGGCCCCTTCTATCCCCACCACGTGAACTCCTCCGCCTCTCTCCTCGCGAACTCCCTCTGCTTGCGGGCGGCAGATTCCCCCACACAAAATTTAAGTTATCAAAACTTTTTTTAAACAAATGATGAAATCCACACAAAGGTTTCACTTGAAATTTGAAAAACCAAAATTATTTTTTTATTTGGGTTTAAATTTCAATGAAAATTTTGAACAAATTTCATCAAATCTGATTTGAAACTTATTTTAAAAAATCTAATTTTTAGTTTTCAAATTGATGATCAATCCATGGAATGTGCATACAGGGGATCAAAATGAAAACTCAAGGGTATGTAAGGGATGAGGCTAAATTCAGGGGCATAAAAGAATTAGGTGAAAATTTATGGGCATGTAAGGAATTTTGTCTTTAGATTATGAGGAGGGGGTGGAAATCTAAGTGGTGAGAATTTGGAGAAGTTGAGAAAATCAGCTTCTGATTTTTAGTTTCTAGTTTATTTTCTAAATTCTACAATTACAACTTTTCAAAATCTGGACCGTTTGGGTGAGCTTTTGGATTTAGGAAAAGATGTAACTGCTAGAAACCCTCTCAAACATGCCCTTGGTACTAAAAAGGAAGTCTATATTCAACCATGAAATAATCCTAGAAAAAAAATAAGTTTAGGAAAAATTCATCTTTGCTGTTTGTTGATTTTCTTTTAAATTGGTACCTATCGTCGTAAAAGATATTACACCCGGTCAAATAGTTACTATCTTCTTTTTCAAATGAAACTCGTCATAAAATATGCACAACCAAACCTCAGAAACTTAAATGATCAATGGAAGGTTCACGAGGAAATGATATTGTTAGAATTTTCATAGAGTTATTAGTTGTTTAATCTTGCTTAACATGTCATAAGTATATCAATTATTTAAATATATTAAGCCTGTAATCAGTTTTGGTCAGATTTGATCTGCGCAAAATTGGTGCTTGTTTAGTATATTTACATTAAATTGATATTCTTGTATAAGGCTGTATCGGAGCATTAGCCGATACGTTATTTTTCTTCTGCCTAAACTATATCATCGGCTATGATATAAATACTTGTAATCTTTAACTCATCTGATCTTTGATACAAGTAGTTTATACTATCTCGATTGAGTCCAATATATCCCAATTGCTTATGTTTAAGAGAAAGATTGAGTTAGGGATTGCATACTGTTCATCTCTACATCCGGTGGGGCATGTTTAGGGTTCTTTATACTTACATGCCTATCTTATACCTTAAAGCCGATTCGACCAGATTGCATCGACTAGGTCTATATGATACGTCATCGGTCGATTGGCTATCGTCTACTAACATTATTTTTTTGTATATCTTGTTGGTTGTAGGATCAAACCAACTGACACGCCCTGAACCCGAAGCAAGTTTGGACCTGCACTGGAGCTAAGCAGAACTCCCAGGGATTAATATTTCTTAACGATATTACTAGGAATATAATTCCCAACAATGGCGCCCAAAACATTAGTCGGTATTTCTTATGATTACATATATGAATCTGCAAGCGCACGGATATACCGCTGTAGCATTTCACTCGAAAGTATTTCAAAGTATCGTATTTGTTTAATCCTAAGGGAAGATATGGTTAAAAGAATGTCATGTTACTAATTCATATCATAGTTATGTAGATCAAAGTCTATGCAGGGGTTATAACAATAAAACATAGGGTAGGTTGACACACAGAAGAAATAACAAGATATAACTCTCTCTAAATAATAGGTCTAGACTAAGTAGAGAAGAATAAGGAAAGCCTTATTTCTGTACTTCTATTGTATGCTCATTTTAGTATACACTTGCTATTATACATTTACATGGTTGAGTCCCCTAACTATGCCCTCCTAGTATATCGAGAAACTACCCCGGATGTCGAGTTCCTTACGATAATCTGTCATGGCCATCCAATCGGTTATAGATACGAAGGAGTACCTGTACCAGGAACCTTTCTTAGCCCTATATACGCACGTTGAGGAATACCCGTACTGGGCTGTCACCACCAGCGGCCTACCTCTACAGTTCCGTGGTACATAGCATCACTTAATGATATTTAATAACTTAAGCACCATGCTTACATTACTAAATATTACTCTACACGTTTGCAGTAGATATAGAGCAATTATATAAATAAACATTAAGCCAATACCATTGCATATCTTCAATAAGCTAGCCATATAATTAATACAAGGCAAGTTTAGACTAAAATTGGTACTCAAATAATTATGCAAATAGAGTAAAGTACCATGACATATAGAATAGTATTTCATTATTCTAGCATAAAGCCTTACAAGAGAGATATTAGCTACTAGAATCATATCGGATTCTTTTGGAAGACTTGAAGAACTAGAGCACTATTCTATTCCTAACTCTACTAGCACTAGAACAAAGTAAACTATGGAAAACTTTTTCTTCTTCTTCTTCTTCTTCTTGGTGTGTGTTGGAGGAGAGGATGAGAGCCCTTTATATAGTGGTGGAGCAAGTGGAGATTCTAAGCATCAAAAGAACATCTTCTCCCTTGAGCTGCCAAGTGTCCCTCCTGATGGCGGTTTTTACCGGTAGAAACGGTCACAACCGTCATAGATGGTCGGTATCTCCTAGCTTGTAAAATTTGAGGGTCAGATGGGCTGGACCTGGGTCGGCCGACCCCTGGCTGGCCCCCCTTGGCCTAGTCCTTCTTCCAGGGCTTTCTTTGGTGGATCCTTGGTCTAGTGGCATGGTGGTTGGGCCAATTTACAGATGTTTCATTAGGTTTGTGGGCCCTTCCATCCATATGTACGCCACGTGCCGACCTCTGATTGGTTGAACATGTATTTTTCATCATTTCTACTTCATTTATAAGGTAATATCCTGTAGTCAAATACTTTGCCGAGTACATGTGAAACTAGATTATTTCTAAATAAATATGCATGCAAGCATTACTAGTTCTTTATTATTTTTAGGAATATTGACGATCGAAATTGCTCTGTAACAACCGTCAATATCAAGCTGCCGTGTTTTCGCATCAACAAATAGCAAGACTCTTGAAGATGCTCTAAGACTCATTTAGATCACGTTACCTATAATAGATGTTACACCTAAAATGTTTCTTTATTTCAGATCTTAGTTATTTTTATAACAGTCCCTATGATAATAATTAATTAGAACTTTTATATTTTACACCATGTAACAATAAAAAGAAAAAAAGTACACATATACCCTTAGCCTACCACAGGACCCACATGTCAGCCTCACTCCTATACCTTTTCTCCTCCCGTCCCCCCTTTTCCCGCTCTCACTCATCCCTTCTCCTTGCACAGCGTTGCTGCTTCTCACCTCCGTCGACGTCTCTCCTCTCCACCGTCGCTGTTCCCTCTCTCCCCTCCTCATCGGCGCATCTCCTCCCCAGAATCCAACGTGGGCGGCCCAAAAGACGAAGGCGGCAAGGGCGGGCGGAGGCGACGGTGGCAAGGACCTTCCTCTTCCTCTTCGCGGATCGAGCTCTGGCGGTGGCAGTCAAGCTCCGGTGGAGCAGACCGAGCTCAGAGGCAGCGGATCGAGCTCCGGTGGAGCCAGTGGTGGCAGATCGAGCTCGTGCTCCTCATCTTCGTCTACGGCCTCGACGTTGATGGCGCGGCCCAAGTGCTCGCAGTGCCTCGCGCTCCACGAGGACGGCCGCCTCATATTCCTCTCGCCGGCCACCACCACCAACAAGAAGAGGAACCCCGTCGCCGAACTTGTTGTTGCTTCAAATATGCTCCATGAGGACAACGTCCGGAACACCCTCGTTCTGAGCGGCTGGCGGCCGATCTGCTTGCAACAGCGACATCACCGTTGGTTCTTCTTGGATGAGGGACTTGGCCATTGATCTGCTCCTGGAGGATTTCAGCGACGGCGACGGCAACCCCGACGGCCCTCAGCGACGATGACCACGACACATAACGCCGTTGCTTTCCCTTCTCGCACAGCGCCACCGCTTTGTCTCCACACTGAGTTGGCCTTGCGCCAGATGCTTTGCAGGACAAGACTCTCGTAGTGAAAACAAGACGTGAGAACTAAACTGAAGCCATGGGCCCCACCAACTTTTTCCTCTAGGACAGCTAGTGTCCTACGTGGCTGGGCGAGTCCACAGGCCAAGTAGGAGCACTGAATGGCCTGACGCGGCATGCGGCGAAGAAACTAACACGACATGCCGGGATGTTTTTGTGCATTGGTGCGCGACGCCGGCTGAATTGGTGTACGTACGGTGGCCGGAGGAGCTGGATTGGCGCCGTATGTCCATGCCATCTCCGCGACGCTACGTGCTGATCGAGATCGGCCCCGCCTCCCGCCGGCTTCACCCCCAGCCCCCTTGCCACATCCATCTCCATGTGGGTGGAGTCCGACTGTATCCGTGCCTGATGCCACTACTTTGAAAATGTTGTTTTCATATATTTGAAAAGAACTATATGCTTTTTTAAAATTTTAATTTCGAGTTGGAAGTTTTAAATTATGGGTGTGACTTTTAATTTTCTTTTATAGAAAGTTTTAGATTCCACGTATAGATTTTTGAATTTTTAGTAAAAAAGAAAACAACCTCTTGAAAAATAAGAAGGGTTAATTAAGACTGTGATTATCAAAAACTAGTTACATAAAAAGTTAAACTAATCATGATTTTTCCTCCTGAATCCGGCGTACGTGCGCGTGCCTCCTTGGTATTTCCTTGCACGGAAAAATAGGAGTCGTTGCCTCGCTGGTGGGCTGGAACCACGCGGGGGGACATGGGCCAAAACGTGCGCCAAATTGTTAGCTAGAGCCTACTTGAACGAGCGCACGGTTGGAAGTAAAATAAAAGACAGAAAATATAAATACATTAAGAAACATTAGCCAAAAAGGCAAAAAACTTTTTGTTTTAAAAAAAGAAGACGAAAGGTAAAGAAAAATTAAAGAGGAGGAACACAACGAAAAATAGGATTTTCAGCCTTTTTACAATACATCGGATTCACTACGATAGATTAAAATGTTAGGTACATCGACAATTTAATGCCCTATGTTTCTAGAAATTGCTTTTTTTTTAGCAAAATCAAATGTTAAAATGGAGAAGAATAGGTGGTATGATGTTGGAGAGACCATGACTAGTCCACTCCATAGGGTTCAAACCTGATACTTACGAATATTACACAGGGTATATTTTTAATAAGAATTAGTGAGGTTATGCAAACAGTTCCTTTCCGGTATACCGTGGTGGTATGCCGACACACGGCAATGTGTCATGGGACTGTGTCTTGTGAATACAGTTGTACATCACTGATCAGAGTAAAACTATTCGAATAGCCATTCCCGGGGTTATGGGCGATCAACCGATTCACTGTGATTAGTCTCATAGTAATAATTTGATTTATTTGGAACTGGTGTAGTTCAGGTGGTTGGGTGGGTCTGTCACAATGTGGTGTAGCATTGGACATTGTGGTGTAGCATTGGACAGTGATGTTTAATATTGCTTAGTTAAATTCTACAGTTTTACTACTTTCAACTACTGCTTTTAAATGTCTGCTTCATGCAAAAGAACTCTTAGCCTTCTTTGGAATTATTTACAACATACCTTCTTTATTGGTATGACTTGCTGAGTACAGTGGGTAGTACTCAGCCTTGCTTTTTTTTCTCTCACACCAGAGTTGGAGTACTTCTCAGATGAAGGTTACTCGGAGGAGTAGGCTTCGTCGCTATCGTCGAGGATGCCTGTGAAGTGGAGTCGCCGCGCTATGAGCGTCAAGTTTATCTGTTTAGCTCGTTTTATTTTTTTTCGCTGCATTTATAAGACTTTTATTATATTTGTAAGACGTGGATCTGTGTATTGATTTTTTCGTTTGTGTATCTTGGCCAGTTCTGAACAGAGGCTTTAATGCACATTTAGCTTGAAATTATGTTTCGAGAATTTCTGGACATGATAGATTAGGCATTTGATGTGGTCTCCATCTCTTTTACCGGAACGGATGTACGATTGCAGTGTATGTGCATAATGCTCTGCGCGTGCACATCAACCATGTAATTGAAAAACCATATGTAAAATTATAAGTAGTTGAAAGTAAAACATAATTCAAAGAAAAAAACGAGATGAAAATCTATATTTTAGATCCTACAAATTCTACCACTAAGAGCTTATATGCAAATACAAAACATATTATTTTAGGAAAGTCACCTGTAATTATATCCTTCTTAAGCTGGTGATTTTTACCAACAGATAACTTACTACATGGCGTCTATAACTTATAAAATAAACCTTCAATCCCTAGGTGAAAAAAATAAAGTAAACCTCAGTACAAAGATTACAGTCGATCAAACCATGTGACGAAAGCATGGCTCACCTAAAATCTAGGCCATCTAAAAAAATCAGAAAATGTTCTTTTAATAATGAAATAAATCCTGGCCTTTGCTTCAAGAAAGTTATAACCAATTTTACAAAATCTGCTCAACAAAAGAGCACAACAAATCCAGGAAATGATGCACAAACTGATGACCACTAACAGAAAATCAAAAAAGGGTAAAAAAACACAAAACTCTTTGGACTGTAATACTTGTTGGTTTTAACTTTGAAGTGCTAAGCTTTGATCAATAATAATTTAAACAATCAAATCTTGTAGCATCCAAGTTGTATCGTTACATTTTCAATACATTTAATTGTATTTGTTTTAATGTTATGTAAAAAATAAAGCTCAAAGTTTATCTACTCTTGATCAAATCAACAAGTATTCGTGAGTCAATCTAATCAGTATGGTATAAAAATCAAAGAAAAAACTGAGAAATATTTTAAGTTGAAACAATGTTATAGGCTAACTAAAAAATAAACAAACTTGATATGGAATTAATTAGACACATCCTAATATCCAGATCTAGGATGTGTCACATTTATTTTGACATGTAGAAAGTACAGAAGAGATCTATGCTAAAACTAAGGGTTACAGGATGCCAGGATGGTCGAGTAAAACTCGAGGGCGTGGAAGGGCTTGGGGACACGAGGGATTTAGGAAATGATCTCGGTGTGGCCGGGAATTTCTGTACTGCTTTTCATCCTACTTGACTCTTTCGACAACTACGTGAACAATGATGTTTAGAGCAGGGACAGGGCTACATGAGGAGAGATGCTCATAGGAACCTGGTTAAGAATTTTTTTAGCTATATTAATTTTGTCTATTTTTATCATATGTCCACCTCCGTTAGTTTAAAGGTGGTGTTTTAATCTTCTGAAAATAAAGATAAAAATAAAGATTAAGTGTTTCACGTAAAACGAGATGATCTTAACTTGTGATTAATTAAGTTTTAATTATTACAAACTTGAAAAATAAATTTATCTGATATTTTAGAACAACTTTCATATAGAAAATTTTTACACGCACCGTTTAACAGTTTAAAAAACGTGCCAAGTGAATGAAAATCTTTATCCCGAAAAGTCATGCACCCTCGTCAGGCTAAACTTGGTCTAAAGCATATATAATAATGAGAGGGACACACTTTCCATTCCGTTTCAGCTGCACCCCTGGTTCACAGTCTCGATTTGCCTTGGGTGTACGGTCTTGGGTAGCCTGACTCTACTACTACTGCTAGTAGGACGAATGATTATGTTATAGAAGAGATGATTATAACCCTATTGTTACAATAAGAGACATGAAATTTACAAACACAAATATAGATGCTCTACATCTTAGAACGTCTTAAGAGATGCAAACAAACGCGGCCACAACGTAAACCAGCTCGGGAACACGAAGAAGCATATATATGTGTATCGTCCACCATCCTTAATCCTAAATCTGTAAGTCGGCATCGCTAAATAAATTGGAGAACTTCGATACATTCCGAATAAACTTTTCAATAACTTTGAATGAGATGCATATTTGGAGCCTCCTGCATTATGTATATGTACTGTAGTAATGAGACGATTGCATTATGTGCTGTAGTAGAACAGAACAGATCGGTTTTCTTCCTGATTTCACCGTGTTTTGAAACTTCTCAACTAACTACTCCCCTATTTTAAATTACTTATCATTTAAACTTTTGTCCTAAGTCAAAAAATACTATATCTTTTAATTTCTAAATATTTATATAGTTTAACATCATAAGATTTTTATGTTTTTAGATTCACCATAAGAAATACATTGATAATATATAGGTTTACATGTTATATTGAGTAATGTTATACAAATTGATGGTCAAAATTAACAATAGTTGACATATAACAAAACTAAAGCTACAATGAAATAGAAATGGAGGGCGTATAATGTTATGTGGGGCATTCCATACCGACGCCGGGATAGCAGGAAGCAGCCGGATCATGTGCCATGAGAGAGTGGATTAAGTTTGTTAAGATTAGTTTCAGTTGTTAGCAGATTAATTTTGTTAGAGGATTGAGTTTGTTAGTTCCTTAATAGTAGCACTTGGTTTTCCATGTAAGGCTATATATGCCACTCGGGTTGATTAATGAAGTAAGCTAGAATTTTATCAGAAGATCTCGTTCGTTTCTGTTGGAATATGATCCAAATTAGTAACGTGAGTCTTGTGGGGACGCCTGGAGGGCCCACGGTTCGGTCATGTTTATTAGCGGATTTGTTTCCGTATTTGACAGCAGTCAGTCCGTCCTATAAATACATCTTGTAAGCCGCACGGAAAGAGTTGACGACTCATTGTATTTCCTGCGTTTTCTAAACTCTCCTCATATAGTGAAGATCGCCGGTTGGCGCCCGTGGTTTTTTCCCGCAAGGGTTTTCCACGTAAAATCGTTGTCTCGTGTTCGATCTTGATTGCATTACTTGTAACAAGTGGTATCAGAGCAAGACACAAGATTAAAAAAAAAATTAGGGTTTCAATCCTATTTTTGCGCCGCCGCCAAGTTCCGTCGCGTGGTTGTCAGTGCAAAACTGGTCCACGCGATTTTCGTCCGCCGGCCAAGTTCGTTTCGAAGTCGGCGTATTGACCTGCATCTATAAAAGTTGCTAGTTTCTTGGTTGTCGTCGCTGAGTTTCAAAGTGCTGTGTTCGTCATCGTGGAGAAATTTTCCGCTGTGCTGCTGCCGATCTGTCGTCTTGGGCGGTGGTAATTAACGCCGCCGCTGCTGTCCTATCAAGAGGAGACCAATCCATCTGCTGCCGCTCTACAAGTTCAGCTTGCTGTGTTCACGCGGATCGAAGCCAAGGCTGTTTCCCGTTCGTGTGAGGTGAAAGTAAAATTGGTGATTTTTTTTTGCTACGTGCACACAGAAAGAGTACCAGAGGATTTCTTTTGCAACTATTTTTTGCTATTCGTACACATCAGGTGTACCAGGCTGCAGGTTCTGCTAGGGTTACACCTATATTTCTGCAGATTATTATTCTTCTGGTTATTGCTATTATTGATTCACCATGTCTTCAGTGAAATATGATATTCCTCAACTGGATCGTGATACGAGGTTCGCTCTATGGCAAGTCAAGATGCGAGCAATTCTTACGCAGGCTGATGTTGATGATGCTCTTGATAAATTCGGTAACAAAGATTTCAAATCTTGGACCGATGATGAGAAAAGGAAAGATCGTAAGGCCTTGACCCAAATTCAGCTTCATCTTTCAAATAATATTTTGCAAGATTGTCTGCAGGAGAAAACTGCAGCTGCTCTATGGCTCAAATTGGAGTCAATTTGCATGTCTAAAGATTTGACAAGCAAGATACACATGAAGATGAAGTTATATTCGCACAAGTTGCAAGAGGGTGGTTCTGTTCTTAACCATCTGACGGTCTTCAAGGAGATCGTTTCTGACCTACAGGCTATGGAGGTAGAATATGATGATGAGGATTTGGGTCTAATTCTTTTGTGCTCTTTGCCTAGTTCTTTTTCAAACTTCAGAGATACATTATTATATAGCCATGATACACTAACTCTTGATGAGGTTTGTGAGGCGTTGCATGCTAAGGAAAAGATGAAATTGATGGTGTCTTCTGAAGGTTCTGCTTCCAAAGGAGAAGCGTTGTCTGTTCGTGGGAGGACAGAAAATAAATCAAACAATGGCAATAGAGGCAAAAGTTCTAATCGTTACAAAGGCCGATCGAAGTCTCGAGGTAGAGATGAAAAATTCTGCAAGTATTGCAAGAAGAATAATCATTTTATTGAGGATTGTTTGAAATTGAAGAATAAAGAGAAGAGAACTGGCACATATAGAGAGAAAGGTAAACCCAATGATGAAGGTAATGCTTCTGTTGCCTCTAAGGCAGATTATTCCGATGGTGATTCGCTTGTTGCTTTTGCTGGATGTGCTAATAGTGATGATGAATGGATTCTTGATTCCGCTGCTTCATTTCATATATGCTCTAAAAGAGATTGGTTTGTCACCTATGATTCTCTCCAAGGTGGAGGTTCTGTTAGATTGGGTGATAATAGTCCACTTAAAATTGTTGGTAAAGGATCTATTCAGATTAAGATGCATGATGGCATTGTCAGAACATTGGCTGACGTGAGGCATATTCCTAGCATGAGCAAGAATCTTATTTCTCTCAGTACTCTTGATGCTAAAGGGTACAAGTACTCCGGTGCAAATGGAGTTTTAAAGGTGTCTAAAGGTTCTCTTATTGTGATGAAAGGTGAATTGAAATCTCCCAATTTGTACCGTCTTCGTGGTACTACAATTACAGGTGATGCCGCTGTAATTTCCAATTCATCCTCTAATTCTGATGCTACTGATCTTTGGCATAAGCGTCTTGGACATATGAGTGAACAAGGCTTGCATGAATTGTGCAAGAGAGGACTTCTTGATGAACATAGCATCGGTAAGTTGAAGTTTTGTGAGCATTGTGTGTTTGGCAAACACAAGAGGGTGTCATTTAATATCTCTACTCATAAAAGTAAAGGTATTCTTGATTATGTGCATTCTGATTTATGGGGACCATCTCGCAAGCATTCTTTTGGTGGTTCTCGTTATATGTTGACAATCATTGATGATTATTCTCGTAAGGTATGGCCTTATTTCTTGAAGCATAAATCAGAAGCATTTTCAACATTTAAAGAGTGAAAGATTATGATTAAAAATCAAACTGAGAAGAAGGTTAAAAAGCTTCGCACTGATAATGGGATGGAATTCTGTTCTAACGAATTTAATGCATATTGCAAGTCTCATGGCATTGTTAGACACTACACTATTCCTTATACGCCTCAACAGAATGGTGTAGCTGAGCGTATGAACAGAACTATCATCTCCAGGGCCCGTTGCATGTTGTCTAATGCTGGTTTGAATAGACGTTTTTGGGCTGAAGCTGCTTCCACTGCTTGCTATCTTATTAATCGTTCACCCTCTATTCCTCTTGATAAGAAAACTCCAATTGAGGTATGGTCTGGTTCTCCAGCTGATTATTCACAATTGAGAGTTTTTGGTTGTACTGCTTATGCTCATGTTGATAATGGTAAATTGGAGCCTAGAGCTGTTAAATGCATTTTTATTGGTTATCAATCTGGTGTTAAAGGTTATAAATTGTGGAATCCCCAGACTCAGAAGGTTATGCTTAGCAGGAATGTTATCTTTAATGAGACTGTTATGTTTGTTGATAATCCTTCTGTTGATGCTCCTATTGAGAGAGAGAAAATAAGTGTGCAGGTGGAGCACTTAATTGATTCACCAGATATTGATAATGTTGCTGAGCAAGATGCACCTATTGCTGAAATTTCTCCAATTGTTGATGATTCTTCTGCTGTTGAGCATTCTTCTCCAGTTGTGCAGTCTCCACAACATTCTATTGCTGCTAATAGGTCTAGAAGGCAGCCAAAGCCTGTTAAAAGGTATATTGAAGAATGCAATGTTGCTTATGCTATGAGTGTTGCAGAAGAGATTGAAGGTAATTCAGAACCTTCTAATTATTCTGAGGCTATTACTTCTTTTGATCGCAACAATTGGATGACCGCTATGCAAGATGAGATGGAGTCACTTGAAAAGAATGGTACATGGGATTTAGTGAAGTTGCCCAAGAATAAAAAGCCTGTCCGTTGCAAATGGATTTATAAAAGAAAAGAGGGTCTTTCTCCTAGTGAGCCAGCAAGGTACAAAGCAAGGTTAGTTGCTAAAGGCTATAGCCAGATTCCATGTATTGATTATAATGATGTCTTTTCCCCTGTTGTTAAGCATAGTTCTATTCGCACTTTGCTTAGTATTGTTGCCATGCATGATTATGAACTTGAGCAACTTGATGTTAAAACTGCATTCTTACATTGGGAGTTGGAAGAAGACATTTATATGAACCAACCTGAAGGTTTTATTATTCCTGGAAAAGAAAACCTTATGTGTAGACTAAAGAAGTCTCTTTATGGTTTGAAGCAATCTCCTAGGCAATGGTATAAGAGGTTTGACTCATTTATGCTCTCTCATGGCTTTAAGCGGTCTGATTATGATAGCTGTGTTTACTTGAAGATTGTTAATGGCTCAGCTATTTATCTGCTTCTTTATGTTGATGATATGCTGATTGCTGCTAAAGATAAATCAGAAATAGCTAAATTAAAGGCACAATTGAGTAAAGAATTTGAGATGAAGGACTTAGGTGCAGCTAAGAAAATTCTTGGAATGGAAATTACTAGAGATAGAAAATCTGGTAAATTATATCTCAGTCAGCGAGGTTATATTGAAAAGGTTCTTCGTCGTTTCAATATGCATAATGCAAAACCAGTGAGTACTCCATTAGCTGCACATTTTAGATTATCATCAGATTTATGTCCACAGTCAGATGATGAAATTGAGTACATGTCTAGAGTTCCATATTCCAGTGCAGTTGGTTCTCTTATGTATGCCATGGTTTGTTCTCGTCCTGATTTATCTCATGCATTGAGTGTTGTCAGTAGATTCATGGCTAATCCTGGTAAGGAGCATTGGAGGGCTGTTCAATGGATTTTCAGATATTTGCGAGGTACTTCTAATGCCTGTTTGCAGTTTGGGAAATCTAGAGATGGACTTGTTGGTTATGTTGATTCTGATTTTGCTGGTGATTTGGATAAAAGGAGGTCTCTCACAGGTTATGTTTTTACCATTGGTGGTTGTGCTGTTAGTTGGAAAGCATGTTTGCAGTCCACTGTTGCTCTGTCTACTACAGAAGCTGAGTATATGGCTATTTCTGAATCTTGTAAAGAAGCTATTTGGTTGAGAGGTTTATACTCTGAACTTTGCGGGGTTACTTCTTGCACTACTATACATTGTGATAGCCAGAGTGCTATTTGTCTGACTAAGGATTAGATGTTTCACGAAAGGACCAAGCATATTGATGTGAGGTATCATTTTATTCGAGGTGTCATTGCCGAAGGTGATGTTAAAGTGTGCAAGATAAGTACACATGATAATCCTGCTGATATGTTGACAAAGCCAGTTCCTGGAGCTAAGTTTGGGCTATACTCAAGCTTAGTTGGCATTACAAATTAAGTCCTAGTGACTTTTGGCGCCGGTGATTATTTATTATTGAAGTGAGTTGATTGATGATACTTCATTCGCTACAAGATGGAATTCGTCTCAAGGTGGAGTTTGTTGGAATATGATCCAAATTAGTAACGTGAGTCTTGTGGGGACGCCTGGAGGGCCCACGGTTCGGTCATGTTTATTAGCGGATTTGTTTCCGTATTTGACAGCAGTCAGTCCGTCCTATAAATACATCTTGTAAGCCGCACGGAAAGAGTTGACGACTCATTGTATTTCCTGCGTTTTCTAAACTCTCCTCATATAGTGAAGATCGCCGGTTGGCGCCCGTGGTTTTTTCCCGCAAGGGTTTTCCACGTAAAATCGTTGTCTCGTGTTCGATCTTGATTGCATTACTTGTAACAGTTTCCATCACGGCTCCGGGGCGGCGAGGTGTGCTACCTCGCCCTCCCGTCGAGCACAGCTACGCTCTTCGTCGCTTAGGTCCAGCTCCTAACATATAACAATTCGATTTTTCTTTCTCATTCCACAATGTTTTGACATTTTTGAAACATATAAGATTAATAAGTAGTACTGGTAGAAAACTAGAGTATGTATTAAACAATTAGATGAGAACTGTGCCATAATAATTCCATCCGGACTCAACCATATTGATGGCTTCTAGACATTATTACTTAAACATATATTTCTAGAGAGTTCTTTAACATTACTAGTATATTTAAGTAATCATACTAAAGGACAAAATTGTCATATTCAGATATTCTACAAAAGTTATGATCGCCTAGTTCTTAGTGTCTAAGTCAAAAGTAAATGATTTTTTGCACCAAAGAAACTCAAAATCTGGAAAAACTGATTTTTATGGTTGGTTGTGGAATTCGTATGTACAAACCATCGATTTCTACATGCTCCTAAGTTATAGACTGTTTTAAAAACGTCTGTATAAATAGGTTACCGACCACGGGTGCTTTTTTTTCTCTGACCACAAAAAATAAAAATTTTGAAAATTGATTTTTTCATACGATGGTGGAATCCGCTTGTACAAATAGTTGATGATTTCTACATGGTCCTAAGTTACAGTAGGTTAAATAAACGCATGCGTAAATGAGCTACTGACGGCCAACACCACCATTTTCTTCTAGGTCAATTGGATCATGCCATTATAAATTTGAGGGTTTTGAAATATGTCATTACAATTCACCTAATTGAAACAATGTCCTCATTTGAAAGTTTCCCACGGTGATCTAATATCTTTTCAAGAAAATGACACGAGAACCCGTGGTGAAGAAATAAGGAGATCTTTCTATATCGACATATCAGTTGGAAAAATCATAGGCCGGTCAGAATCTGGAGGTCAAGGACCTTATGGGACTGCAATCGTGCCTGGCAATTGGGGAAGGACAGAAATCCTGTATTTTCCATATCCATACCATCAAGTCCTTGGGTTTCCGAAATAGTGTAATGGAAAAAGAAGTGCTTCGAGCTCCAGTGAATAACTAAAAAAATATAGAAGGACTCGACATAATGGTTCGTGTATATATTTTACAAAAATGCAAAATCAAAGTTGGGGATAAAATAGCCTTCAAAAAAAAACTATTTGCGTCGGAAATGAGAGATATTTTGTTTCTCACGAGGGACTGCCAGTGAGATACTGGAGGAAGGTGGGGATGACGTCAAGTCTGCATGGCCCTTATGGGCTGAGCCACACACGTGCTACAATGACAACGACAATGGAAAGCAAGGCTGTAAGAATCGGATTCCATATAGAGAGGAATTCCATATATCGGATTAGATAATGAATCTCATCCGGTTAAGACTAGAGGAACGTAAGAAGATCAGTCCCAGAGCTGATTCAATAGCAGCTCCCATCCGTTTAAGAAAGGCCAAGCAAAGCCTAGGATGAATATCTCTTCTAGTCTAGCTTCCGCTTACATTGAAGCTTCCACTCCCATACGGGCAAGAAAAAAAACCCAGAGGTCTTTCTAGAAATGGTTCTCCACTTTCCAAAGAACGCCCGGCTTATGGGGGCTTGTAGTGTATCAGCTCTCTTCAGCAGAAGATCTACTTCTCATGATGAGCTTATCTCAAGTGCTCTATAGAACATTAGTACACACTTACTTCGACTTCGATCTGTCCCTGGGTCTCACCACTTCCTTCCTCAAGGCGTATCAATAGTAGACCTAGCTCGTAGTCACTTGCATGCTTTTTACTTATGCTACTACATATCCTTTTGCTGCATTTTTTTTATTTTCTTACCAAATTGCCCCTTATATTCTAAGGTAGAAGATAACACTAATAGAAAAATGATTTTTCCCACCATCACAATTTTATTTTTTTAGACGAACTATAAAATCACCGTTTACAAAAATAGCTAAAGATACCATAAATCTAGTCCCACCTGCGAAAATCGATTTTCGCAGGCGTGGTATTAAGAGGTCCGCCTGCAAACATAAGGGTTATTTTTGCAGGGGACCTCTTAAGACGAGATGTAAAGCTGTCTGCCTACAAAAAGGTTGTTGGCCTCATAAAATCGAGCCTCCTCTCCCTCTCCCTCCCGGATCTGGCTGGAAAGGGAGGCCGGCGACGGGTGGGGGTGGTGGCAGGGGATTTTTTTTGTTCGCTGAGTTTGTTTTCATAGGCGGGTGGCTGTAGCACCTGCGAAGCTGTACAGGGAGCTTGCGGAAATCATTTTCGTAGGTAAGGCTGATGACTGCCTGTAAAAATCTTGTATTTTTGCAGGCCTTGAAGTGCAGGCGGGGTGGATGGCCGCCTGGAAAAATTTGTTTTGCCCGTTTGCAAAAAATTGTTTTCTAGTAGTGTCGGTGATATGGGCCCGGGGGTATCAAGCTTGGAGGAGAGAGGCTGCCCCCAGCGTCCACGTGGCAGTCCCCGCGAGCGGTCGGGCCCATGGAGGAGTGGCGGCCATCCCGCCCGAACCCGAGGGGCCGGCTCGCCCCGAGGCCTCCTCATAGGCGCCGTGCGGCCACCACGTGTATGGGATTAGGTGGGCGCCGCTCAGCGCCTACCTACCTGCATTCAATGCGAACGGAGCAGGCGCACCGTGCCACATTTAATGCGGCGTGATGCGCACCTGCTCTTCCTGTGACCGGTCAGTGACCGGTTGATTGACAGAGGAGACGGCGGCAGGCCACGCGTGCCCTGACAGTGTGTCAGAGGGCGCGCGGTAGGTATGCCCCGTCCCGTCCGCTGATGAGAGGCTCTGAGCCTCCCATCCAATCCGGAACCAGCTTGGCTGCACCGGACGTGCCCGGGATTTCGTTCCCGGTACATGCATGCCTCCCAAGTCCTCATCTGTTAAATGAGGAATGACAGGGGTGTCCCCCATGTCAGGCGGCATGATTCGGTGGAGCCCGCACGATAGCCGGCGTGCTGATAGCTTCCTGGCCAAGGCGCTGGACAGGCGTTTAATGCAGGGAATATTTTCCCTCTCCCCTAGGTAGTTCTCGCGGCACATGTGGTATCCCCTTGAAATACAAAAGGAGGACCATGCCTAGCGAGAAGTGGGGAGAAGACTTCGGAGGCCGGACCTCTAGTCTGAAGACTTGTTGAGCTCTAGCTTGTGCATCCGACTTCTTAGTCTTTTCAAGGCTCAGATAAATCATCATACACAAGAGTAGGGTATTACCCTTTCAAGCGGCCTGAACCTGGATAAACCCCTTTTGTCTCATCTTCGTAGAGGGGGGGGACCGAACCTCTTCTACGTTTCACCTCTAGTGTTTCCGATTCCTCAAACGTTCACCCGCTGCCCCCGGCCGAACTAACAGAGGGGGTCCCCATAGTCCCCCGCTTGAGGAGTTTACACTTCGACAAGTAGTGTAAGGGGCAATTTGGCTCAAAAAAAAAGAAAATATAGCGAGAGGATATGTAGTGGCATATGTCCGATTTAAACAGATACACAATGATATTGTTCTAATTCGATGAATTGTAATGGCATATTTTAATAAAACTGTTAAATGCATGAACAATTACTAGTAGTTGATGAGAAGTGGGCCAGATGGTGTTTGGGTTGACGCTGCATCGAGGCGTGAAGCCCATGGGCCAGAGCCCAGAGAGCAGCGGTTCCCCAAAATAAAACAGAAGGAAGGGAAGGCGTCTCTCCCAGTTTGTGAAGATCAATCAAGCGAGCAAACCCTAGCCTCCTCCTCCTCCAGATCGAGCCGTCGGCATGGCGATTCGTGCTCTCGCCTCCAAGCTGAGGATCCCGGCGGCCGCTCCCCGCTGGACTCCTCCGCTGTCTCGCCCGACCTCCACTGCCCCTAAGGTCCAATTCAACTCATTCCCCTCTTCTCCCTCTTTCTCTCTCTCTCTCTACCAGGTTCGTACGGGGTGTGTTAATCTTGTTCTGATGTGATGCGATGCGATCGTGACCGCCTTTGGATTCTTCAAAAGATAATTGTGTTGGGTTTTTTCTTTCTGTTTGCGATGAAAAAAATCAACTTTTTTTTTCCTTCTCTCTTATACGCTCTCTCCGTTATTTAATAGATGATACCGTTGACCGTTGAACATATATTTGACCATTCGTTTTATTTAACAATTTTATGTAAATGTATAAGATATAAATAATGCTTAAAGTACTTTGAGTGGTAAAACAACTCATAACAAAATAAATTATAATTATGTAACTTTTTTGAATAAGATGAATGGTCAAACATGTGACAAAAAGTCAATGACGTTATCTATTAAAAACGGAGGTAGTATATATGATCAAATCCCTTTGGACTCTTGAAAAGATAATCAGGATGGCGAACGCAGAACAAAATTTTAGGAGGTTCTAGTTAAAATGATCAGTATGAGATTATCATTAAATTAAATAGTACCATGATGTCATGGACATTACTGTAGTTTTTGTTGTTGATTTATACTGTCGTGGGTTAAGCTAGGAAAAGTTAGCAAAAATGGCTTAATTGCGTTAGATCTGTTGATGACCAATACTAGCATCAATGGCTGCTAAACCTGTGTTTGTACGTGCCTTGCTTGCTTGGCTTGAACGAGGGGCTGCAGACTATACGCAATAGTGCACCATGAGGCCATGAGATTGGCTTGTATTTAGTGTGGACTTTGTTGCTGAAAAAGGTATGGTTTTCAGGGGGTGCGGCGGCAGTAGTGGGTGCTTGAGCCCCCTTTGCCCCCCTGCTGCGTCCGCCCCTGGATATATAATTATCGTCTCTGTGTGTTGGTTAGCTTATAAATTAAGCATTTTTTTCTTCTTTTTTTTCCTGAGATAACAGATTGAGCTTTTCCTTTTTGTTTCAGATGAAAATTTCAGTTTTTTTTTGTTTTATATGATCAAATCGAGCTGTTTGACATCATATCCTCTACCAGTAGCTGAACAACAGAATAACAGCTTCCCCTATATGGCTATTTAATTTACCAGTACCTGCATACTATCCTTGCAACGTTTTACTAATTACTAATTATTCTTCTCTTTCCTCGTATATGCAACTGCAGGGTAAGCTTGTCGGAACTACTACACGTCCAAACCTCTCTGCTGCTGAAGAAAGCTCTCCGCCACCTCCAAAGCCTGCTGCTCACAATACCACTGCTGAAAAAAGTTCTCTTGATTTTCATGAAATGTACGATGCAAATGCTTAGTTCTAAGTCATTAACTAGAAACAATTTCCTCCTTTTTTTTGCTTGTTGACTCATGGCTTCTCCTTTATTTTTGTTCCCTTTTCAAGGCTGCTCTTGGAACGGATTCGTACACATGAAAACAGGTACTTTTGGAAGATGGTGTTTTCTCAAACAATTGGCGGTTTAATTGGGTTCGGCTTGGTGTTGTATGCTGTCAAAGACATTTCCAAGCTGGATGACTAAGGGAAGCAACAATGACCAATCTAGCTATCTATCTGTCTATGTGTCATTTTTTTGTTTTTATGCTATAATTTGGTGATGTGGCCCTGTTTTGATTTTGGTGAATCAGCTAGCTATGTGATGTGGCCTTTGTTTTTATTTTGGTGAACTAAAATCATGCCTGATGATGAACTTGTGGCGTTTGTTGTTATGAATGGCTTGACGATGCACTTGTTATGTATGGCCTAAAGGTCCTGAAGATTAACCTGTTATGTATGGCCTGTTATGTGCTGATGAATCTGTCTAATTATTCTGTATGGAACTATGGATGATGAACCTGTTTAAATCTTACTATGTTCTGATCAACATGTTGAATTGGTCTTTACTCTGGCCATGAACCTACTGTGGCTTGTTTGTCCTTTTTGGCCATGATGAACCTGTTGTGGCTTGCTTGCATCCTTCTTGTGCACGGCGAGACCGTCTGTGCTGCTGGTCTCCACTACTGCCGCCGCCGATAGTGCCGAGAAGATCCACATTGCCCTCGAGCTGCCCCTGATCCCCGTCACACTTGCACCACTGCCGGTGATAGCTGGACGTCGCCTCCATCGCCCCCTCTGGCGACCGATGTCCTTGACTCGCCGTCAGCCCCAACCACGGTCGCCCAGGGACTTCAATTTTTTTAAGATTGACTGGATCAGATTTAGCAGCGAGACAGTGGTGAGCGATTTTCTGAAGATCTTAAAGAGTGGTACATATAGATTGGTTGCTGAAATTAATTTGCTCATGCTCGAAAGGAATTGGAAACCATGTGCTTTCCGGTTCTATTTACGTACAGATGGTGAACACTTTATGAGCAATAAACTTCTTGATTGTCCACCAGTGTTATACTGCTAGCTAGGCTCCATTTAAGATTTTGATATGTATGGGAGTCATGTTCTTCTACAAGATTTCATTTCTTTTGTATTGTTAGACTCCATATCAGATTTCTCGCAGATTTCATTTCTTTTGTACTGTTTGACTCCATATCAGATTTCTCGCAGACTGTAATCAGGTAGCATTTGATAGAATGTACACAATTTTGGAACGTAGATTTGTTGGGCCACCTTTGGCTAGAGTTGTGTCACTTCTGATTTCCTTTAAGGAGCTTTCATTTACAGATCTTTATTCATGTAAGATCCCATCCGTCAATGTAAGATGGTTTAGACAAATTTTCAGATCTGGAGTCAGGACATGGCATCGTTGAAATGGCAGCAGTCAATGTAAGAGGGTTTAGATAAATGTTCAGATCAGGTGCCAGGACAGCATCGTTGAACCAGGGTGCCACTATGAAATTTAAAA
Organism: Oryza officinalis; assembly: GCA_008326285.1. NCBI lineage: Eukaryota > Viridiplantae > Streptophyta > Magnoliopsida > Poales > Poaceae > Oryza > Oryza officinalis. Next base: position 13,896,081 of record BDMV01000003.1, on the reverse strand, counting down.
AATGTGACTGCTATTTCAGCAATGCAGCATGCATTTTCAGACAGAAAATTCCGATGCAGTGCTTTGGTAATCTATATTGGCCATCATAATCAGTGCTTGAGAACATTGTTATAAGGTCAACTAATGGTGACCACATTTCTTTCCCTGCTTACTGTTGTTTGACTAATTTAGATCCCTGCTTACTGCATACATACTGCTGCAACTTAATTGATTGCCTCATCTGTGCATGAGAGAATTGTTTTAAGATCGCTGCTCGTAATCTTGCTTTCATTGGCTACTAGTAACATTCTTCTTTTTCAGATTTTCAGGTTGCACAGGGTCTCTTTCGGCGGGACTATCAAGTTGCCTGGGATTTGGGGTAGTAAGTGTTACACGACATATTTGATGAAGGCAAGGCAGCAAATGACCATGGTTAATTCCTCTCATTGCAGCTCATGAATGTCTTCATGCAAGGGATTAAAGTAGCCTAATAGCAGCCCATAATATGCCTTCATGCAAAGGAATTAACCAGCCCATAAACAAGGCACTAAATCACCCCTATTCATATGGATTGATGATGTTTTATGTATTTGTAACAGCCACAATTAGTAGGCTGAAAATCTTCCTATATAAGGAGAGATTTTGATCAATGAAAGAGACAAAGAAAGAAAGGCTCACTATTCAGCTCTCTACCCTTTTGTCTCAATCTCTCGATTTCTAACACGTTATCAGCACGCTCTAACCGAGCAAGAACGGTGAAAGCACTCACCGACACGTGAAGGGTAAGATGGCTCGTCCCATTCCTCTCGATGCCAACTCCTCCCTTCTCCGCAACCTCCGTTGCCTCATGCAACAGATCAAACGGATTCTTCAAGCTTCGGTGCACCGTCCTCGACGTGGCAGGGGCCGTGGTGCTGGCATTGCCACTCGTGGCCCCCGTTCTCCTCCCTCTGGCTTAGCCAGACGTAGAGGACAACGCTGCGACGACGGTGCCGCTGCTCGAGGCAACACCAGAGCCGGCAGCGCCGACTCCAGCACTCTCGCAACTCGCCAAGGGACTCCAGCGGTGAATGACGTGTGCACGGCACCAGAACGCATTCTGGTGGAGTCACCGCATCACTGTGAGTCCTATGGGTGGACAGCACGGGTGTGGATGCAACAAAAGAAGCCTGACGTGGTGAACTCCTTTTGTCCTCACCATGGCTAGACAACCCACACTCGTCGTCCCTTGCCACGCCGCGCCTTGTCCCCCTCACCATCCCCGGATTACTCGCCATCCACTCCGCCGTATTCCCCGACGCCGGTTACTCCACCGGGGTTCCTCCTCAGAGGAACAATCGCTGCACGCCGTGGAGCCCCGCCCTTCTACATGGCAGCAGGGGGCTCTAGCAGCTCCGTGCTTGCCCCTCCATCTCCACCACCGCGCCCAGGTCGCATCATCAAGACCGGCCATGTCCCGGCCAAGATGAGCGCCGGTGGCAAGGCTAGCCATCCCCCATCCTCGGGTGACGGGGAGGCCTGATCGCGGAGGAGGATGTGGTCCAGGAGGAAGGAGGCGGCGGCGGTCGGTGCACGGCTTGGCGGCGTCCTGCCCGCGGCTGGGCAGCGGCGGGGCCGGCGGCTCTAGCGCACGGCCTGGCGGCGGCGGCGCCCTACCGGCAGCAGCCGGTGGCTGGGCGGCATCCCGCCCTCGTCGGCTGGGCGGCAGCGGCGGCTGCATGCAGCCACGGCGGCCGCCGCGGCTGCAGGCGGCCCCGACGGCACGCCGGCCTCCCCACGGCGGCTGCAGGCCGTCCCGGTGGCGCGCTGGCCTTCCCATGACGACGGGCGGCTACGAGCGGCGCGCCGGCCTCCCTCCCAGGCAGGCGGCGGCGGCTGGAAAGGGAGGAGGGGTTAGGGTTTTGCGCCCCCTCCCCCCGTGCCCTTAAGCCAGTTGGGCCAGGCCGGCCCATTAGCCGTCCCCGCTAATGGGCCGCCACCCCACGCCGGCCACTGGACTGGGCCGCCCTGCGCGCCAGCCCCCCCGGCCTCTTGGACCACAATCGGCCGGTGGGCCGAAACTAATATTGTTTCGGCTCACCGCCCAATTGTCTTTATAATTTTTGCATTTTTACATTTTAGTATCTGACCTTCGGTCAATTTATTTTTCGCAAATAACCAGAGAATGTACACTTGCTCTTAGCACCCTGTAATTCTCTGTTATTATAAATATGAGTCTATTTTCAGCACTCTATGCATTTCCATGTCTTTTATTTTTACAATTACTTTGCAACATTTAATTTATCGCTCTATCATTATTATTATTATTTTAATGCAAATATGCCATAATTTCTCAAAATTTTGGCTATCACAATGTAGGTGAGATGGCAACCAAAGAGTTTGATATTCTTGCTCTTGATGGTTCCAATTTTCTTGCTTGGGCGATGGATGTCAAAGTAAATCTGTCGACAAATGGACTATATAGATGTATAGATGAAACAGCTGCGGACAACGTTACCCCCTCTAACATGTCTAAATTCTCTGCATTAAAAGTAATAAGGAATCATATCCATCAGGATTTGAAAATGGAGTACATGTATGAGGAGGACCCACGTGCTTTGTGGACAGCTCTCAAAAATCGATATGAACAGCATAAAGCTATCCTCCTCCTAGAGGCAACGCATGAGTGGAACCACCTACGCCTACAGGATTTCAAAACTGTAGATGAGTTCAACCATGCTGTTCATAAGATATGCTCTAAACTCCGGTTTTGTGAGAAAGAACCTTCTGAAGCGGATAAAATTGAAAAGACTTTGTCTACAATGCTCCCATTAGAACGGATCATTACTCAACAATACCGTGAGAAGAATTTCACAGTCCATTCTTTACTCATTCAGACATTGAAACAGGTAGAAAAGAACCATGAACTCACTGTATGAAACTCGAACCAGCGCCCGCTGGGCACTGTACCATTGCCTGAAGTACATGCGAATGAAAAGAAAAATGTCCCGAATGGGAATACACAGACTGGAAATTCCTCTGGCAAGGGCAAGCGCAAGAGAACCAAAAAGCCACGTGGGAATGCCCAAAAGGGAAAATGCATTTCTAAGCCCAAAAATGATAGTGGCAAAAAGACCACTTGCTTCAGGTGTGGTTGCTACAATCATATTGCTAAGAAGTGCAGGACCCCTAAGCATCTTGTTGATCTATACATGAAGTCCATGGGTCATACACAGAACACCCAGAAGCATGAAGCATACTTCACCTCTCAAGCACTGGAGACTGGAGCTATGGACCCCTCCCTTGATAGAGCGGGACCGAGCAAAACCAAGACTCCACCAAGTGAAGAGGAAGGCTCTATGGACATCGACGATATGCTCGTGGAATATGCTTCCAACGACATTTTTGGAGACCTCAAATAGGCTCCATAGCTTTAATTTAAATTTGCAAAAGTAATCATTGTAATAAAGACATGATGTTGCCACACCTTTTATCAATTGTAATAGCACATCTACTATCTTAATATATTTTGCCTTTATTCTTATGAATTTAAATTCTGCATTATATAGATTGTTACGGGAGTCAATCCAATGGAAGAAGAGATGTGCCTAGTAGACAGTTGTACCACTAACACTATACTTAGGGAAGTCAAAATTTTCCAAACTCTCACAAAGAGAGAAGGACAAGTTTTGACCATCGCAGGACGCGAAGCTATGATTGTTGGTTTTGGTAGAGCCACTATCATACTCCCAATGGGTACACAAATAAATATTGAGGAAGCATTATTGTTTCCCGATTCAACACATACCTGTTGATGCAAAAAACACACACTGGCCTGGGAGATCTGCTTAACTCCAGTGCAGGTCCAAATATTTCTTTCGGATTCTAGGCGTGCCAATTGGTTTGATCCTGCAACCAATAAGAAACAAAGAAAGAAAGCACAGTTAAATCTACCAATGATAGCCGATCGGTTAGCTTGTCGATGACATATCATTGAGCATTAAACCGATGCAAGATGCATTAAATCGGCTGTAATAGATAAAGCAAGATAAAGCTAAATTTACTCAATCGGCTGTAGATATCAATAAAATATAATCTAAGTCTCAAAATATACTTAAACCAAGTGATTGGGATAGATCGGACAGGGCACCGAGACAGTATAAATCACTTATGTCTAAATATATTATAAGGCATAGATTATATATATTCATAACATAGCCGAATAGGTAAACCTATCATGTATCGGCTAGTATTCCGATACTACTTTATACAGAGATGTTACTATGAGCAAAATATATTAAACAACTGTCAAGCTATCGTTAAGATGATCCTAACCAGATTTAACAACAAGCTCAATATATTTTGTTATGTTAACATCTCGATATAAAGGGCAGATTTAATATATCAAGATAATAAGATAATTAAACCAGGTAAGATCGGCTGAAACTCCGACACTACCTCTATTAGCGATCATAGATAGGTTAGAGATTAAGGTTCTAAACATGATTTAGTAGGTCAAACCTAACTGATGCAGCACTAAATATGTAAAGAAACATAATGTCTAGATGATCAAGTCGATGAAAACTTTTTCTAGATGGTAGATATACTATATAATCTAAATCAATATTGATATATAACCCTATCGGCTGCTTTCTGTGAAACAGACATCAACTGATCTAGGTTATATACCGATATCAATTTAGGTTATACAATATATATGATAACTCGACGATTCACACAAACAGGATCAGAGTATCATGAAGATGGAAGCACTAATCCCGAGAGCGCAAGCCGCCATAACAAGTTTTACCTCTTGCCGGAGATCGAAACCGATGCAGCCCAACTCGAAAGCAAGAACTCGTCGAAAACAGTAAAAGAGTAAAGGTGGCGATGCGTCGAAATTGTTGTATTGATTGTCTTTTTTTTTCTACACGATCCTGAGTTTAATTTATACCCAAAACTACACAATATGTCCTTGTCGGACACGACTCTTATCTCTATTACAACTCATATTCAGGATAATTCCCTAATACAAACTCTAACTAACATTATATCCTAATTAATAGATACAATTGCCTTCTTCGGACCCAATCCGTACATAGCAACCTTCATGAAGCACATCAACCGAACCCGACAATGATTCTATTATCTTCTCATCGGAATCGGCTACATCGGCTAACCTTGTCTGATTCTGTCTCAGTCGATGGACACGACAACCGACTCGGTCACTAGCCGATGCATACCATAGCCGATTCGGCCACCAGCCGATTCTTGCTCTGTTTTGATACCGCCAGCTTCCTCCAAATCCGCTTCGATTCTATCTTCGAATCCAATACTCGATTTACCAAATTTGGTCGTTAACACATGCCCCCCAAGTCCGCGATATTTGGAATGTTGCGGATTTGCTCGAACCTTCTCCGAATCGATCTAGGGTTTTGTTTCCGTTTCAACCGTTACCACGCATCTTTTTAAATAGCAACCACCACTCGAAGGTTTTCACGCCGTTACTCCCGTCTTCACCGTTCCAACCATAATCGCCTTCAACTTTTCCATTAACTTCATCGGATTCTCCGGCGACCAAACAAGCGATTCCCTTGTCAGCAACGACTCCATCTCCGACGATGTCGACCTCCGCCGCTCCTTCAAGTGCTCCAGTCACTGAGTTCCCTGAGGTAACCTTATCAGCCGAATCCCATCTTTTATTACAGATTAGTTTTCCTTTGTGATTTATTCCTTTTCTCCTTCCTTTTCTGTAGCATCTCTCTCATCAAATTGCAATCCCAAGTTTGGTTCATCCCAACCGGTACTTCTTAGGCCTAATCGGCAACAAAGACCCCATCGAATTCATCAATGCCGAGACAAACAGGATTCCCTTCAAATTAACCAATCCTAGCCTAAGCCACTGGAACAACACTTTTAAATCCTGGCCATCGGCCGTCAAAGCTTGGTCTGAATGGTATAAGAGGATATCGGCTAGCAAACAAACCCATTGGGAAGAAATTGGCATTGCTCAGTGCTTAGCCCTAACCATAGCCGATTTAGCTAAGGATGAACCCATGCTATCGGCTGCCAGCTATTTTTGGTCCAATACCTTGAATGCCTTTCTTTTCAACCAAGGACCAATGACTCCAACTCTTTTAGACATCACCATGATAACTGGGATGGATGTCACCTCATCGGCTAACCCCATCAGTTTAAACAGCAAAAACCAGTTCACTTTTAAAACCAGAAGTATTGGAGGCTGAAGTGGATTCATTTCTCTGAACATGGGATCTGGCCCTGTCACCCTTAAAGAGCATACAGCCTTTCTCTTGATGTGGCTAGAAAAATTCTTATTTTGTGGTTCAAGCTGTGGTCCAACCACCAACTGGCAACATATAGCTGAAGCTCTAGTCAACAAAAAACAATTTCCACTAGGCAAATACCTCTTGGGTTATTTATATCAGATTTTGAACACTGCATCGGCTAAGCTTGCTATCAACTCAGTACTCGGCACAGGTGGACCTTGGTGGCTATTGCAATTATGGCTTAACTTGCACACGGTCAAAGTTGCCAAGAGATCAGCACTGCCTGAAGCCGATTTTCCATTAGTTGAACCGACCAAGGATGATGAAGGAGAGGAAGTCACAACTAGACGATGTATGTCCTTTGGAGAGGCAACATCTACATACCCTGGTTCAGAACTTTCGGCTGAATCCTTTATCAATTGGTTTGGCAACTTCTATGACGGATTTCCAAAAGACTCTAGAAATTGGTTTGCATATGAACACTCTGCAGATTTCGAATTGCCAGCCGATTTCAGGTTTGATGAAATAAACTCTGAAAAATATGAGAAATCCAGAGAAGTCTTTACAACGGCTATCACTCCCTGTATTCTTCCTGTCGGCATCCATCAAGGCAAGAACATTCAGATATCCTATGAATTTTATCACCCAATAAGTGCTGCGAGACAAATGGGAATGGAGCAAATGCCAATCGGCTTGTACTTCTCAGAGAAAATCCAAACCAGAGGAGAAATCTCATCGGCTTTGATGATGGATAGATTGTTGAGCATGCAAGGACCTCCTCTTGGAAGTTTGGAAAATATTGAGTTGGCTATGCTAAGGAGTTCCACCTTTGATCAGTGGTGGGTTGAATGAAAAAAACATCTTTTTCATCAATCGGCTTCCATGTACCTAACTGATATTCTTCCAGACATGGTTCCACAGGTAAATATATTTCTTTTTCAATATCCTCATTGATAGCCGATTTTTCTTTAGAAAATAACTTAATTCCTTTTCTTCTTTTGTTTGCAGACCACAGAGTCTTCTCCTCCTTATGTCAGCAAAAATGGAACCAATATGAATTATGCTGCTGGAATTCTCCCAAACGGTGGTGGATTAGCTCCTTCAACCATCGGCTATGGCGCTCCCAAGACATCTTCCCTACTCCATGGACAAACTCGTGAGCCGATTCCCTCTGAAGCCGGGAAGAGGAAAAGAACCAAACCATCGGCTATCATTGCGTCGGCTGCAAAGAAGAAAGCCACCAAGAAACAAAAAATCGTAACAGCCAATGACCCAGATGAGGAAGACATAGAAAAAGCCATTGATGAAACAGCTGCCGAACTGAGTGAAACAATAGAAGAAACCCCAACGATCAACATCCCTGTTCCTCAGCAAACTCCACCAACTCCGATCCACAAGACGTATCAACCGCGGGTATACACTTTGCAATCTTAATCCTCTCATAATTTCTTTGCCGATCTCAGCTTTAACTTTGTTTTCCTATTTAAAAATTTTCTTAGAAAAAGAAATCGGCTGCCAAGAAAAAACCTGCACTACCTCCATCGGTAACACTTCTTTCAAGACTTCATTTAAATTTGATTCCACCAAATGCTAACTCATTTTATATTGCAGCCAATTCGCTCTCCAACTCCAATCCATCATGACTCAAGTGAACATACTCCATCAGCTAAAGACAGCCACCACATTGAAGACCAGCCGATTCCTGCTATTCCTGTAAGTATTTGTATTAAAATATAAATCGGCCATTCTAAATATTCTATTGACTAACAATCTTGTCTCTTTCAGGTCTTAGCCGATATGTTCTCCTTTGACATTAGGCAATTCATGGATGAAAAGGAAGAAACATCCAGCAAAACTATTGGTCCTCTAGCCGATGACTTAAAAGCTATCCTCAGAGATATTGCTCATCGGCTTGAAGGTTCCATTGATGCTTTGGTTGTCAACTATGGATCAATTAGAGCAAGATTTGAAGAAATTTAGGATCAGATCCCAGACGATGCAGTCGAAGTCATATCTCCAGCAGTTTTTATTGAACAATATCGTCATAAGCTGGAAAGAGCAAGACAGAGGATAGCCGATAGGCGAGAACGAAAAGACCTTGAGACAACTATCCATGCCAATCGGCAATCCATAAATGAGGAAAAATCCAAACTCGATCATATGATCTCTGGGCCAAGTTATATCCAAAGCAATATAGATCGGCTAAAGAATAGGAAGATTGAACTACTGGCTGAGTTAGAAGCTTGTAATGCTGAATTATCACTGGAAGAACAGAAGCTTGCCAATTTGCCAAGAGCCATTGAAGAACAAAAATCCAAGCTGAAGTCTTCGATCAAACACTTAGCCGATCTGAACAAGTCCATGAAAATTGTCCCAGGAAGTGATGCAGCCGACGCCCAAGCCATAGAAGAAGTAGAACAAATTAGGCAAAGGGCAATATCGGCTATTCAAAAATTTATAATGTAACATGAATCCTCTGATGATAATATAGACTCCACAACTTTTGTTTTTGAAACTCCAATAATGTAATATATATATATATATGTATGCCCCCTAATTTTGTTATGGAGAATGAAACATCACAAAATTATAATCGGCTAAGAACAATTACCATGAAACAACTAATTATATTAACTAAGGACGATATAACTCATATCGGCCATCTAAAGGCGATGTCAACACATCGGCTATCATGCATCGGCAAGATACAGCCGAATCATGAATTAATCCAGACACTCGGGTAATACTTTTTCAAATATTTTCCATTAAGAGCTCTTCCAAATACTTCTCCATCAAGTCCTTGTAACATGTAAGCTCTCTTAGATACAGATTTGTAAATCCGAAAAGGTCCTTCCCAATTTGGTGACCACTTGTTGAATTTATTATCACGAGTTCCAATCGGCAAAATTAATTTCCAAACCAATTCTCCTTCCTCAAAGGATTTCGATACAACCTTCTTATTATAATGTCGCGCAACACGCTCCTTATCTTGTGTTATCTTTTGTAAAGCATACATCCTGGATTGAACCAAGTCTTCTGATTCATCTACCATAAGATTATGATAGTCATCGGCTGTCAATTCATCTTGTAAAGCAATCCTTCTTGAGCCGATGACATGTTCCCATGGCAAAACCGCTTCATGCCCATAGACTAACTTATATGGAGGAACTTGAATTGATCCATGACAAGCCATCTGATAAGACCATAATGCCTCAGCCAATCGACTATGCCACTGCTTTGAAAAATCGGCAATCTTTCTCTTAATCAACTTAATCAAGCTTTTGTTAGATGCTTCTGCCTGCCCATTAGCTTGTGCATAATATGGTGAAGAATTCAACAACCTGATTCCCATACTCTCCATAAATTGAACAAACTCATCTGACACAAAAACAGATCCTTGATCGGTTGTGATTGTTTCTGGAAGACCAAATCGGTATATAATATGCTCCTTAACGAATTGAATTGCATCCCCAGAATCAACTTTCTTCAATGGGACTGCTTCTACCCACTTTGTAAAATAATCAGTTGCCACCAATATGTATTTATGTCCTTTACTCGATGGTGGATTAATCTGGCCGATCATATCAATTCCCCAGCCTCTGAACGACCATGGCTTGATTATGGGATTCATAGCCGATGCTGGTGCTCTCTGAATTGATCCAAATTGCTGGCAATCCCGACATCCCTTGTAATATCTAAAACAATCCTCCAACATCGTTGGCCAAAAATACCCAACTCTTCGAAGCAACCACTTCATTTTATGAGCTGATTGATGAGTACCACAAATACCTTCATGAACTTCTCCCATCACAACCTTGGCTTGATCAACACTTAGACATTTGAGCAACACCCCATCAATCATCCAATAATACAATTCATCATATAACAAGACATATCTTAAAGCCTTATACCTCAATTTCCTCGAAACCGATTGAGAAGGATTCTTCAAATAGTAAAACACATCATACCTTCAATCATCGGCTGCAATTGTAGAAATCCCCATCTCAACATCTGTCACCATCAGCTTATATCCTGATGCCCCCTGAGCCAAAGCATTAGCCTCCAAATTCTGCTCTCGAGGAATATATCTTAATGTTACCAACCGAAACTCATCCATTAATTCCCGACACTTTTCATAATAAGTCATCAATACATCATTCTTGCATTCATATTCTCCAGCCAATTGATTAATTATTAACAATGAATCACCCATGACTTCAATAGCATCGGCTTCAAGCTCCTTCAAAAGTTGCAAACCTTTAAGAACCGCCTCATATTCAGCTTGATTATTTGTAGCATATGGCTTGATAGTATAAGCAAACTCAAAATTTGCCCCTCTTGGTGATATGATAACCAAACCGATGCCACAACCATGAGTGCAAACCGATCCATCAAAAAATAGTGTCCAAGGTACAATATCCACTAAGCCAATCGAATCATCACGGTGTTCTACAATAAAATCGGCTACAGCTTGTCCTTTAATAGCTTTAAGCGACTCATACTTGAGATAAAATTCTGTTAAGGCGTAAATCCACTTTCCAACCCTTCCTTTCAATACTGGAGCCGATAGCATGCCTCAACTTTGTACAAGAAAAGTACAAGCATAAACACAACTTCTCCACCGAAGAATACCTGGTCTCTGCATCCAAAAGTCTTCTGCTCAAATAAAAGATTACCCTCTCTTTACCTTCGAACTCTTGGATCAAGATCGAGCCAATTGACCTCTCATCGGCTGACAAGTACAATTTGAAAGGTACCGCTTTCTGTGGAGAGACTAAAACCGGAGGAGAGCTTAAATACTCTTTAATATTATTCAAAGCCTTCTGCTGCCGTGCCCCCCATGTAAACTCCTGATCGGCTTTAAGTCTGAGCAAAGGTGAGAAAGGCTCTAATCTTCCAGACAAATTAGAAATGAACCTTCTGATAAAATTTATCTTGCCGATCAAAGATTGCAACTATTTCTTGTCTTCTGGAGGTTTGATTTTCCGTATTGCATTAATACTCCTTTGTGGCACTTCAATACCCCTCTCATGCACAAGAAAATCTAAAAATTGTCCAGCCGATACACCAAAAGCACACTTAGTAGGATTCATCTTTAAGCCATATTTCCTCGTTCTTTCAAACACCTTTCTTAAATCGGCTATATGATCAACAATCTCCTTGGATTTCACCACCACATCATCGATATAAATTTCAACCAATAAACCAATTAGATCATGAAATATATAATTCATGGCTCTTTGATATGTTGCTCCAGCACTTTTCAATCCAAAAGTCATTACAACCCACTCATACAAGCCGATTGCACTAGTACACCTAAAAACAGTCTTGTGAATGTCTTTCTCTGCCATTAAAATTTGATTATATCCAGCATTACCATCCATAAAACTTATAATTTTATGTTCTGAAGCAGCATCTACCAATTGATCGGCAATCGGCATTGGGTATTCATCCTTAGGAGTAGCCTTATTTAAATCTCTAAAATCGATGCAAACCCTAAGCTTGCCATTTTTCTTAATTACTGGAACTATATTAGAAACCCACTCAGCATATCGGCATGGACGAATAAAACCAGCATCATATAAACGAGTAATTTCAGCTTTGATCGCATCATGCATATTGGCTTTACATCTCCTGGGTGGTTGTTTATATGGCCGATATCTTGGTTTGATAGGAAGCCGATGTTCAACAATTGATCGGCTAAGTCCTGGCATCTCAAAATATTCCCAAGCAAAGCAATCGCTGTATTCTTTCAAAAACTTTATTAACGTAGTCTTAAATCCAGATGATAGATTCTTACTGATGAATGTCGGCCTAGGCCTATCTCCTGACCCAATGTCAACCTCTTCCAAATCATCGGCCGACATGAAACCCTGACCTAGTTTACAATCGAGATCATCTACAGCATCTTTAGTATAGAAACTGGGACCCTCCACAACACCCTCAAAGTAACAATTGGGGTTCTCCATCTCCAATCGGCTGTATATCACAATCAGACACTTTTAGATAATCTCCTTGCCAGATTTTCCCTGATAAGCAATCAATTCCATCCATCTCCCAAACAGATAAATCGGCATTAGCAACATGTACTGACCTGTCGGTTGGAACAACCTCTATCTTGTCACCTTGCCATTGGATTAAGCTCTGATGCATGGTTGAAGGAACACAACAATTAGCATGAATCCAATCCCTTTCAAGCAGTAAGCTATATGAACCTTTTCCATCAATGACAAAAAATGTAGTAGGAACAGTCTTGCTACCGATTGTCAATTCTACATTAAAAACTCCTTTTGCCTCTGAAAGATTGCCACCAAAATCTTTAAGAACCATATTAGTCTTGATGAGATCATCTGAACTCCTTCCCAATTTCTTAAATGTTGCATATGGCATCAGATTTACCGCAGCTCCACCATCAACCAACATTTTAGATATCGGCTTGCCATTAACAAACCCCTTGACATACAGTGGCTTGAGATGCCGATTCTCTGTTCCCTCTGGTTTTTCAAAAACAGCTTGCTCTGGTAACAATACCAGTCTAGCACAAGATTCTTTCATGATATTTGCATCGTCTTGATTAACCTCATACTCTGCGGGTAAGACAAATACCATGTTGACCGATGAAGAAGCAATAGCCTTTCCTTTAAACAATCTTTTCGCTCTATTGGTTTCAATCTCATCGGCTGATACTATCTTACCCTTAACACGCCACTCTTGTTTTGTCTTTGTTTTCTTCAGCCGATGACCGATCTCTTGTTCAATTTCCTGAAATTGCTCCCTGCTCCTCATCCTTTGAACCCTTCTCATCTGACTCTTAGAAAAAATCCCAGAAGGACACCATTGAGCTTTTGAGATATCTTCAGCAACCTCTTCCTGGAAATAATCTTGATGAATCGGGCCCAATCTCTAATGAACAGACAACTTCCTTTGCATCAGCCGATCTTCTTCAGTTTGAAATCGGCTAAAACTCTCATTATAGTTCCCATCGATATTAGCACAACCTGGGCAATCTTCTATTGATGGTAGTCTCATCCCTTTATTCCAACAAAATATGAAAAATTCGCAGTTCCAATGTAGATCAAAACTATCATCATCCTCATAATACTGCCTTTCCTGCCGATCATGTCTCTTTTGATACTTATTAATCATGCTTGTAGAATCACATCTATTGAGCCGGTTGTCCTTTCTGTTGGCTATCCTCTCACTTGTATGGACCATGTTGATAGGAAAAAGGATTACCATCAATTTTCATCGGCTTCTTGGAATCATCAAACTTTATCCTGCCTTGTTCAATGGCTACCTGGATCTGTTGTCGAAACACTTTACATTCATTAGTACTATGAGACCCTGTATTATGCCACTTGCAGTATTTCCTTCTTCCTAATTTCTCAGCCGATGGAATCACATGACCAGCAGGCAATTGAATTTGTTTCTCCCGAAGCAAAAGATCAAAAATTTTATCAGCCTTATTGACATCGAAGTCATATTTTTCCTCCTTTCCAGAGCTCTTGACCCATTGACATGGAATCACCTTATTGTTCCTTGTCCACTCGGCTGCTGCCACTTCGGGGTCATATTCTTCCTCAGAATCAGAAATATAAGAATTAATGAAGTTCATCTTTTTGAATGTTTTATTAGCCTCTTGAAATCTTTGCTCATGTGCTGTTATCTTTTGAGCCAAATGACCCAAACTCTCAAAATCTTGAGCCGAAAACCTTTCCTTGATTGGTGTTATTAAACCCTGGAAGGCTAAATCGGCTAACTGAGAATCTGTTAACGCCAAGCTGTAACACCTGTTTCTGATATCCCTGAACCTTTGAATATAATCTTGAACAGGCTCTTCACGTTTCTGCCTAATGGTTGTTAGATCAGATAATTTCATCTCATGAACCCCACTGTAGAAATATTTATGAAACTATTTTTCCAGATCGGCCCAACTGTGAACGGAATTATAAGGTAAAGACAAAAACCATGTGAAAGCCGATCCAGATAGAGACAAAGGGAATAATCTGACTCTTAAAGCGTCAGTAGCCGATGCTTCACCACACTGAGCTAAAAATCGGCTAACATGCTCATAAGTTGATACATTATCTTGCCCTGAGAATTTTGAAAAGTCTGGGACCTTGTATCGGCTTGGTAATGGTACTCTTTTAAAATATTCTGGATATGGATGCCGATACAAATTGTCACCATCCCTTGGTTTCAACCCAAATTGTTCTCTCATCACGTCGGCTATCATATCGGCCCAAGGTTTCTGCCAAGATCCGTCTAGAGGTTGTGCCCGTATCGGCTCGTCTTGGTCAAACTGAGGCTGATAATATGGTTGAGGAGACGCTCTCTGTCGATATTGCACCTGTGGTGAGTGAGGTTGATATTGATAATTAAAATTGCCACCTGCCTGGGTCAGAGGCATTCATAGAGCACTAAAATTCTGTTGATCAGGAACAAATTGGGTAGCGGCAGTTCGTTGCTGTAAGATTGGCACTTGCTGCCTTGCCGGTGTATGCAGAATCGGCTGAACAACTGGCTGATTAGGATTGAACATAGCTGTAACTTGCTCAGCTGATACTTGAGGTATGTTTTGCCCTACATGCTGAGGTTGTTGTCGGACCAGTACATGAGGATTAAATTCTACTTGCTTCTGTACCGATGCCGACACCTCCTGTTGAGTTGTAGCCGATGTTGACGCCATCGGCTGTCCTGGGGCTACATTTGTGGCAGGTTTTGGTTGGCTGGTTATAAGCGACCTATACTGCGGGAAAACCCCATCTGGTAGGAAAATTGGTCCTTTGGCTTGGTGTTCAGCAATGGTTCCATCAACCACAGACTTGATCATGTTTGTTAAGGTATTGACAAGCACTCCCGATTGATTGACCAAGGCATGATGCACAGCATAGTCAATTCGATCTTGTAAATTCCTGGATTCTTCAGGAGATTCCTCTTGCTTAACCCCTTTGTCCTTCCCAGAGCTCGACTCTGGCTCTTCATTGTCGGGCAAAGCTATTTTGTACCTCTGAACCACTGTTCCCGATCTAGTTTGTACAAAAGAATGCAAGTACTGGTTTTGAAGCTTGTTCATTATATCTTTCTGCTCTGCCTTCTGTTCCGATGTCAACTTGTCCACTATCATTGGAATAATATTCTCTGAGTTAACATCAGCTGTCTTGAGGTCTACCATGATGAAAAATTCTTCAAGGTCCCACTAGGCGTGCCAAAAGCGTGTTGATGCAAAAAACACACACTGGTCTGGGAGATCTGCTTAACTCCAGTGCAGGTCCAAATATTTCTTTCGGATTCTAAGCGTGCCAATTGGTTTGATCCTGCAACCAATAAGAAACAAAGAAAGAAAGCGCAGTTAAATCTACCAATGATAGCCGATCGGCTGGCTTGTCGATGACATATCATTGAGCATTAAACCGATGCAAGATGCGTTAAATCGGCTGTAATAGATAAAGCAAGATAAAGCTAAATTTACTCAATCGGCTGTAGATATCAATAAAATATAATCTAAGTCTCAAAATATACTTAAACCAAGTGATTGGGATAGATCGGACAGGGCGTCGAGACAGTATAAATCACTTATGTCTAAATATATTATAAGGCATAGATTATATATATTCATAACATAGCCGATTAGGTAAACCTATCATGTATCGGCTAGTATTCCGATACTACTTTATACAGAGATGTTACTATGAGCAAAATATATTAAACAACTGTCAAGCTATCGTTAAGATGATCCTAACCAGATTTAACAACAAGCTCAATATATTTTGTTATGTTAACATCTCGATATAAAGGGCAGATTTAATATATCAAGATAACAAGATAATTAAACCAGGTAAGATCGGCTGAAACTCCGACACTACCTCTATTAGCGATCATAGACAGGTTAGAGATTAAGGTTCTAAACATGATTTAGTAGGTCAAACCTAACTGATGCAGCACTAAATATGTAAAGAAACATAATGTCTAGATGATCAAGTCGATGAAAACTTTTTCTAGATGGTAGATATACTATATAATCTAAATCAATATTGATATATAACCCTATCGGCTGCTTTCTGTGAAACAGACATCAACTGATCTAGGTTATATACCGATATCAATTTAGGTATCATGAAGATAACTCGACGATTCACACAAATAGGATCAGAGTATCATGAAGATGGAAGCACTAATCCCGAGAGCGCAAGCCGCCATAACAAGTTTTACCTCTTGCCGGAGATCGAAACCGATGCAGCCCAACTCGAAAGCAAGAACTCGTCGAAAACAGTAAAAGAGTAAAGGTGGCGATGCGCCAAAATTGTTGTATTGATTGTCTTTTTTTTTCTACACGATCCTGAGTTCAATTTATACCCAAAACTACACAATATGTCCTTGTCGGACACGACTCTTATCTCTATTACAACTCATATTCAGGATAATTCCCTAATACAAACTCTAACCGACAACATCTATTAGGAAACTAACATTATATCCTAATTAATAGATACAATTGCCTTCTTCGGACCCAATCCGTACATAGCAACCTTCATGAAGCACATCAACCGAACCCGACAATGATTCTGTTATCTTCTCATCGGAATCGGCTACATCGGCTAACCTTGTCTGATTCTGTCTCAGCCGATGGACACGATAACCGACTCGGTCACCAGCCGATGCATACCATAGCCGATTCGGCCACCAGCCGATTCTTGCTCTGTTTTGATAACCGCCAGCTTCCTCCAAATCCGCTTCGATTCTATCTTCGAATCCAATACTCGATTTACCAAATTTGATTGTTAACAGTACCCTACTAAGTTATAGAGATATCCGAAAAAATGGGATTCATGTGGAAACATATGAAGAAAACAATGAGGAGTTCCTCCTCTTGACCAAAGATACTGGATATGACAAACAAACACTTGAAAAGGTGCCTTCTCTTCCGTCTGGATTGTACTACACATACATCAAACCCGTACCTTATGTTGCATACAAAGTAATTTTTCAGAATGTGGATGCATTCAAAACTTGGCATGAACGCCTTGGCCATCCCGGCGTCGGGATGATGAGAAAAATCATGAGCAATTCAAGTGGACATGGTATGAGCGACAGAAAATTTTCGGAATCCTCAGATTTTGTGTACACCTCATGTGCAACCGAGAAATTAATTTTGAGACCCTCACATCTTAAAATAAAAGTTGAACCACTAAAGTTTCTTGAACGCATTCAAGGTGACATTTGTGGCCCCATTCAACCATTATCTGGACCATTCAGGTATTTCATGGTTCTAATAGACGTATCCACAAGATGGTATCATGTGTGTCTATTATTGACACGGAACCATGCCTTTGCAAAATTGATTGCACAAGTCATCAGACTTAGAGCAAATCAACCTGAACACTGGATAAAATCAATCAGATTGGACAATGTTGCAGAGTTTTCTTCCAAAGCCTTCAATGACTATTGCATGGCTTTAGAAATTGAAGTTCAACATTCTGTACCATATGTTCACACACAGAATGGTTTAGCTGAATCTCTTATCAAGGGAATAAAGCTTATTGCCAGACCACTATTGCAAAATTGTAACCTACCAACCTCTTGTTGGGGTCACGCAGTCTTACATGCTGCTGACTTAATACAATTGCGTCCAACTGCATACCATACAGTTTTCCCGCTGCAATTAGTTCGTGGTGATCCTCCTTGTATTTCCCATCTGCGGAAATTCGGTTGCGCTGTATACGTACCGATCTCAGCACCAAAGCATACATCCATGGGCCCTCACAGGAAAATGGGGATCTACGTGGGGTATCTATCTCCGTCGATCATTAAATACCTGGAACCCCTTACAGGGGATTTGTTCACAGCCCGGTACGCTGATTGTATCTTCAATGAAGAACATTTCCCGGCATTAGGGGGAGAATTCAAGTATCACATTGAATACCCGGAAATAAATTGGGATGCCTTTGACACCCTAAAGGAGGATCCTCGTACCACAGAATCTGAACTTCAAGTTCAAAGAATCATTGATTTGCAGGTTGCTGCAAACAATTTACCAGACTCATTTACTGTGAGTAAAAGTGTCACAAAATCATACATTCCCGCAAGGAATGTGCCAGAAAGAATAGAGGTACCAAACAAAACTATTCAACTTCCTTCCTCAAAAGAGAGTGGGAGAAGTACGGCAAATCCTCGCAAGCGCACGAGGAAACAGAGAAAAGAATCCTCTGACACAGTAAATGAAACTCAACCTCAAGTTGAGAGACACCAAGTGGATTTATCCAATCCACTTCCCACATCAACAGTGCACTCAATTTCTGATGATGGGACATTGGGACACCCCGAAACGGTCATATTGGGAAATACTGAGCCGACAACTGGGGTACATGAAATTTCCATAAACTATATTGAGTCTGGAGAATCATTTGACCGTAAGACTACAACTGTCGACATATATTTTGCCTCATCAGTTGCAGATACCATCCAAAATGATCCAGATCCAAAATCCATGGTAGAGTGCAGAAAGCGCTCGGACTGGAACAAATGGAAGGAAGCAATTGAAACAGAGTTGGCCTCCCTCAATAAAAGAGAGGTATTCTCATCAGTAATACCTACACCTCTAAAAACCTTCCCTGTAGGTTTCAAATGGGTTTTCATCCGGAAGAGGAATGAGAACAATGAGGTGGTGACATATAAGGCGAGGCTTGTAGCACAAGGGTTCACGCAGAGACCCGGCATTGATTTCAATGAAACATATTCTCCAGTCATGAGTGGAATTACGTTCCGATATTTAATATCACTGGCAATTCAAAAACGTCTATCTATGCAGTTGATGGATGTCGTGACAGCATATTTATATGGGTCACTAGATTCAGACATATATATGAAGGTCCCTGATGGGATCTCTATACCGAATAAAAGCACAAATCGCAATATGTATTGCGTAAAGCTCAAAAGATCACTCTATGGTCTTAAACAGTCAAGTAGAATATGGTACAACCGACTGAGCGAGTACCTTTTGCAAAAGGGTTACTCAAATAATGACGATTGCTCATGCGTCTTCATAAAAAGATCCTCTACAGGATTTTGCATTATATCAGTGTATGTAGATGATTTAAATATCATTGGACACACACAAGATATTGATGAAGCACGCAACCATCTAAAGACGGAGTTTGAGATGAAGGATTTGGGTAAAACTAAATTTTGCTTAGGTTTGCAAATCGAGCACCTTCACTCAGGAATTTTGGTACATCAATATGTCTATGTCCAGAAATTATTGGAGAAATTCAATATGGACAAAGCGTATCCAAACAAAACCCCCATCGTTGTTCGATCTCTCGATAAAGAAAAGGATATTTTTCGACCACGGGAGGAAGGAGAAGAGATATTAGGACAGGAATATCCTTATCTCAGTCTCATTGGAGCACTCATGTACCTTGCAAATAGTACCAGGCTTGACATTGCATTTACAGTGAATCTATTAACAAGACATAGTGCTGCCCCAACAAAGCGCCATTGGACCAGAGGAAAACAAATTCTTAGGTACCTAAATGGCACTAAGGATCTTGGTTTATTCTTCCAGAACACCGATGATCCCAGCTTAGTTGGATACACTGATGCTGGCTATATGTCTGATCCCCACAATGCCAGATCACAGACAGGCTTTGTGTTCCTTCATGGAGGAACTGCAATATCATGGAAGTCATCTAAACAAACACTGGTGGCTACATCCACAAATCATTCTGAAATCATCGCATTATATGAGGCATCACGTGAATGCGTGTGGCTTCGCAGAATGATACACCACATTGAACAATCTTGTGGTTTTGTTTCCTCAGAATCACCTACCGTTATCTATGAAGATAATGCCGCTTGTATCACACAGATGCAAACAGGTTACATCAAGAGCAATATCACCAAACATATTGCTCCCAAGTTGTTTTATCCCATGAGCTTCAGCAAAGTGAAGAAATAAATGTCTTGCAAACAAAGTCTTGCGATAATCTGGCAGATCTTTTTACCAAGTCCCTACCTACTTCTTTATTCGAGAAATGTGTTAAGGGAATTGGTATGAGACGGCTCAGAGACTTGCAAGCTTCAGGGGGAGACTCTCTGAACGATGAAACTTGTTAAACGCATCACATTGTACTTTTTTCTTTTATGAGTTTTTAACCATCAGGTTTTTCTCATACAAAGTTTTTAATGAGACAATGATTGATGCAAGCATATGCCCTATCTCATTTTTTCCCCACAGGGGTTTTTCTAGAGATAGAACAAGGCATAGATTAATCTTTCAAAGCTTGCAGGTATAATTTTTAAAGAACACGTTGATCTCAAAAAAGACTCGATCAAAAGGGGGAGTGTTACACAACATATTTGATCAAGTCAAGGCAGCAAATGACCATGGTTAATTCCCCTCATTGCAGCTCATGAATGTCTTCATGCAAGGGATTAAACTAGCCTAATAGCAGCCCATAATGTGCCTTCATGCAAAGGAATTAACCAGCCCATAAACAAGGCACTAAATCACCCCTATTCATATGGATTGATGATGTTTTATGTATTTGTAACAGCCACAATTAGTAGGCTGAAAATCTCCCTATATAAGGAGAGATTTTGATCAATGAAAGAGACAAAGAAGGAAGTCTCACTATTCAGCTCTCTCCCTTTTTGTCTCAATCTCTCGATTTCTAACAGTAAGGATTAATTTGTTGTTGGTCTTGAATTTCACTAAATCTTAGGTCTGCCTCTGAGCTCCCTATTTGCATGCGCGAGAAGGGATTGTAGACATGACGCAGAGCTGGAATGTTTCTGGATAATGTAGTTGTGCCATTATAATGTAGTTGTGCCATCGTGACCATGTTAAGGTTTTCGTTTTACACGTATGATAGCATGTGAATTATGCTTGCATGAGGGCTAGATTTTGTTTGTCATTTGTGTAAATGAATGTAAGTTCATCTTTTAGAAACATTAAAGTGTACCTACAATATCCTACAATGTCTAACTTTGTAGGTAATTATGTATCTCCAGATGCTTAGTGTTTATGCAACTTGGACTGAAGCTACAATTCTTTTTACTGAAATGTCAAATATAAAATATAATTTTTTGATTTATGCAGCACCGTCAAGACCATCGGCAACAGCCTCCCCACCAACCACCTTCTCCTCAAGGTGATAGACGTTTCCTTGACCCTCTTCCCAGTCCCCACCAACCACCTTTCTAGATAATGTATCTGTGCCATATGAAGTCTTTCACTGTGACCGTTTGGTTGGTTGATAGAAAAGCAAAATAATTGGATTGGGGGTGAATGGATCTGGATGATTGAATAAAGTGCTTCACTGTTCTGCCAATTATCAAATTCACTTATATTTTTCACTGCAAATTTTAGATTTTCAAACCATTTGTCCTTTTCTTTTCATGCCATATCTAAGAAAGCATATGAATGTGTATTCACTACTACATCCACACCATTCCCAGGGAAAGATGCTCTCTTCTTTTGGCACTTATCTTCGTTCACAAATCACATATTAAAGTTTCTGGTCTTGGTGCTATCACAAATTAACAAAATGATATCATTGATTGCCTCCATCCAAATTGATGTTTACTTTGGATAAAGATACATGAATTCATGTTTTGCACGATTGGTTGATGTGATGTTGAGGATGAAATGGAAATATTGTGGTCTACTGTTCCGATTGGATGAAAATATGGTGGTCTACTGTTTAGTTTGGAAAAAAAATGGTCTTTTGGTAATTAATGATTGAAATCTCACTTCCCACTCCACTCTCACTTCTTCCTTCTCCCCCCACTCTCTCACGTTTCTTCTTCATTCTCCGGCTGCAATGGTGAAGGAGATGGCGAAGGCGTGCAAGCCTGGTATGACCGGGACGGAGGATTCGAGGTTGCTAGGGCACGGGGCTGGTGGATCCCATGTCATCGGCTCGGTGGGCACAGCGCCGTCCATGGCTCCTCCTCCTCTTTTTCTTCTTCTCATCCCACCTCTCCTCACTCGCCTTCCTCACCACCACATCTACTTGTGCTGCCGCATCAATATGCCATCATCTCCTTAGTCATCTTCAACCTCGCTGTCATTGCTGCTACCTTGCCAGGCTCTGACCTTGGTGCAGGCTAATTTCTGTTTTTTTCCTTTTTTACTCTGTATATAATTTTTTCCCCTAAGATTCAACTAGATGTAATATTTTTTTACCCTTAAATTCAAGCAAATTATAGATTTTACTCCCAAAGATTCAACAATTTGTAATTTTTCTTTTCTCTTGGGTTCAACCAAGTGTAATAGCATTAATACTAGATTTAACTATGAGTAAATTCTTTTATTTAAAGGGAGGAGAGAGTGGGAGGAAAAGAAAGGAAGTGGAAGCAGGGTGATAGAGATTAAAACACAAATGTTATCAGCAGGTGGGTTTTTTTTTTCAAAATACGTGGTGAGGGAGATGGGAGGAGTGGGCGGGGTACATGGACATATCTTAATTAGACATCTATTTTCTCTCAAAAAAATTAGACATCTATTGTATCCAATGCTAGTTTTTAAGTTTGGATTATATTTTCTCGAGTAATAAGGTGCTTCTTTCTACTATGGATTGACCTATGCATCCGTTTTGCAGCTCGTCCAATCTGTAATCATGTGTTTGGTTTGGGAATGAAGTGAGATGAGTTAGATTCATCCTATCTAGTTTTTTTTGATGGGATGATCCCATCTATATGTTTGGCAAGAGTTGAAATGACTTTTGTTTTTAAAGGTTGAGAGGGTGTGGTCCATATGTAATAGGACCTTTTTAGAGATTGTAGGAGTAATTAACATGTGGGTCTTTTAGCCTCACATGTTATTTTTTTCTTGAAAAAACTGGAAGTTGATAGTGGACAGTGACAGAACCACTACGTACCACCACTATTCCATTGTATAAGAAGTATAGATAGTTTAATTGGTAGTAATTGTTTGTAGCGATTCGTCCAGTGCTAACCGTCTGGCCTTGCAGCTCCTTCGCTCGTGATCTATTTTTTCTATTATCCTTAATTTCCAATATGTTTAACAGATTGATATGTTGTTTCGTATATGTTTGTATCGCTAATCCAAACCATATCGTTGTTTATTCATTTCAACGTGGTCACGGAACAATTCGTCAAGTCAAATATTTAGTTTACAAAGGCAATCAATTCTATCATAGTTCATATTACTAATCTATAACTTAGTTTTTCTACGAAACAAATAAATTACACTAAGTTTATTAGTCATTGTAATTAATTAACAACTTTGTACTTTTAAATCGGGATCAACAACTTAATTCCTTCGCGATTTTGCCAGCCTTGCCGCCGGCCAAATAACATGTCAGCGAAAATCATGAGAATAATCGTTTTGATGCGGTATTAGGATCAAATTACTTATTTATCCTTTCTCTAAAATTTTAAATAAATACCTGGTTCACGTTTTATCTACCTTTTCATAGGTATCTTTTATTGTATTAGAAGCGATGAACGGATCTCATACATTCCAAACACACTAAAAAATCTCTAAAACCTAGCATTGGATACAAAATAGATGTCTAATTAAGATATGCCCATGTCATCCCGCCGCTCCTCCCATCAACCTCACCACGTATTTTGAAAAGAAAAAAAACATCCACCTACAGATACACTAGAACGGGATCGGTTAGCTCTAACGGGCATGAAGCGTCATCTCTAACGGGTAGGACCCCCCGTCACTGAGCAAAGGTCAGTGATGTGAGAAAATATCTCAATCAGACAAAAGGCCGTCATGGATAGACGTTATCTCAATCGGGCCTAACACTCCAGCCCGTCACAGATAAGATTGACCGAGCAATACAAGTCAAACCAGGCTAGGTAGGAGCCTGTCACGGATGACTAATCTCAATCGGGCAAACTACTAAGCCCGTCAGCGATGACTATCCATCTCTATCGGGCCTTTCTTCAGAGCCCGTCATCAGTAGGTTTGACCCCTCCAGTTGAGTCAAAATAGTCCTGTTTCGAAATACTTATCTCTATCGGGCTCAAATAAGGAGCCCGTCAGGGATGGTCTAAACCCCTATCGGACTCTTTATAGAGCCCATCACGGATGATTATCTCTTTCGGGCATTATTAAAATGCCCGTCAGGGATGAGTAAATCAGCAAAAAAAATAAAATTATTTTTTGGCTAGCCTCAGGCCTTTGCTAGCCATGCCCGCTGCAAAAAATGACAGAAGCATATATGCATAGTCCCATTCCCTAGCAACCCCAATTCTCAGAATCTCCACACATATTTGCCAATTTTCAGTCAAATATTCATTTCAACCACAGAACCATTCACAGCACAGTCAATTTACAAAATCAAACATATATACATTCACATCCATATACCCATTCACATATATATGTCATTCACATCTTTTTTTCTATCCAAACCGCCGACTTGCATCAAAACCTGTAAAACTGAGTTATATTTAATTAGAAACCTATAAACCTGCAGAACCTGTAAACTTGTAAATATATACAAATATATGAAAATATATACAAAAAATCACGCAGAACTGTATTACAAAGAATATTTACATAAAGCAAATGTTTGTCGCAAGCATTGCAAAGTAATGTTCAACCATTCAGAGAGGAGCTAGCTAGGATTTGACTCTAAACATTCCTTTGGGTGACAAGAGATCATCTAGTACGAATTGCGCTATCTCCTCTCTAATGATGTCGAAGTTGTTTTCCGGAATCGTTGAAAGTTTTTCCTGCATGTGAGGCGCCAAGTTAGTCTACATACTTGGAAGGTTATTATGAATCATGCTATCTCCTATCTAATGTATATATACAATTGAAGCACACACCTCAAGGTCGAGCAATGTCACCTTGTCTGCGAGGCTCCTCATGTTATGGCAGACGTGGAACCCACACTGGTCGCCAACTTGTTGACGTACTGGGAAGTCTTTTTTGTGACCGAGTGTGGGATGCCCTTCCTTATGCCTCCTGCCTTTTGCCACGTATTGGTCCCAGGCGTCGCTCAAGGCACCTTCGATCGCTGACCAATCGTATATTTCTTTTTTGATATTTGAGTTCAGGTAGTATACCAAACTCCACTTCGACACTAGGACCAGGAGAATCCAATGATGACTGCGACATTAATAAATTACAAGTTAAATACTAAAGCTATACGCGTCGCACATTTGATTCTAAGTAGGGTACACGCTTACTGTTCAAAGTAGGCACACATAACGAAGGCCTTGTCTTGATGGGACCATAAGCAGTCCTTGATATATTCAACCATGCTGCCTCGATCGTAGTTCATAGTTGTCTCGTTGACGACAGTTGGATCGAGTAAGGCAACATGGGGTGCATTACGATGGACATGCTTCCAAGTTAACCTAGAATGCAATACAAGAATCCGGGTAAGCGTAACACAAGGATAGCTATTACCATATCTGGTACGCAAGAATACTTACAAGGAGTAGCACTTAAGAAGGTTGGTGTCGACCGCTCGCACCCTGTAGAGGTCCCATAGATCTTTAAAGTCTACACAGATGAAGGCTTCAGGGCCGAGGAACGGCTGTCTATCGTGGTAGCCCGTCATGGAGGTCTCTCTATGCTTCCTCCTTGCGTTGGACCTCTCCATGTAGTACCCGTGCAGCTCCTTGCATGCAGGGCCCATCTTCGATAAGGCGTCGTCTCCGACCAATGGCATGCCTAATGTGAATTCGGCCGGAGACTTAGAAGGAGCTGATGGCGCCTTGCCAAGATCTAGCTTCTTCGGAGCCAAAAGCGGCCATTCCACATTTCCTCTTCCTTTCCCCCTTCCAACACCTCTTTTGTGTGTTGCAAGCTTGGGCGGAGAAGATGTCGCCCTCTTTCTTTTTTTGGAGACTGGGGGAAGGTGTGCTCTGCTGCTGACCTCCGCACCGTCATCGCCAAAATCTGTATCATACTGCAATTGGACTTCTTGATCTGGAGCTTGAATGACAGGAGGGGCAGATACAAGAGTTGGAGGGGGAGGCGGCGGCGGTGGACGAGCACTCGGTGCTGGCCTTGGAGTTATGTTGATCTCAATGTTCTGCTTGGGCCATTGGATAAAGGTCCCACGTGCAGCTCCAAGGGTCAGAACCTCGTCATTTGGTGGGTGCAGGAGAGTGAAGCCAACCTAATCGGGTTTCACCATGTCCACTTGAACTTTGGCATGACAGGCTAGCAGTTGCGCCCCATGCACTCAGGTCTCCGGCGTGGGCTTGAACGCAAGACCCTCTGCGGCAGGAACTGCAAATGCAGGTGTCACCCTAACGACTAGGGTGCACGATGTGGGTCCCTGCAAAAGATTCATACGTGTCCTTATAATATGTTATAATGTACTGTGGTGCTAAGAGAAAATATAGGTTTTCTGTTGGTTTTACCGTTATGTGGTCCACCGCAGTGGGGGCTGGTGGTTCTTCTACCGCCACCTCAGTTGATGCGCACCTGCTACGTCTCTGCGTGGGGCTCGTTTTTACTATGCGAGCGGCAGCAGGCTCGCTTTCCCTGAGGCGTGCCTCCACCCGAGCCTCCACTTGTGACAACTTCTCATCGAACTCTTCTCGAAGCTCGTTTCGAATCTCGTCCCGAAGTTGTTCCTTAAGGCGAGCATCTTTCTGCGCCTTTGAAAGCTTGTGCTTCCTGTACTGCCACGTATATTGGGGAAACCATGCTTCCATGGAACATTGGAGCCAATGCCCCTTGTCCGTCCACGGTGTTCTTCGTTTCCCAACGCTTTCGTGAGGATGTCATCCTCGCGTCTTTGCGAGCAGACGTCTTGGGAGGCCTGTCTCTCAGCAGTCAGGTCGACCTGCGGTACAGTTAGGACAAATTCAATATAGAGTACGATACAACCTAACGAAACATACTCTACATGTGGTACTTACGATGTTCTGGTACACCGCTTGATCTTCGGGATTTGGGAACGTAAGTGTTCCATCACTACTCTTTTGCACCCTCGCCCTTGCCCAGTTCCTTGCTCGGGTGGTCGGGATATCAGCAAGAACTGACGGCGTGTTAGATTCTGCAGCAGCTTCGTCCTCCTTGACCCATTCCTGTAGCTTCCCGGCGTAGCCTCCGGTGCCAAGCCGGTGCGGGTGAATGTTTTTTGCCTGCAACTCCCTATAGGTCTCGCTTTTTGCCTGAGACTCAGGGGTTGATTTTGCGGCATGGAACTCTTCTTACACGACCCGGGTGATGAATGGGTACTTCCCGAATGGTTCTGGCTGGGAGGGGTTGAGGACGTAGTCGGTGACCAACGTGGTCTTGAAATTCTTCCACAAGTTGCCCATCTTGCGGATAGCTTGCCTCTTCAGTCTTGCCTCGGCCTCTAGGGGGTATTGGAAGCTTTCCTTGAACTGCTTCCAGGCCTCATCTTTTTCTTCCTGTGGGACCTGATCGATGTGGTCCTTCAAAATGGTGAAGTTCCGCCTCCCTAGGACTCCGCATATTGTAGAGAACTTTTTGACAGCTTTCGGAGGAGCCGTCGGGAATCCCAGATCGTCCACCTCTGTTATGGTGTATACTTCCTTAGGAATTTTATTCTGTGTCCTACGAGTCCGGCTCGATGTTGTCCCACTAGTAGTCGCTGACATGGGTTCGCCTTGCTGCGACATTTTCTATATAACTGTTGTACGGCCATAAAGTTAAACCCTAAGTAAAGAACTTTGCAAATTAAACCCTAAATTCTACACGAAAGATGAAACATATCGTAGTACTATATGAACCTTTTTTGTTTACGACATGAGAATCCAAACATTGGTTTTTGCTTTGATCATTTAGAAAGATTAAAGAAAAACAAAGTCCCAAACATATGGTGTTTTGGCATGGGCTTCAGGGAGGGGGATGTGGGGGCGGGCTTATCCATTGCATAGGTATAAATATATGGATGCCGAGATTTGCCATGGAGACCTTCTAGTCTAACTATACTTCACTTTTCTTTTCTTGAGAGAGAGCTATCCAAGGTGGCTTAAATACTGTTAGTATCTACGTCGTGGAACTTTAGTGGAAGATGAAGAAAATTCTGCCATGTTTATAATTTAATCTAAAAATTATATATGTAAACAAGCCACATACTTATATTGTTACAAGTTGTTTATCATAAGAAAACAGGCCAACACAATTTTTCGTGAAAAAAAACACAAATAGAGGATAAGGAAACATAATTTGAATTATCCTAATCATTTCAGAAAATATTGCATCAATGTTTAACATGCATGAATGTACAATATCGAGATCTAACAGAAAATTCCAAACATGTTTGATAGGTAAAATTCCATGTTAAACCATTATCCTTTTGGGGGCATAAATCATTTAATACTACCTTTAGGTAAAGAAGATTGAAGGGTCAAAGTAACTAACACGACAAAAGTCTTTCTCCAACAAGGAGGCAAAAATGTGGAGTCCAATTGATTTAAGCAATAACATGCACAAGTAATTCCCATAGCAAGTATTTGCACAGTAAAAGTCTCCAAATCTTGAGAAAAACCTATCTGCCCTTTTCTATACTTCTAACACTAGCCACCAGATCCTTTGCTGTCTTGAGTGAAATACATGTTATTCTCCATGAAAAGGTAACCAAAAGATTTTATAGAAAACAAGTAACCAATGTCTCTCTGTCAAATGCATTTTTGGTCTTCTGCATATGACTGTCAAATGCATTTTTGGTCTTCTGCATATGACGGCAAAACTCATGCCTCTTATACATACCTAAAGACCATAACAACGCAACTTGCCTAAAATCAACCGTATTATAACATTCCCCACGGTAACAAATACTGGATTACACAGAACATGTCATAATACAGGTGCATTTCGATTGACTAGAAGGGTTCAGACTTAAGTATCAATTTATATATGGGTGCCTAACAAGTAGTACTCAACAAAGAGCATCCTGAATCTTCCTTGGATTCACATCTGATTTTTTTTCCAGAAAGTATAGTACAATATTTCTTTGACAAATGAAATGAAAATTGATCTAACAGCCATGATATATGTAACCAGCCCAAAAAAATAATCGGCATACACAATCTCCATTCATATGTTGATACTAAGAGAGCAAAGTGCATGAACAAAATAGAAAGTGCCCTAATGACGAAGAGGACGGGATGCTCACCGGGATGAGGCGGCGCCCAGGAGGTGGAGGAGCCGGCGGCGGTGCCGGCGTCCAGGAGGAGGGGAAGGCGGCAGCGGCGACGTCCAGGAGGCGGCTTCTAGGAGGCGGGGGAGCCGGTGGCGGTGGCAGCGTCCAGGAGGAGGGGAAGGCGGCAGCGGCGACGTCTAGGAGGCGGTGGCATCGACGTGGCAGTGGCGGCGGCGTCCAGGAGGCGGCGGCGTCCAGGAGGAGGGGAAGGCGGCAGCGGCGACGTCCAGGAGGCGGCGGCGTCGAGGTGGTGGTGGCGACGGCGTCCAGGAGGCGGCATCCAGGAGGCGGCGGGCATCCAGGAGGAGGCGGCAGCGGCTTGGAGGCGGCGGCGGTGAGGAGTGAGAGTGAGAGTGAGAGTGAGAGGGAGGAGGCGTGTGGGAGGAGGCGGCGATAGATCTGGATCTGGACTAGGGTAACCCTGGTCCATGGTTATCTCAATCGGGCAGAACTAGCGTGCCCAATACGGATAACACACATCCGTGACGGGCACCATTAATAAGCCCAATACCGATGAAACACATCAGTGATGGGCACAATTAATACGCCCGATACCGATGACGCACATCGGTGATGGGCACATTTAATATCCCGATACCGATGACACACATCGGTGACGGGCCCAACTAGGACGCCCGATACAGATGACACGCATCCGTTACGGGCGGTATTAGTACGCGTGATATAGATAAACTCATCTCTGACGGGCGTTAGTTATATGCCTGATAGAGATAAGCTCATCCCACTGTAGAATTTAAATATTCCTTATTAATTGTATTTAATAATGATATTTAAGTTATAAAATCATTTATAAATAACTTATACCTGATTTAAAATTGATATTACATTTCATTTATGACATATAATTAACAAATTACCTTTTAAAATAGTGTAAAATTGTTTTTAAATCATAAAAATCATATGTAATTGAAATATGCCTTGTTAATTGTATTTAATAATGATATTTAAGTTATAAAATCATTTATAATTAACAAATCACCTTTTTAAAATAGTATTAAATTATGCCTTCATAAAATTCTATTTAATTGTTATTAAATTATAATAATCACGTGTAATTAACAAATGCCCTATTAAACATGGTTTAAGTTACTGGAATTCCTTGAAACAAAATACTTCATTACTTATAACAATTTGCAAATTACAAAGACTGCATTTACAAGGATATGCCTTCCGAATGGTCTGAACGAGCATATGCCACATCGTCTTCGGGATCATCTTCAAGGGCAATCTGAGGTGTCACATGAAGATTCTGGTTGTATTCTTCCTCATCGACGACGTTATCAACCCCAACAATTCTTCGCTTGCCATCCCTAACGACGTGCAGCTTCTTGTTTACGAGGTCTTTTATGTAGAAAATCTGCTCGACCTGCTTCGCTAGGACGAATGGTTCGTCGGCGTATCCAACCTTGGCCAGGTCCACTAAGGTGAATCCTTTCTTGTCCACTTTGACACCACTGCGAATATTCACCCAACTGCAACGATACAAAGGGACTTTGAAGTTCATGTAGTTCAGCTCCCAGATCTGCTCGATGCGACCATAGTATGTGTTCGATTCAGCTTGATCCTGATATGCATCTATATGGACTCCACTGTTTTAAACTGTGCTTTTCTCATCTTGTGATGGTGTAAAATGTGTACCCATTGATATCGTACCCTTGCCATGTGTCAACATCCCAACATGGGCCCCTTGCCAACCTGCGGACTGTCTCACTTGGGCCATTGGTCGACACAGCGATTCGATTCTTGAACCATTCGTTGAAGCAAGTACTCTGTTCTCTGTTGATCCAGATATCTGATCGACCCATGTTCTCCAGTCGGACCTTCGCTAAATGCTCCTCAAAGTATGGGGCAACTTGTTAACGACGAAATTTGGTAAATCATGCAGAGTTAAAACTGAAGCCAATTGGAGGAGATAAGCGATTACAGAAACAGAGTATGAATCGGCTACAAGCCAAATCGGCTACGGTGTGCATCGGCTGAAACAGAATCGGACAAGGATAGCCGATGTAGCCGATTCCGATGAGGAGATGGCAGGATCATTGTCGGGTTCGGTTGGTGTGCTTCATGAGGATTGCCACGTGCGGATTGAGTCCGAAGAAGGCAATTGTATCTATTAATTAGAATATTTGTTAGTTTCCTTTTATCTTTAGGAAAGTGTGTTTAGTGTCCCTTAAGGACTTTCTGTTTTTTCTTTTATCTTTAGGAAAGTTTCTTTCTTGTCCTACAAAGACTAGTATCTCCTCATGGGTATAAATATGTATACCCGGGGTTATTGTAATCTATCAACTCTCGATCAATACAATTCGGCGCATCGCCACCTTTTACTCTGTTACGGTTTATTTATCAACCGACAGAATTTGGCACCTGACGCGGGGCTGCATCGGCTGTCGATCTCCGGTGAAGGGGTAAGTCCAATGTTCCATCGGTTCAGGCAATTGTATCATCTACGTCGGCGTCGTTCAAGGCTGCATCAGTACATTCGACCTCTTGGATTGCTCTGGTTCGGATAATATATTTGCCTGGCTATTTATCATGTGCCTTCTGTTAATCTAATATTAGCATCTCGATTTAGTTTTATCGGCTGCTTCTCGTTTTAGGGTTTCTGCCGGTATCGGCTAAATCATCTTGCTAGATTAGATTAGCTTAGGCATCTACCACCCTGAAAATCAGTCAAGGGCTTGATTATCTAGATACCGTGTTTCTTTACATACTTAGTGCTGTATCAGTTGAGTTTGACCTACTAAGTCGTGCTTAGAATCATGAATCTCTAGCCTACTTTTTGATTGCCGATAAGGGTTTCATCGGGGTTTCAGCCGATGAGTTATCTGAACGTTGCATCGGCTTATAAGGATTGCATATAAGTTGAATTTAGCCGATAACAACAAAGGTTTCACTGTTTAATCTAATCTTGTGGATTTTATGGCATTGGATCTATGTTAGATTCACTTCATCGGCTATGCTATGAATATATATAATCTCTCTCTTGAGATGTTTTTAGACATAAGTGATTTATACTGTCTCGGCGCCCTGTCCGATCTATCCCAATCACTTGGTTTAAATATATTTTGAGATTTAGATTATGTATCATTGATATCTACAGCCGATCGGGTATGTCTAACTCTCGTTTCACTTTATCAAGTCATTGCCGATCTAGTGCATGTTATATCAGCCGATTGGTTTCTACTGGATCATATTATTGTTATATTATCATCAGCCAATTGTCTCTTTGTCATTATTTTCCTCAAGTGTCAGAATCTATATTGAACACATAGCCGATAGCTTAAAACCCTATCGCTATCGGCTGTCATCAGGATCGGCTGGAATTACTACATCGGCTATGTCGGCCGATCGGTTATCTGATCTGCTATTTGTATATCTTGTCAGTTGCGGGATCAAACTGACTGGCACGCCTGCACTTTATCAAGATTTGGACCTGCACTGGAGCTAAGCAGATCTCCCAGGCCAGTGTGTGATTTTTGCATCAACACAACTTCGGCCGTATGTTGCAGCACAGCGAAATGAGCCTGCGCATAGGAAGTTTGGTCGGGAACAATTCTTTTTCTGCCTGTTGTGCCAACACCTGCCAACCTTCCTTCGTGACGAGACGCAGGTACTCCGATAGGATCAGTCTCGGCCATGTAATCGACGCAGAACTCAAGAACCTCCTCCGTCGTGTACCCTTCAATGATGCTTCCTTCCGGTTTTGCTCTGTTTCGAACATACGACTTAAGAACTCCCATGTATCTCTCGAACGGGTACATCTCCCTTAGAAAAGCCGGGCCACATATTTTTGTTTGCTTCACAAGATGAACAGGGAGATGAACCATGATATCGAAGAAAGACAGTGAAAAATACATCTCCAAGTGACACAGGGTATTGACAATATCGGCCTACAACCCATCTAGATCTTCGGGATCTATAATCTTCTGACCGATTGCATTGAAGAAGACACAGAGCCATTGGATCGTGTGATGGACGTTGGGTGGTAGAATGCCTCTTATAGCAACTGGCAAGATCTGTGTGATTAGCACGTGACAATCGTGAGACTTCATTCCAACCAGTTTTAGCTCCTCCAATTTAACGTACTTACTGATCCTCGCTGAATAGCCGGAAGAAACTTTAATATGTGTCAGGCATGATAGCATTGCCATCTTCTCATCCTTCGACAATGTGTGGCAAGCCGGCGGGAGGTACACTCTTCCTGTCACTTCATCCCTAACAGGCTGAAGTTCACTACGAATGTTCATCTCTTGTAGATCTAGACGCGCATTCAACCCGTCCCTTGTCTTCCCAGGCATATTCAGCAGTAGCCCCATCAAACTATCGCACACATTCTTCTCTATGTGCATTAGATCAATGCAATGGCGGACCTCGATATCTTTCTGTTGGCGCAGAATTGCGACTCGTCCGATGTCAAGACGAGTTCCGTGTTTCCACGGCGGCCTGGGAGGTTTGCTTTACTCCAGTGCAGGTCCAATGGCTTGCCTAGGTATTTTTAGGGCATGCCAGTTGATTTGATCTGCAATCAACAAGATAAACAAACAAACTGAGTTAGTACACATCGGCCGGTCGGCCGATAGGCCGATGTCTGATCGTTAAGGCTTAGCCGATAGGGCAAGCCTATGTTAGCTTGTTTGTGGTAATAACAAAATAAGAATAATATGCAGATAGGATCTCATCGGCCTTCATCAACATATTTATGTCAACTTGAAAGTATTGGCCGATGACAGATTATAAACGATAAATACACTAGCTAGTGCTCTAGTGCAAACTTATATGAAACAATCAGCCGATATAAATACACCGATCACAGAAGAATCCTGAGATTAATCTATAACAAACATATTTATATCTGTCAATCCATCCATATAAATGGCAAATACATATAAAAACATAAAGTAATCACATGTATCAGATAAGACCGGCTAAAACCCTGGTGAAATCCTTAATTACGATAAAAAACAAGCTTTGAGTTAAGTCTCAAAACAGGACTAAAGTCGATAGCAACTCAAAGTGTGAATTGAGACTTAACCCAAAGAAAATCAAGCTGTTAATCGCTTTTGGGGATGGCAGATGCATTAAATGATCTAGGCAAACAAAATAATTCAACCGTTGTCGGCCAGAAACCCTAAAACGAGTTAATCGCTGACAAAGTGGAATTAGATTGCTATGTCAAGATCAGCCAAAACACGATAGACGACGATCACATCGTCAGGGCTTAACGTGCCTAAAGCGACACGCTAATCCCGACGATGTAGATCGTCGGGCACGAGTTCTTACCTCTGCTCCAGGAAGCAAGAACTCGTCGAAAGTAACCTCTTGCGAGGGTTGGCGATGCACCGAAAGTTTGTTGTATTGATTGTGCGAGAGCTATTCTATGTACAAACTACCGGGATATTTATACCCGAGATTACAACATTGTCCAGATAGGACGCGATTCTATCTATAACTTAACAAACAAGTCCTTATGGCGGACTCTTGCTACAGATTAGATCTAAACCTACTTAATTTACAAGATACAATTGCCTAAAACCGAGCCTTATCTCTATTTGGCAATCTTCTTGAAGCTTATCTCGAGCCCAGACCAAGCCCACGCTGACTCTGTCAACTTTCTGCCCGTATCGGACAACAGCCACACCAAATCCGTATCGGCCGATAGACCTTTCCTGCAAGCACCTCTTCAAGTCCGATACGGTTACCAAGTCCGATACGATGCCTGGTCCGACTCTGTCTTAGCCCTTCTGTTCTGCTTCGGCTTCCTCTTTCCTCTCCGGGTAGGTTACCAAATTCTGGCGTTAACACATGCCCCCCAATTCCGCTTCATTATATAATGTGGCGGAATTAGCCCCGAAGAACCCATCAACTTCTTGCTAGGGTTTGTCTGAAAACCGCGCAGATCCAAATCCAGAGCTTTCTGCCTCCGATTCCCTCGCGCAACTCATCACTTAGCCTCTTAAGCCTTTCGAATCCGGTGACCCCCAGCGTCTTCTTCATCATCGACCCTCCGCCGACGACCTCTTCATCTTCAACAACAATGGCCTCTCTGCCGTTTTACTCTTCTGAGATCCCCGTGGTAAGTCAATCCTCTTCCGCATTCATATTTTTTGTTTCCACCGAGTTTCTCATACTAGGGTTTCTGTTCTTGCCCCCCGGGTCTTATTTCCTTCCTAATCTTCATGCCGTAGGTCTTCAAGAATCAAATTCTAATCCCCACCAACGACATATCAAATCGGTTCTTGCTAGGCCCTATGGGCAATCGCGACCCAACTTGGCTGATAAACGCCGAAACGAACAGAACCCCTTTCAGAGAAGTAAAGCCCAATGTCGCTTCATGGAAGCATACCTTCAGATCTTGGCCGTCCAAGCTCAACGGCTACAGGGCCTGGTATAAAAGAATCGCTGTGGCCAAGCAAGTTCATTGGAATGAAATAGGAATCGGCCAGTGCATTGCTCTGTCTTTAGCCGATACCAAGAAAAACGAGCCCCTTCTGTCATCGGCCACCTATTTCTGGTCCAGCACCTTGAACGCTTTTCTATTCCGGCAAGGTCCGATGACCCCAACATTGATCGATGTCAAGATGCTAACGGACTAGTCATACACTCCGAACTCAACCCCTTCAACCTCCTTATCAACAGTACCCACAAGCTGAAGACCAAGAAAATTGAAGGTTGGTCTGGATACATAACCGAACATATGGAACAGGGATCTGTATCAGAGAGAGAACATGTGGCCTTTCTAACTCTGTGGTTGGAAAGATTTGTCTTCTGCGGATCAACCTGCGGCCCAACTTCGAATTGCCAACACCTTGCTCAAGCCCTGGTTGAAAAGAAGCAAATCCCTCTTGGCCGATATCTACTTGGGGCAGTTTATCGGCTTCTGCACATTGCCACACAAGATTTGATGCTAAGACAAACAGTGGCACATGGAGGTCCATGGTGGTTCGTTCAACTTTGGTTGACAATCTACACCAACACCATGGTCGATCGTCCTCCCTTATCAGATTCAGCCTTCCCATCGGACCATACTGACGACGAAAACCCCACAACACGGAGATGCATGTCCTTTGGAGAAGCGGCTTCTGTTTATCCTGGGGCAGAACAATCAGCCGAAGATATATCCACCTGGTTCACCCAGTTCTATACTGGCCCTCCATCAACCAAAATGGACATGTTTGTCTACCCTTCAGACACCGAATTCGAGCTCCCTGCCAATCTGAC
Organism: Oryza officinalis; assembly: GCA_008326285.1. Classification (NCBI taxonomy): domain Eukaryota; kingdom Viridiplantae; phylum Streptophyta; class Magnoliopsida; order Poales; family Poaceae; genus Oryza; species Oryza officinalis. The sequence goes on along the minus strand of BDMV01000003.1, from coordinate 13,859,471 downwards.
CCTGAGCCAACTGAACGACGATATGGTTTCAAGGGAAATCTTCATGATCGGCATCACTCCTTGCCTGCTCCCAGTAGGTATATTTCAAGGCAGAATGTCACGCCCCAAACTGGCCCCGGGCGGGAGGCCAGGATAGAGCGGTCCAGATTGACCTGTATGCCTGTACCAGTCCCAGGAAATAGCGCTGGTACAACAGGAAGACAGAATACCACAACAGCAGCGGTCTCTTTATTTAAGAGTAGGATTACAACCAAGGTTGGAACTGCGGACAGAACCCGAGTTCGCAACAGCATTACAAAAAGGCGGAAGCGGAAAGCGGCGACTGGCCCTAAGCCACAAGCAAAGCCTTGGGGAAGGCCGAAACCCTACTACTGCTCGAAGTCGGCTTGCTCCTGGAAGAACTCTTCATCAGCAGGGTCCACCTCTTCATCTTCGAGAACTGGGGGGGGTTTAATTATATAGAGCAAGGGTGAGTACGGGAGTACTCAGCAAGTCAGGGGAAAATAAGTGTTTAATGCAAGCTTCAAGGGAAAGCCAGTTATTTTTCACAATTGGTTTTAGTTTAAGACTTTAGAAACATCTAAGTGAGTGCTTCTCAACGACACGGATGAGAAAGTGCGTCTCATCCGGCCGGAGCAGTGAGAATGTATCGATTGATTCTCGTCGGCACGAGAGGCTCCCTGCCAATCGTTCACCGACCCGGCTGCACCAACAGCCACAACTCACGCACCTCGGTACGAGAGGCTCCCTGCCAATCGTCACCGACTCCGGCTGCTCCAACAGCCACAACTCACACACCTCGGTACGAGAGGCTCCCTGCCAATCGTCACCGACTCCGGTTGCTTCAACAGCCACAAGTCAACACGTCGGTACGGGAGGCTCCCTGCCAATCGTCACCGACCCGGCTGCTTCAACAGCCTTAAACCAAGCACAGAACGGAAAACCTCACACCAGCAGCAGTTCACAAGGTGTTCAAATAAAACTACGCTAAGGAATCACCTCACATCCGCCCATGACCGTGGGCACGGCTGTTCGAACAGTTGTTAACCTCTACAGAGGGGGTACACTTTACCCACATGACGTTACTAACCCCGAATCACCCAGCCCGCGACCCTCGGTCACGTCTGGCGACCTTAAGGCTTTCACGACAAGGCATTTTGAAAGCCGACTCAGGGTCATCTTATGCCAACGGGAGGGGTCCCACGGACCAACACCAGATTAGGTCCCAGACCATACTGTGCCAGGAAGCCCAGGGGTCCTCCCCGACACCACCCCGGCGAATCCACTTGTCCCTTGGCATCAAGATTTCCCTGGCCTAGCTAATTACTCAGCCAGGGGCGTCCCATATCACCCATGTGGTCGTACTTGACATATGCTTGGATGTAATTCCCAAGGAAACGGTCCTTAGAGCGAGAACGGGCAGACCGTACCTCCAGTACGTCTCCCGTACCGCGAGTTTTAGAAACTCACTTTAGTTTTCAAGACACCGACCCAAGTGTCGGGTTTTCCAAGCATTTTGTAAACTCAAGTTTTACCCAGGTGATCAATTTTAAGGTTTGAGGAGAGTCTCGATATTCGTACACGAGGTACGGATACCGAGGCATCACCTGAGGGGTGACAAGGGTGTTAGGGTATTCAATTATCAAGGAGGGTGAATGCAGCAATTGGGTAGGGCCTGGCGGTTATCTTGCAAACCGAGGCCAAGTGTCAAGTGTGTGACCTAATTAATGCATAGTTTGCGGAATCAAAATACTTAATTTAAATTATGGGTTCAATTGATCAAAGGTGACTTGCCTTGCTCGAGATCTTGAGCTTCTTCCTCGAAATCCGCGCACTGCGGGTCTTCGGGCTCCGAGACTACACGCGAAACGAGAAGACTCAACAAAACGATAAAAAAAGCCCTATTAAAGACCACTAAGCGTGCCATTAGGTAGATCTCGATTTTTTGAGGAATTTTGGAAGTGGAACGGAGTCAATCGGACGAACGGTTGAAAAGATATGAATTTCCGAAGATTAAGGATTTTCTGGAATAAAGAAAAGGAATTAATAATTACTTAATAATTCCCTGGAAAAAGAAACGAAGGAGGGACTGAAATTGGACTTCAATTCGGGCGGCTAAAAGCAGCCCAAGGGACTGGAGTGGGCGCGGCCGAAACAATTGGGCCGGCGGCCCGAAGGGAATCGGCATAGGCCGAGCAAGGGAGGCCGTTGGGCCAAGGGGGCTGATGGACCGGCCGATGGCCCCAAAGAATTGGCCCACGGCCGATCGGTGCGCGGGGGTTGGCCGATGGGCCTAGCGGCCGATGGGCCGGAGGCCGATGCGGGAGCGAGGCCGAGCGGCCGATGCGGTCACGGGCCGGCTGGGCCGAAAAGGGGAAAGAGGCCGAGGGGGGGGGCCGACGGACGGGAGCCGATAGGCCGACAAGGAGGCCGATAGGCCGATGCAGGCTGACGATGGGAGCCGACGAGAAGAAAAGCGGCCGAGCCGACGGCGGGAGCCGACGGGAAGAAAAGCGGCCGATGCAGGCCGGCGGCCGAAGCCGATGAGCGGCGGATTAAGACGACAGCCGACGACGCAGAGCTCGGCCCGAGCGGCGGCGGTGGCGGCGGCGTGCTCCGGCGAGGGCGGCGAGCCGGAGGGGGCGGACGGCGTCGGTAGGCGCCGGGGGAGAGAGAGAGAGAGAGAGAACGAGCCCACGGCTCGGATCGGAGTGGGACACGACGGCGGCGGATTGAGACGACAGCCGACGCCGACGGGGAGAAGAGGAAAAAAGGGGGGTAACGGCGCCGGGGCGGAGAGAAGGCGACGGCGGCCACGGCGGTGGCCGGAGGGGGTCCTACGGTTGGCTAATCGGCCTAAACCGACGGAGGGAAAAAGAGAGCGGGAGAGGAGAGGAGGTTTACCGCGGCGGGGCGGCAAGCTGGGATGGAGGCCGACGGCGCGGGCGCGGGCGCGGCACGGCTCCGGGCCGGGGAAGAGGGCGGCGGAGATGGCGCCCGGAGCTCCTTCGGGCGCCCTCGGCTGCGGCGGCGGCGGACGGCAAGGACGGCGGCGGCAGCGAGGCGGAGTGGAGCGGGCTCGGGTGGAAACGGCAATGGCGGCCCGGCGGAGAGGGGATTTGTAGGGGGAAATAGGTCGGTTTGGTCGGGGGGGGAGAGGCGGTTCGCGGAGGTCGGTTTGGGGCGCGGGGAGGGGACCGGCGCACTCCGGCGCTAGCGTCCAACGTCGGCAGCGGTGACGCCGGCCGGTCGGGAAAAAGGGGAAAAGGGGAAAGAAAAGGAGGCTTGCCTCCTAGCCGATTTGGGTAAGGGCGCGCGCGCGGGGAGAGAGAGCGCTGGCTCTCTCGGCCTGACGCGTGCGGGGCACGTGCGCGGCGTGCACGGGCCGAGCGGCCTGGCGCGGGAGGGAGCTGGGCCGGGCGACGGCCCAGGGAAGGAAAGGGAGAGAGGGGGAAAAAAGAAAACAGGCCGAGAGGGGCTGGGCCAGGGGGGGCGGCCCAGGAAAAGAAGAGGGAAAAAGGGCGGGAAGAGAAAATCGGCCCGGGGGCAGGGGAGGTAAACTGGACTTTTCCTGAGAGATTGAAAGAAGGAGTTTGAGGGCTCGGATTTGAAATCCGATTTCGCGGTTTTCTCCGGGATTGAACTGAGAGCGGAAACACGAGACCTTGGCACACGACAGGACTCAACCGAAGAGCAAATTTTCGCAATTAGGGTTTTTAGCAGATTAGTTTTCCCGCTAACGCCGCGACAAAACGGGCGTTACATAGAAGCACCAGTTTATCATACAAGTTCTATAACCCCATGGTAGCTGCCAGACAATGTGGATTAGGACAACTCCCAATCAGCCTATACTTTCATCGGCTCCTAGAGAGCAGGGGTACAATCTCATCGGCCTTAATCATGAACAAGGCCCTAGAAATCAAAGCGCCAAAACTGGGCGACTGTGACCGATTATGGTTGAGCCCCTTCACCCATATCAGCTTCCAATCATGGTGGCAGGAGTGGACTACTCACCTCTTCCATCAATCGGCCAGGTATTATTTGACAGAACTTATCGATAATATCAGTCCCCAAGTTCCTGATGCCCCAATACCATCAATCAGCAATAGTGGAAAAAAGATATCACATACGATGGTCCTGGCTCCCTCAGGAACAACTATCATGGAGTCGATCATCGGCCTTAATGCCCCAAAGATATCATCATTGCTGCAAGGGCTGACGACCAAAGAAACTCCCAAGAGGAAGGCGCCGATAAGAGAAAAGAAACATAAGGCCAGCAAGAAACCCAAAACTGGCGCTCAAGCCGATCTGGAGGAATTAGACCCCTCCATAGAAGAATTTCTTGATGATCAAGTGATGGAGGAAGAGGTCGATGAGGCTGCAGCCGATATGCCTGAAGAGCAACATCCATCGGCCCATGCCACTGAGAGGCCATCGGCCAAGTCAACCGAAGGTCCATCGGCCAGAACTATTCCAGAACCGATGACCAAGGTGCCGCTGCTGAACCAAGGAAAACAAGGCATGCAGTCCGCAAGGTTTGTATAATTCTCTTCATTATTCATGCAATTCCCTTTTTTGCTGGTTCATCGTAACTCATTTTTTTAGGTTCTTGCATCTTCCTTGCTTAAGGAGCGAACTCAATCGGCCCCCCCATTGAGGACAAAAAAGGTTACGTTGAAGAAACGTGATCAAACCAAGGCCCGATTGAGGACACCATCTCCTTCTCCACCATCTTCCCCAATTGCTTCGTGTGATGACGAATGAAATGAGCGCGACCAGGCTCAATGCTATATATGATTTCTAATTTTGTTTAAATTGGCAGAGTTTTTATCAATCGTGAAAATTGTCTTCACCTATTGCAACGCACAGGCATTTTCGTTAGTTTTATTTAAAATAAAACAAAATAATTTATTTAAATGTTATCAACGTGTGATCGCAGATTTAGATCTATGGATTTGTGGAGTTAGGAACACCCAGCTCCATAAAATCTTGAATCCGGAACTATGCCAAACAGAATCTAAGTACAATAAAATAGATCCCATATAGTGATTGAAAATGGGGGCGCATTGTTTCTTTGATTGCCACATATAGATTTGGGAGGAATTAGGTCCGATTAGTGGCTACTTAAGCTAATAGCAAACAACACATGCTATAGATAAACCGTAAATGAAAAATTATAGAGTAAAAACAAGCGAAGGCCTCTCTCCGACAAGCCTTCTCATCCTCCCTCCGACGAGCCCTCTCCTTCTTCCTCCGTTGAGCTTCCTCTACCAACTAGGTTAGCTCTTTTTTCCGTCGCTCGGCCTAGTCGGCACTGAAAAGCCTCAACATGTCGACACATCCCCGTCTCGGCCAGCCTTCTCCCACCCCTCCTTTGCCTTGTTTTGTCCCCGCAACCAACACTGGCCCACTACCAGCTGCAGACCCTATGGCTCCGACGGCATCGCCACGACCTCGTCACTCGTCCTTGTTCGCCGGTCTGTCGCCTCCTAGGTCATCCCTATAAACCCAATCCCCCACTTCCGCACTCCCTCCTCCAGCTCTGAACCCTAACACGAGCGCTTGTCGTGACACATTCAGGAGATGCACATCTCACACGTGTTGGCGAATTAGTCTTTTGGCCGTCTAGAGTGCACCCGTCACGCGTCCAATTTCTATCTGCTACCCGCCTCGCAGCGTGCCTCTGACGTAACGCTTCATCCACATGTGACTATTTTTGTGATGCGTTGGATTGCCTAGCCTAGTGTATTCGACTAGGAACTTTTCACTGCACGAAGGTGAGGCACCTACATCTGCATGAATGGGCTGATCGATTGGTTATGTTTTCCTCCGTACCACATGCCTTGATCCCCTCCCTTCCCTAGTTCCCCAGCCTTGTCGTCGCTCCTCACCTTGCCTGTTTGGCAACAATTGGGAAGGGGTATGGGAATTAGCTCCTGAAGTTGATGGAGAGAATTAACGTGGGAATTTGATTTTTAATCATAATCTCTTGTATGGTGTTAACGACGAAATTTGGTAAATCATGCATTGGATTCAGAGTTAAAGCCGAAGCCGATTGGAGGAGATAAGCGATTAGAGAAACAGAGTATGAATCGGCTGCAAGCCAAATCGGCTACGGTGTGCATCGGCTGAAACAGAATCGGACAAGGATAGCCGATGTAGCCGATTCCGATGAGGAGATGGCAGGATCATTATCGGGTTCGGTTGGTGTGCTTCATGATGGTTGCCGCGTGCGGATTGAGTCCGAAGAAGGCAATTGTATCTATTAATTAGGATATTTGTTAGTTTCCTTTTATCTTTAGGAAAGTGTGTTTAGTGTCCCTTAAGGACTTTATGTTTTTCTTTTATCTTTAGGAAAGTTTCTTTCTTGTCCTACAAGGACTAGTATCTCCCCATGGGTATAAATATGTACACCCGGGGTTATTGTAAGGAATCAACTCTCGATCAATACAATTCGGCGCATCGCCACCTTTTACTCTGTTACGGTTTCTTTATCAACCGGCGGAATTTGGCACCTGACGCGGGGCTGCATCGGCTGTCGATCTCCGGCGAAGGGGTAAGTCCAATGTTCCGTCGGTTCAGGCAATTGTATCATCTACGCCGGCGCCGTTCAAGGCTGCATCAGTACATTCGACCTCTTGGATTGCTCTGGTTTGGATAATATATTTGCCTGGCTATTTATCATATGTCTTCTGTTAATCTAGTATTAGCATCTCGATTTAGCTTTATCGGCTGCTTCTCGTTTTAGGGTTTCTGCTGGTATCGACTAAATCGTCTTGCTAGATTAGATTAGCTTAGGCATCTACCACCCTGAAAATCAGTCAAGGGCTTGATCATCTAGATACCGTGTTTCTTTACATACTTAGTGCTGCATCAGTTGAGTTTGACCTACTAAGTCGTGCTTAGAACCATGGATCTCTAGCCTGCTTTTTGATTGCCGATAAGGGTTTCATCGGGGTTTCAGCCGATGAGTTATCTGGACGTTGCATCGGCTTATAAGGATTGCATATAAGTTGAATTTAGCCGATGACAACAAAGGTTTCACTGTTTAATCTAATCTTATGGATTTTATGGCATTGGATCTATGTTAGATTTACTTCATCGGCTATGCTATGAATATATATAATCTCTCTCTTGAGGTGTTTTTAGACATAAGTGATTTATACTGTCTCGGCGCCCTGTCCGATCTATCCCAATCACTTGGTTTAAATATATTTTGAGATTTAGATTATGTATCATTGATATCTACAGCCGATCGAGTATGTCTAACTTTCGTTTTACTTTATCAAGTCATTGTCGATCTAATGCATATTATCATCAGCCGATTGTCTCTTCATCAAGTGTCAGAATCTACATTGAACACATAGCCGATAGCTCAAAACCCTATCGCTATCGGCTGTTATCAGGATCGGCTGGAATTACTACATCGGCTATGTTGGCCGATCGGTTTTTTGATCTGCTATTTGTATATCTTGTCAGTTGCAGGATCAAACTGACTGGCACGCCCGCATCTCACCAAGATTTGGACCTGCACTGGAGCTAAGCAGATCTCCCAGGCCAGTGTGTGTTTTTTGCATCAACAATGGTTGCTAGAGAGAAATAAGAGAGGGTGATTAGGAGGGACTTCATGTCCTTTGTTTGGTGAGTGGATTTTGAGGTGGGGAATTATATCATAAGTCATGATGAATGGTGGGGATGTATTTATCTTTCGCTGAAAACACAATTCCCTCTCAATTACCACCACTTCCCCTTAGGAAGAGGATCCTTTGACTTACTTCTCTCTGACTTTGAGTCATTGCCATGTGGGCCCGCTGGATAGAGGGCCCACATGTCAGTGACACAAGTTAGAGGAAAGTAAGTTAGAGGATCTCAATCCCCCTAGGATGGTATCGGTGGTAGTTGGATAGATTAATTCCCTATCCCGGTCCCTCCGAAATTCCCAAGCCCTCCAACCAAACTAAAGATTAAAAATTAAAATGCTCATTCTCTTAAATTCCCATTCCCTCTCTCAAATTTCCTCCAACGAAACAAGCCTAGCTAAATGTAAACGACCCAAACCGTATAGCATGGCACTGGCGAGCAGAACAGCATGAGGGAGAACGACATCGGTGCTACCGCCGATCGACCTCGTGCTCAAGGCAGCGTGCAAGCATTGTGGCTTATCGTCATGAGGGTGCTGCTGCTGCCAGCCACACCATGATCGATGTTTAATTTGTTGTTCTCTTTGCATGCAAGTGAATAGGAGTACAACACATCTTGGTGGATACCACTGCAGAGAAGGAACTCTCGATCGATCAAAATATTCACCATCGATCGGTTTGCAACCCACCCTTCTTAACGAGGGACGGCAAGGAACCCTTCTTATTTGGCATAACACAATGATAAGGAAGTGGATTTTTATCCCCTACCCTCATGTTTCATGTCGTTCAAAAAGTCATAAAAAATTGATATCATAGATCAATATAAAATATGTCATTCCACAAACATGTAAAATACAAATTCAACCTTTATAAATTGAAACAAAAATAACAAATTTTACTACGAATAGTACATAGTCAAATCTGTTATTTTTGTTTCGACTTTTATATGTTGAATTTGAATTTGTATGTTTGTGAAACTACATATTTCATATTGATCAATTATACCATTTTTTATTAAGAAAATGATAACTATCTAAGTAACATGCAAAAATGAGAGGACATCCTTAAAGGGATGAAAATAGATTCCCGGATAATAAGCCTGCTCCAAGCAACAATGAACCGGAGGTTTTTTTATGCCCTTAATGACACACAAAAGTTTAAATTCTTCATCTCACGGAAAAAGTACATGTTAGAGATTTCCTATATATTTGCAGTAAATTGTTTCCAATTAATGATAGCAACTCAAGAACTTAACCCTGCTTTTGCTTTTGATCCTCCTATCGTGTGGCACACATATTTGACAAAAGAAAGAAAAAAAGAGAGGATAATTACAGCAACACAAAACCTAATATTTTTTTAAAATGATACAGGTGAATATCAATACCATAACCAACGTCAAATTCATGGCTTAAAAGTCTGCAGCTTCAACATACTATGTGTTGACGTTGCATGGCAAGGATTTACATACTGTTCCTTCTAGTCCCAGCGTAGCTCCGTGCTCACGTTATACCTGTTTCTTTATTTTCCACAATATATAATTTCCGTAAAAAAAATGACAGGGAATAGCTGTTATTCCTCTTGGTCGATATATTGGTTTGGGTTGATTGTACATGTCAACCATTTAAATACTTACTAAATGATGGCACGCCTCCTGGGTACTGTCGTGTGATTACTTCCGTCTGGTTGCATCGGTGATTATATAAGACAGCCACCAAAAATACAAGACAAAACTTAATTAAAAGATACATCTTAGTAGTCTGGTCTTTCATGAGAGTTGGTTAGGAGCTATTATAAAAAGTTAGTCGATATAGCGAAACAACAATTAACATTTTCGATCGCTTCATTCATTGATCATCCAGGACACGTTATATGACGACACAGGAATATAGGAACACACGATATTTGTTAACGAGGTTTAGTCGAAGCCTAATTCTTGGGGCTCTGATTATGAGGGCTTTTCCCCAATCAACATAGCACCTAGCCGCTACGAGTCCATGGCCTCGCCGTCATCGTCTCTCTGCGTGTCTACGTTACATTGTAGTCGTCATGGTTATATTGTTGAGCCCCCCGATCCTCTCTATTTAAGAGAAAGCTTATGACAGAGTTTTACTCTAACTTTATCCTACACCTATTTTAATTATAAGTCTAGCATATTCGACACATATTTTTTTACAGAAGCGATGGAAGGCATCAACCGAAAGAGTTTACAGATCAAACACCATATGACATTTCTTCCTAAAACACATGCTAATTAGATGTGTTTTCCGAATTAGCTAGCTCGTTGACCAAAAAAACTATTTTCCAATATTGCAATGATGCATGTAATTGGTTATTCTATTTGTACAAGACGGCATTTTATTCAATTGCAAGTACAGGAAAACGAGCATTTGATTAGAAACATGAAGCGACCTATATATAACCCTGCTGGTCCTTTATGTTTTGAATGGTGATCTCGATCAGATCTCCAATTAATGCTTATCGCAATTTTAGATTTTTTCTGTTGTAATGCATGGGTACTTTGCTAGTAAATACAACTAGTATTAGAATTTAAGATTTGCTCCAGTCCAACAAAAAGTACCTCGAGGTACCGATACCTCGAGGTACCAAATCGTTTTTAATCGTTGGATCTAATAATGCCCATCCTGCTTAGCTAGATCTAACAATCAAAATGATTTGGTACCGTGAGGTACCAGTACCTCGAGATATTTTTGCTGGACCGGAGTAAATCTTTTAGAATTTTCTTCTATTGTTCTACAGTAGATCACCCTCTCCCATCTAACAGGCCAACCTAAACGTGACTTTCTGCTTAGAATGGGTTACTTAATAATTCAGTCATAAGATTTGATGTCTACAGCACAGATTAATTTAGGCAAAATTTTAGAACTGTAATCATCAATAACTTCATTAGTTTGTAAAGATACATTAGTGGCATGCTTGCGTATATTTCATTTGAAAAAAAAATATTATCATAGTAATATTTTAAACTTATTAGATTGCTATAAATTTATGCTAATACAGAATGAATAATCAAAGCTTTAAAATTTTGAACAAATCTGATTTAATGACTTTCACAATCAGATTGTCAAACCCTATGTTTTTTTTCTAGTTTGAGAGGATTACTGGAATTTGCAGTAACTTATCTTTAAACTTGTGTACGTTAGAAATTCTGGTTTATATTTTATGTAGAAAAGTTATTTTAAAAATTCAAATTAATGTAGTTTTAAATTCAAAATAATTAATACTTTATTAATTATGTGTTAATAGTTCACCTCATTTTTTTATATCCTCTTAATCTTCTAATTTCTCCTCATATCAGTCCAGAGTCCAGACTGCCTCCAGACCGGCCAGACCAGGGTGAGGTGTTGGTGGCCACACGTACAGTCACAAACATGTTGTGCACTGCACTGAGCAGGAGCGGGCGACTTCCATCTGTTCCATGGTCGACTTCCATTGGCTTGGGTCGGTTTTGCTCAGAAATGGAGTGTCACAGTAGTACCGGTCCGTCCATCGCATGCAATATGCAATTACTACACCGTATGTACTCAGAAATGTACGGTGTATAATAGTTCTGCTCACTCCACGCACGCCAAGAACCCTACAAGTAATACTACACTCCTGCTACACTACCAGTAAACTAGGCACCGCACGACTAGACTACACCATTCCATGTAGCCTACTCGCTCCAGGTGCATTTAATTTGATCAATCCCGTCGGCAAGCAGCACAATTTGTTTCTTCTGAACAGCGCAGATAAAAAATAAATTTTCGTGGCACACTGTTCAAATTCTCAAACGGTACGTTTCGTGCGAAAATTTTTAATATGAAAGTTGCTCTAAAATGTTAGATTAATCTATTTTTCAAGTTTGTAATAATTAAAACTCAATTAATCACATGTTATTGTCATCTCGTTTTGCGTGAAACACTTTATCTTTATCTTCAGCTTTATCTTCAGGACTTTTAAACATCACCTTAATGTTTGCTAATATAGCTGGACGGAATGCCCACAATGTCCGATGCAACTCGCTATGATTCTACCTATGCCGTCAGCTTCTACTGCAATAAGGCTGCCTTGGATAGCGTGGGATAAAAACTAATCCCTCTCATACGTAAAACGAAACGGTTCATTAGCACATAATTAATTAAATATTAATTTATTTTTTAAAAAAAATATATTAATATGATATTTTAAAACAACTTTCGTATATAAAATTTTTATAAAAAATACATCGTTTAGTAGCTTAAAAAGCGTGCGCGTGAAAAACGAACAAAATGTGTTGAAAAAGATTAGAGAATAACACAGCCTTAATATTCCCTACGTCTCACTCACTAAAGCACGTATATATTTTAAAATTTAACTCTTTAAATATTTTATCAATAAATATTTTGTTATAAATTAAATTTTATTTGATGAAAATAATATTATTAAATTGTAGTTTAAATTTATTTTTATATGATTATGATTTTGTTGCTACAAACATTATAATATATGAGAAATTTAAAGTTAAAAATTAGTTTTAAAGACTTTGTTAAGTTTGACCGCGTCTTAGTGAGTGGGACGGAGGGAGTATATGTTTTTTAGTGAGTGGGTCAGCCATATTTTTTAAAAAAATATATTTTTTAGGCTGTGTTTGTTTGGGTGAGTTGGGAACTCATTCCCTTCGCAAAAAAACGAAACGACTCATTAGCACATAATTAATTAAGTATTTACTAATTTTTTTTTGAAAAATAGATTAATATGATTTTTTAAGCAATTTTCGTATAGAAACTTTTTGCAAAAAAAACATCCTTTAGCAGTTTGAAATACGTGCGCGCGAAACACGAAGGAGTGGAGTTGAAAACTCATTGTGCCAAACACACCCTTAGTATGTTGACTAGATCGCCATGTGGCCAAATTGCCGTCATGCAAGTGTAATGTAGGACCAATATCACCTTGAATATCGGATAATTCGCTTGGTACAAAGAGTTTCGTGGGTAGAATGTCAGGTTTTAGAATTCATGGGGGTAACTTATACATTTTGGAAATAATTCTAGAGTTCCTGATGAGATACTAAAAAGCCTCGTACCAAAATTTTGGTTGTAAAATAAATTGCTCGCCAGTACCAGGATTTATAAAAAAATATCGGTTCCTTTAATCTGAAAAAAATTCAAATTCGATGAAAAGAAAAATAGGTCGGGCCCATCATATCCCGACGTAGCGGCCGAGGAGGAGGATGAGGGAGAACAACTTACCGAGAGAGGAAAGGGCGGAAAGACGGAGCGGCCGGTCGGAAGGTGCAGGCCGGAAAACAACAATAATATGTGCAGGTGTGCAGGGTGTGAGAGACAAATTACTGCTCTAAAGCTGAAACAGCTGCAGGCTGCAGCCTGGCCACGCTCAGAGCCACAGCAGCTATAGGCGCGTTTGCACTGCACGGTTGCACCCATGCACCCATGGGACATGGACATGTACTGTAGCACTATCTAGTGGACCACGCTAGCTACCAGCAGCTCTCTCTGTGCTGTACGTATAAGTACAAGTACTAGTCCGTAGCTTTGTACTTCATGGTAGTTGCTCTCTGTACAAAACGTGTTGAGTTGTGATCTAAATTCATTTACACATATATAAAGGCCAGCTTAGACTGAAACGAAGCGGAGGCCCGTCACCGGAGGCTTGGGCCGGAGCGTCATCTTTTAAGGTTTCATCTTTATATATATATACTTATTGTAAACCGTCGTTCGGCAGTTTTTGTAACCTCATCCGATATAGTGAAGATTTGCTGGCTGACGCCCGTGGTTTTTTCTCCTGCCTTATGAGGGTTTTCCACGTTAAAATCCCGTGTCTTCTGTGATTGATCTATCGTTTTTCATCGTTTATATACCAATCGTTTCCTAACAAGTGGTATCAGAGCTAGTTTTCAGATTAGGGTTCCGCAATGGCACCAATGAAGTTTGATCTACCACTGCTGGACTACAAGACGAGATTCTCACTGTGGCAAGTTAAGATGCGGGCTGTTCTGGCGCAATCTTCGGATCTTGATGAGGCGCTGCAAAGCTTCGGGAAGAAAAAGAAGGATGAATGGACCGTTGAGGAGAAGCAGAAGAATTGTAAGGCTCTGTCGCTGATTCAACTTCATCTATCTAATGATATTTTGCAAGAAGTGTTGCAGGAACGAACTGCTGCAGAACTTTGGCTCAAACTGAAATCGATCTGCATGTCTAAGAATCTAACCAGTAAGATGCATATGAAGATGAAGTTGTTCTCGCACAAGTTGCAAGAGGTTGGTTCAGTGCTGAACCACATATCGGTCTTTAAGGAGATCGTTGCCGACCAAGTGTCGATGAAGGTACAGTTTGATGATGAAGATTTAGGTCTCCTACTGTTATGCTCACTGCCTAGTTCGTATGCAAATTTCCATGACACCATACTATTAAGCCGTGATGAACTAACCCTTGCGGAAGTTTATGAGGCACTCCAGAACAAGGAGAAGATGAAAGGTATGGTTCAGTCTGACGTGTCGTCTTTCAAGAGCGAAGCTTTGCAGGTCAGAGGCAGATCTGAGCAGAGAACCTACAACGACAGCAACGATCGTGATAAGAGCCAGAACAGTAGAGGCCGTTCGAAGTCAAGAGGTAAGAAGTTCTGCAAGTACTGCAAGAAGGAAAGTCATTTCATTGAAGATTGTTGGAAGCTGTAGAATAAGGAGAAAAAGAAATCCGATGGTAAGGCCTCTGTTGTCTCCGATGCTGAAAACCCTAATTCAGGAGACTGTCTTGTTGTTTTTGCTGGTTGTGTTGCTGGTCATGATGAATGGATACTTCATACCGCATGTTCGTTTCATATCTGCATTAACAGAGATTGGTTTAGTTCTTACAAGTCTGTGCAGAATGAAGATGTCGTGCATATGGGAGATGATAACCCGCGTGAGATCGTGGGCATTGGCTCCGTTCAGATCAAGACGCATGATGGCATCACACGCATGCTGAAAGATGTGAGACACATACCAGGGATGGCTAGAAATCTTATCTCTCTCAGCACACTTGATGCGGAAAGATACAAATACTCCAGTTCAGGTGGAGTTTTAAAGGTATCAAAAGGTTCTCTCGTTTATATGATAGGTGATCTGAATTCTGCAAAGTTATATTGTCGGTGACATGGGACCGGGGGTGTCATGACTAGAGGCTTGGGTAGCCGCGGTCCTCCACGTGTCCCGACCCCCTCGGGGGGGTCGGGCCCGGGGGTGACGTGGCCACCCCTTCCTCTGTCTCCCCGAGGGGTCGGGCCGCTCCCGTTTCGGCCCCGAGGGCTGGGGCGCCCCGACCCCCTGTGATTTTGGCGGCACGTGTGCGGGTTAGGTGAGCACAGCAGGGCTCACCTAACCGCATTTATAGCGGATCAGGCGAGCGCACCACGCCGCATTTAATGCGGCGCAGCGCACGCTTATCCGGTCCGTGACCGGTCGCGGTGTGTGACCGGTCACAGACCGGTCAGATCGCGGGTTAGGTGGCGACAGGCGGCCGATGGCACGCCTCGCCCCGTCCCGTCGGAATGATGAGAGCCTCCTGGCTCTCGTCCCTAGCCGGAGCCGGCGTGCTAACTCCTGGAGTTGGTATGTCAGTCCCGGTCAGATCCAATCCAGACTTCAACGCAGGCGTNACCGTTGGGTTCCTGTCCGCCTGTAGGGACCGACCCCATCCGTCACCGGGCCTAAGGAGTGGCGTCACGCCCGAGCGCTTCCCTCGAGGGGGGCGGTCGCCCTGGCATAACGCCGGGGGCTACTGTCGGTGACATCGGACCGGGGGTGTCATGACTAGAGGCTTGGGTAGCCGCGGTCCTCCACGTGTCCCGACCCCCTCGGGGGGGTCGGGCCCGGGGGTGACGTGGCCACCCCTTCCTCTGTCTCCCCGAGGGGTCGGGCCGCTCCCGTTTCGGCCCCGAGGGCTGGGGCGCCCCGACCCCCTGTGATTTTGGCGCCACATGTGCGGGTTAGGTGAGCACAGCAGGGCTCACCTAACCGCATTTATAGCGGATCAGGCGAGCGCACCACGCCGCATTTAATGCGGCGCAGCGCACGCTTATCCGGTCCGTGACCGGTCGCGGTGTGTGACCGGTCACAGACCGGTCAGATCGCGGGTTAGGTGGCGACAGGCGGCCGATGGCACGCCTCGCCCCGTCCCGTCGGAATGATGAGAGCCTCCTGGCTCTCGTCCCTAGCGGGAGCCGACGTGCTAACTCCTGGAGTTGGTATGTCAGTCCCGGTCAGATCCAATCCAGATTTCAGCGCAGGCGTGGCAAGGAAGTCGCCGGCCATTGAATGAAGGTTGAAACGGGCGTCCACCGGGAGAGCTGGCGAGCGGGGCAGAAGGCGTGCACCATGCTTGTCAGAAGTCACTTCCGGCTGTAGACTAGCCCTGATTGTAAAAAGAATGTTTCTTTTCTTAGGCAACTTGAGGCCCATGTGGTGACCCCTGATCAGATAAAAGGAGGCCCAGGCCTAGGAAAGAGGGGGGGACTCCGGCGAATAGGTTGGAGAGAAAGATTTCCCTTTGTATTGTTGGAGACCCTCAGATCCACCAGAACACAGGAGTAGGGTGTTACGCTTCTCAGCGGCCCGAACCTGTCTACGTCGCCCGCGTCTTGCGCGTTTCCTCTCTCGCTGACATTCTTTAGATCGAGGGCGAAGAACCTCACTTAGCGCCCCCGGCCGAACCGGCAAAGGGGGGCCCGCGCGGTCTCCCGGTGAGGAGTTTCACGCTCCGTCATATATGTTCTTAGAGGAAGTACATTACATGGTTTTGTTACCGCTGCTGCTATTTCTAATGATGAACCTAGTAAGACTAACATATGGCATATGCGTCTTGCACACATGAGTGAACTTGGTATGGAAGAATTGATGAAGAGGAACCTGCTGGATGGCTACACTCAGGGTAACATGAAGTTCTGTGAACACTGTGTTTTTGGTAAGCACAAGAGGGTAAAATTCAATACATATGTTCATCGCACCAAAGGTACACTTGATTATGTACATGCTGATTTGTGGGTGCCTTCTCGTAAGCCCTCTTTTGGTGGTGTTCGTTACATGCTTACCATTATCGATGATTACTCTAGAAAAGTGTGGCCTTATTTCCTGAAAAATAAAGATGATACTTTTGATGCTTTTAAAAAGTGGACAGTTATGATAGAAAGGCAAACTGAAAAGAAGGTAAAAGTGCTTTGTACTGACAATGGTGGTGAATTCTGTTCGGATGCTTTTGATGATTACTGTAGGAAGGAAGGCATTGTTAGGCATCACACCATCCCGTACACTCCGCAACAGAATGGTGTGGCTGAGCGCATGAACAAAACCATCATCTCAAAGGCTCGTTGCATGCTGTCAAACGCTCATATGAACAAGCGTTTTTGGGCAGAGGCTGCTAACACCGCTTGCTACTTGATCAACAGGTCACCTTCTATCCCACTCAATAAGAAAACTCCCATTGAGGTATGGTCTGGTACGCCTGCTAATTATTCACAGTTGAGAGTTTTCGGTTGCACTGCTTATGCTCATGTTGATAATGAAAAATTAGAGCCTAGAGCTATTAAGTGTTTGTTTCTTGGTTATGGCTCAAGAGTAAAAGGATATAAGTTATGGAATCCTGAAAGTAAAAAGACTTTCATGAGCAGGAGCATTGTTTTTAATGAATCTGTTATGTTTAATGACAGTCTGTCCATAGATGTTATATCAGATGATTCTGAGGAGCAGCAACATGTCAGCGTGCAGGGGGAGCACGTGGATGATCAGGAAACTGAAATTGTTGATAATGATGTTCATGATACTGTTCAGCACTCACCCCCTGTTTTGTAGCCACAAAATCAACCTATTGCACATCACAGAACAAAGAGCAGTTGTGGAGCTCCAATCCGTTTAATTGAGGAATGTAATATGGTTCATTATGCTTTGAGTTGTGTTGAACAGGTGGAGAACACTCAGGAGTCGGTTACATGCACTGAAGCTGTTGTTTGTGGTGATCGCGAGAAGTGGATCTCAGCTATGCAGGAGGAGATGCAGTCTCTCGAGAAGAATGGCATATGGGAGGTTGTGTGCTTGCCAAAACTGAAGAAGACTGTCCGTTGCAAATGGATCTTCAAGAGAAAGGAGGGTTTATCTCTCAGTGAGCCTCCGAGGTTTAAGGCAAGGTTAGTAGCAAAAGGTTTCAGTCAGATTCCTGGTGTTGATTATAATAATGTGTTCTCTCCAGTTGTAAAGCATAGTTCAATTCGTACATTTTTCGGTATTGTTGCTATGCATGATCTTGAGCTTGAGCAGTTAGATGTGAACACTGCATTTTTACATGGAGAGCTCGAGGAGGAGATATACATGGACCAACCAGAAGGGTTCATAGTACCTGGTAAGGAGGATTATGTTTGCAAATTGAAAAGATCCTTATATGGTTTGAAACAGTCTCCTCATCAATGGTATAAAAGGTTTGATTCATTTATGTTGTCACATGGCTTTAAGAGGTCTGAATATGATAGTTGTGTGTATATTAAATTTGTTGATGTATCACCTATATACTTACTGTTATATGTTGATGATATGTTAATTGCTACCAAGAGCAAGGAAGAAATCACTACATTGAAGAAACAGTTGAGTAGTGAGTTTGAGATGAAGGATCTTGGTGCTGCTAAGAAAATTCTAGGTATGGAAATTACTAAAGACCGAACTTCTGGTTTGTTATTTCTTAGTCAGCAAAGTTACATTAAGAAAGTTCTTCAGCATTTCAACATGCATGATGCAAAGCCTGTTAGTACTCCTATTGCACCTCATTTTAAATTATCAGCTTTACAATGTTCTAGTACTGATGAGGAGGTTGAATACATGTCAAGGGTTCCATATTTTAGTGCTGTTGGTTCTTTGATGTATGCCATGGTTTGCTCTTGTCTGGATTTATCTCATGCTATGAGTTTGGTTAGTAGATACATGGCTAATCCTGGCAAAGAACACTGGAAGGCTATTCAGTGGATTTTCAGATACCTTCGAGGCACAGCAAATGCTTGTTTGAAATTTGGCAGGACTGATAAGGGACTTATTGGCTATGTGAATTTAGATTTTGCTGCTGATTTGGATAAGCGAAGGTCACTCACAGGTTATGTGTTTACTATTGGTAGTTGTGCCGTGAGTTGAAAGACAACATTGCAGCCTGTTGTTGCCATGTCTACCACTGAAGCAGAATACATGGCTATTGCTGAAGCATGTAAGGAATCAGTTTGGCTGAAAGGATTGTTTGTTGAGCTTTGTGAAGTTGATTCTTGCATTAACTTATTTTGTGATAGTCAAAGTGCCATATACTTCACTAAAGATCAGATGTTTCATGAGAAGACAAAGCACATTGATGTCAAGTACCATTATGTTCGCAATGTAGTCGCACAAGGTAAGCTAAAGGTATGTAAGATAAACACTCATGATAATCCTGCTGATATGATGACAAAGCCAGTTCCTGTTGTTAAGTTTGAGCTTTGCTCAAGCTTAATTGGTATAGTGGTCTAGCCCAAAAGGCAATTTGGCGCCGAAAGTGTTTTCTTTGTTGTGTTCAGGGTAAATGTTTGATTTATGCTACAAGAAGGAATTTGTCTCAAAGTGGAGTTTGTTGAGTTGTGATCCAAATTCATTTACACATATATAAAGGCCAACTTCGACCGGAGCATCATCTTTTAGGGTTTCATCTTTATATATATATATACTTATTGTAAGCCGCCATTCGGCAATTTTTGTAACCTCATCCGATATATAGTGAAGATTTGCTGGCTGGCGCCCATGGTTTTTTCTCTCCTGTCTTAGAAGGATTTTTCACGTTAAAATCTTATGTCTTTTGTGATTGATCCGTCGTTTTTTATCGTTTATATGCCAATCGTTTCCTAACAAAACGGTATACTAGAAATATGAAATCAACGATATCAAGGCTAAACATATTAATAAGCGATATCAATCCGTTGCTGCTGTGTAATCAAGATTTCTGAGATCAAAATTCAAGGAATAACCCTTACTTTAGCTGTCAAATCTCTTTGTAATTTGTGTTAAGCACATCTCTTTGCCAACGAATATTGACTTGTGATGGCAAATTTACATATTTATTATGTTCATTTATCCCTTTTTAACTATTCATTTCAGCCCCTTTTAATTCTGCCTTGGTTCTTTCTATAGCATACTGCTATATAAGCCTTCGGGTTTGGATGCAATGTCAACTGTCATGTAGTAGACCATACTCTTGTTTTTATTAAGTTGCATTAACTGCTAACTATAATATGGTTTTGTCACCCTTTGCTTTGTGAGCTTATGCTAATGTGAGATATTTGATGGCTCTGTTGCAGTGGTATTGATGCCAACCAGCCTAACTCTGCCATCTTGTGCTCGTGTTAACTCTAAGCCTAGCACATATGGTTCCGTTCCCTCGATCGATGATTTGAAAATGAAAAAGATACAGTAAAGAACGTGTGTATCATCATGTACCAATAATGTACCGATTGGTTTGAAAAATATGTATTCAGATTGACATGTACATTTCATGAAATTGATTGCAGTGGCGGCTCCAGATTTTTGGCATATTTGACTTGAATTTGTAATATTATAACAATTTGTCGGCTCCAGATTTTTGACATATTTAACTTGAATTTGTACTATTATAATAATTTATAGTCGTCCCACATTGGAGCCGCCCCTACTTGATTGAAAAATATGGCCTTGGTATACAAGAATGGCATAACACATCCTATATCATATTTGGCATTACTAGAATTCAGTTGTAGTCCCATTTTTTCAAGCCAATGTGTAGTAGTACTAGTACTCACCACTAAACCTTAGATTCAGGCAAGCAGACCTATATCCTAGCTAGCAAGTTAGGAGTAGGTTTCAGGGGATACTCCCTCTGTTAAAAAAAATCAACTTATAGGATAAATCTAGACATTTTATCCCTAAAAGTTGTTTGTTTTATGACGGAAAGAGCAGTTAGTATCCATTATATATAGGAAGAATATATTCAAGTATATTTTGTACATATAGTAGTAATGATGCTGTACTCTACAACACCACACTATACCAACATACTCCTAAAAGCAACAACTTGTTGTGATCATGACCCTAGCAAATGATCTATACTAGTGTTTGTGGAGTAGTACTACTGGGATACACATACAGATACAGTTATCCACCACATGATGGGGGAGGTTTGGACAAATCAATGATCTAATAGAAGTGTAATCCATCATCCATGTAACAGTGCAGCATATAGAGTAGGGGAATGCAATCTAGTAGTAAATATGATCAAGAACAGGAGTAAAATCGCACTAATGCAGTAGAAGTGTAATAGTAGTAATGCAAAGTTGCAATTCATCATTCATGTAACAGTGAAGCATACTAGGGGACTGAAATCTAAAGATCAAGAATAAATGGAGTAAAATGTGAGTACTGCTCCATTGCCAAAACAACACACTACTACTAAGGCTGTGTTTAGATGCCAAAAAAATTTTGGCCAAAATTTTTTTGATGTATACGGACACACATTTGAAATATTAAACGTCAACTAATAACAAAACAAATTACAGATTTCGATTGTAAATTACGAGACGAATCTTTTGAGCCTAATTAAGCCATCATTAACACATATGGATTACTGTAGCACTTATGGCTAATCATGGCGTAATTAGGCTCAAAAGATTCATCTCGCAATTTACAGTCGGATTGTGCAATTGGTTTTTTTTCGTCCATATTTGATGCTCCATACATGTGTCCAAACATTTGATGTGATGGAAAAGTTGAAAGTTTGAAAAAAATTTTTGGAATCCAAACACTGCCTAAGGTACTCCAGTTTTTGCTCCCCATGAAGACACAGGAGTTGAGATTATTGAATACTACTAAGAAGCATAGCAAGTACTGTAGAACAACACAAGATGCGCAGCAACTCAATGAATCAGCATCAGCTAGGCGAAATGGTCATCCAGCAAGAAGAAGTTGTATAGAAATGTGATGTCTCTCATATGATCCAATGTGGCTTCCCCAATGCACAGATGATCCTTTACCCAATCCAGCAGCTCCTGAACCTTGACAGATAAGGGCCCTCTTTAGTTCCAAACTTCAAACTTCAAAATCCATCACATCAAATGTTTGGACACATACATGAAGTATTAAATGTGGACGAAAAAAAACTAATTACACAGTTTGCGTGTAAATTGCGAGACGAATCTTTTGAGCCTAATTGCACCATGATTTGACAATGTGGTGCTACAGTAAACATTTGCTAATGACGGATTAATTAGGCTCAAAAGATTCGTCTCGCAGTTTACAGACGGAATCTGTAATTTGTTTTGTTATTAGACTATATTTAATACTTCAAATATGTGTCCGTATATCTGATATGACCTGATATGACGTTTTTTTTCAAAAATTTTTTGAATCTAAACACGGGCAAGGTCTTGGGGCCTGTGATGTCCTCAAGCAACTCAAACACGCTGGAGTAACTCATCAGTAAGATCTGAGCTGTGAAGAAGAGTAAATGGAGGATAACATCTTTGGCGCCCGCCCGTTGGTGTTAGGCCAACATGGAAGCACTAGTAAGCAAAATTCAGAAAACACTGTCACAACTCACAATTTTGCCATATTGCAGATCGAGCAGTGGTACAAGACTAGAGCAACAATTTGTACTAGTAATGATAGTATCATACCTATGTTGCTCTGAAACCTCTACAATCTTACAGACTGCAACTCCAAGCGCTTTAGCTTGGTTGACTCGGCCATCAGCGTCGATAACTCCCGCGGCGCGCAGCTCGTCCAAGAATCGCTTGATCTTGTCGATGGTGCTGTTGGTGGCGGAGAACGGGGGCAGGCGAGGCATCGCAGACACAGAACCATCGCCGAAGCAAATCTTGTACACCCTTTTCAGGGCGGCATCGACGGCGATTCGCTCAGGAGACGTCCTCGGCCCCAGCAGCAGCCGCGCGAGCCGCTCGCTGGCCAGCGCGGCGCGATCCAGCGTGTCCTGCACCAGGCGCTCCACCGGGTTCTTCTTGGTCTTGGCCTTGGAAGCGTCCTTCACGCCGACGACCGCCGACGTGGCCTTGGCTCTGTACCCGGCGAAGGCGGTGAAAGGAGAAAACTTGGGCTTGACATGGACGGGACGCGTGACGAGCGCGCCCAACGGCTCGCCGAGGACGCCGACCTTGCCCCGGAACGGCACGCCGTTCACCGCCGCCACCTGGAACAGCGCGCCGGGCGCCTCCGAAGCTGTCCTCCTGCTCCTGCCGCCGAGGCCGCCGTGGTGCTCGACGACGACGACGTCCTTGGCAGGCATGGCCCGGAACGGGACGGCCCCGACCCCGACCCCGACCCCGACCGCAGCCGCTCCCCTGCTGCCGCCGGCGGAGGGAGCAGACGGCTGCCGCAGCAGGGTCCAGCGGTCGGCGACGAGGCCGCCGGCGCCGGGGTGGTCGGCGGCGGCGGAACGGGCCGACGCAGCCCTGGCCGTCGCGATGGTGCGCGCAAACGACGGGCGCACTGCCGCCGTGTTGCTGGCCTTGGCTAACACGCGGATCATCCTCGTCGTCGTCGGCGGCGGCGGCGGCGGCGGATTGGGGAAACCCTAGAGAGTGTTTGGCGTGTAGCGGAGCGTAGGAGTTGCCGGCGTGGGAGAGGAGAGACCTGTGTTTTGTTGGCGTGGGAGGTGGGAGACAGGGGATGGACCAAGTCTTGACTCTTGCTTCAGTGAGTGATACATGTCTCCGAGTCTAGGCAAAAATTCAAACGCTTTATTTAGGGTTTACACGAATTTTGAGGGAATTTCTTCTAAATTATTTAGGGTTGTCTCAGATCATAAGGATTTTTGAAATATTTTCAACATCTTGGGAAGAAAAATAACATCCCTTCATGTCTATCTCTTTTCTAATTTCATCCAGACGGCCATTCCTCCAATTTTCATGAGTTTCTCTATTCATAGGATTTGAGATGTCAAGCCTTTCACTTTTCCTATTTCTATATATTATTTTTTCATTAATTTTATAAAAACAATAAATCAAATTATGTTTTAAAAAGTATATAAACATTTTTTAAAAAATATATATTCTTTTTTATTGCGCTTTTTTTCTTAAAAAAGAACGGAAACCGTACATTTTACTCCCACAAATTATTTCACCATAGCACTTAACCCCCTAAATAATTTCTCGGCTCATTTTACACCCCGAACTATTGAAAACGGTTCACATTACTCCCTAACAGTATCTCTCCTTTTTGTTTCTCTCGATACAAGTTGTATTTTGCATGAAATTTGGTACAATTCATAGACGCCATATAACCTACTACCTCCAAAAAAATTGATTTTTTATCACTGTTTATTTAGGTTGGAAGCGCTGACACTGATTCAAACATGGGGGATTTAAATTTTAAGCAAATAGTCATAAAAGAATAAAAAGGATATTTTGGAACTTTGATAATGGTGTTATCTATGGCTCTACATAATTTTAACTTAAAATATGATTCGTATAAAAGAAACAAAGATGAGAAATGTTATTAAGCCGTAAAGTGAAACATTTTTAATAGTTTGCATGGTGAAATAAGCAAAAAAAAACTTGTTTAGGGGGTGTGTGTTAAGTGATCCCATGAGATAGTTTGTGGAGTAAAATGGATTTTTTTAAAATAATATATATATTATTCTAACCTAGTACTTCCTCCATCTCAGTTTGTTTATCACCTAATATTTTTGAGGTTTTCTTAAAATGATCATTACCTAATAAAGTTTCTCATTGTCTATTTGTGCAAAGAATAAATGTGTATCATGTAATGCCTTGCATGGATGCATGCAACCTATTCCCTGTCAATTTTTATTTTTGCGGTGATTATTGTGGGAAATAAATAAACAGGAATAACGTGAGTACGGAGGCTGGGACTAGAAGGAACTGTATGTAAATCCTTGCCATGCAACGTCAACAAATAGTATGTTGAAGCTGCAGACTTTTAAGCCATGAATTTGAAGTTGGTATGGTATTGATATTCACCTGTATCATTTTAAAAAATGTTAGGTTTTGTGTTGCTGTAATTATCCTCTCTTTTTTGCTTTCTTTTGTCAAATATGTGTGCCACACGATAGGAGGATCAAAAGCAAAAGCAGGGTTAAGTTCTTGAGTTGCTATCATTAATTGGAAACAATTTACTGCAAATATATAGGAAATCTCTAACAAGTACTTTTTCCGTGAGATGAAGAATTTAAACTTTTGTGTGTCATTAAGGGCATAAAAAAAACTTCAGTTCATTGTTGCTTGGAGCAGGCTTATTATCCGGGAATCTATTTTCATCCCTTCGAGGGATGTCCTCTTATTTTTGCATGTTACTTAAATAGCTATTATTTTTTATAAAAAAATGGTATGATTGATTAATATGAAATATGTCGTTTCACAAACATGCAAATTCAAATTCAACATATACAAGTCGAAACAAAAATAACAGATTTGATTGTGTACTATTCGTAGTGAAATTTGTTATTTTTGTTTCAATTTATATAGGCTGAGTTTGTATTTTACATGTTTGTGTTATGCCAAAAAAAGAAGGGCTCCTTGCCGTCCCTCGTTAAGAAGGGCGGGTTGCAAACCGATCGATGGTGAATCTGCTGATCGATCGAGAGTTCCTCTTCTACGGTGGTATCCACCAAGACGTGTTGTACTCCTGTGCACGCGCGTGCAAAGAGAACAACGAAACATCGATCATGGTGTGGCTGGCGGCGGCAGCACCCTCATGACGATGAGCCACAACGCTTGCACGCTGCCTTGAGCACGAGGTCGATCGGCGGCAACACTGATGTCGTTCTCCCTAATGCTGTTCTGCTCGTCAATCCGTGCCATGCCATACGGTTTGGTTCGTTTACATTTAGGCTTGTTTGGTTGGGGGAAATTTGAGAGAGGGAATGGGAGTTTAAGAGAATGAGCATTTTAATCTCTAGTTTGGTTGGAGGGCTTGAGAATTTCGGAGGGACCGGGATAGGGAATTAATCTATCCAACTCTCACTGATACCATCCTAGGGGGATTAAGATCATCTAACTTACTTTTCTCTAAATTGTGTCCTCTCAAAGTCAGAGGGAAGTAAATCAGAGGATCCTCTTTCATCCCAATAGAAGGGATGGTAATTGAGTGAGAATTGTGTTTTTAGTGTAAGATAATTACATCCCGCCGTTCATCATGACTTATGATATAATTCCTCACCACAAAACCCACGTACCAGACAGAGGACGTGAATTTCCTCCTAATCACCCTCTCTTATTTTTCTCTAGAAACCATATAAAAGATTGGGATTAAAAATTAAATTTCCACATTAATTCTCTCCATCAACTTCCGGAGCTAATTCCTATACCCCTTCCTAATTGTTGCCCAACAGGCGAGGTGAGGCTCGGCGGCAAGGCCTGGGAAACCGGGGAAGGGAGGGGATCAGGGCACGTGGTATGCAGGAAAACGAAACCAATCAATCAGCCCCTTCATGCAGATGCAGAAAAAGATCCTAGTCGAATATGGGCTGGGCCATCCAACGCATCACAGAAACAGTCACATGTGGATGATGCGTTACGTCGGAGGCACACCATGAGGCGGGCAGCAGACGGAAATTGGACGCGCGATGGGAAAAATGACTAGTTCGCGAAGAACGTGAGCGAACTAGCCATCTCGCAAACGGTCTTCCGACCGCATAGCGACACATATCGGGGTAGGGTTAGGGTTTCGAAGGTGGAGGAAGGATGGCGCTTGGGAGGGGAAAGTGGGGGATCGGGGCTTAGTGGGATGGTCCGGGAGGTGGCGGACAGACGGTGGGCGGCGGACAAGGGCTGGCGGCAAGGTGGCAGTGGCGCCGCTGAAGCCGCGGGGTCGGCAGCAGGCGGTGGGCCAGTGTTGGTGGCGGGGGCAAAGCGAGGCGAAGGGGAGGGGGAGGAGGCTAGCCGGGCGGGGCCGCGCCGGCACGTTGACGCCTTTCGGCGCCGGCGAGGCCGGGCGGTGGCATGGTGGGGGGCAATGATGAAGAAAAGATGAGTTCATGGTGAAGCTCGCCAGAGAAAGGAGTAGGGGGCTCACCAAAGGAGAAGGGGACTCATCGTAGGGAGGAGGGGGCTCGCCGGAGTAGGCTGTCGTCGTCACCGGAGGGAGGTCGCTCGTCTGCATCTCATCTTCTCCGTCGAAGAAAGCTCGCTGGAGAGAGAATGAGAGGGGTCGCTGGAGAAGGTGAAGGGAGGCCGTCTGGCTGTTGCCTCATCTCGCCGGCCAGCTATCGTCGTCATCTCGCCTCGCCGGAGGGAGGCCGTCGGAGTAGTCGTCCCTTGCTCGCGTCAATCGTGTGAATGAATGCCTGAGCATTCGTGGTTGGGCTGTCTAAGCATTCGTGGGCCACGAACGCTTGCACAGTAGACCCACCTCGTGACGGGTGCACTCTAGGCGGCCAAAAGACTGATTCACCAACACGTGTGAGATGTGCATCTCCTGAATATGTTGCGACAAGTGCTAGTGTTAGGGTTTAGGGCTGGAGGAGAGAGTGGGGAAGTGGGGGATGGGGTTAGAGGTATGGCCTAGGAGGCGACAGATCGGCGGACAAGGACGAGAGACAAGGCCGTGGCGGCATCGTCGGATCCATAGGGTCCACAGCTGGTAGTGGGCCGGTGTTGGTGACAGGGAGAAAACACGACAAAGAGGAGTGGAAGGAGGCTAGCCGGGACGGGAACGTGCCAGCATGTTGACGCTTTTCGGTGTCGACGAGGCTGGGCGACGAAAAAAAGAGCTAGTCTGGTTGGTAGAGGAAGCTTAACGAAGGAAGAAGGAGAGGGCTCACCAGAGGGACGATGAGAGGGCTTGTCGGAGAGAGGCCTTCGCTTGTTTTTACTTTATAATTTTTCATTTACGGTTTACCTATAACATGTGTTGTTTGCTACTAGCTTAAGTAGCCACTAATCTGACTTAATTCCTCCCAAATCTATATGTGGCAATCAAAGAAACAATTTCCCCCTTTCCAATCACTATATGGGATCTATTTTATTGTACTTAGATCCTGTTTAGCATAATGTCGGATTCAAGATTATATGAAGCTGGGTGTTCCTAACTTCATAAATCCATAGATCTGAATCTGCGATCACACGTTGATAACATTTAAATAAATTATTTTGTTTTTATCTCTACTATTATAAAAATTAAAGATGTTTCTGTCGGAATTTTGATATGTCATCTGTGTTTGAGTTGGTTGTGTATTTCCCCGTATCCAATTCGACATAAGTGTCGAATAACTATTATACACACTTCCTCTCCCAGCCCAACCCAACCTGCCCACACATCCCGCCACCCCGTCTTGCACATCTCCACTCGATGCCAGGCATGCCCCTCCTCCGATCAACGTTTTTTTTTCTCTCACTTTCTTTCGTTTCTTTTTTTTTCTACATTTGAATTGAGAGCATAATTTTAGAGTTTACTTTGGGTTTTTTTATTATATTATTTTTCAGCCTTGACATTTGAAGAATTTAGAATCGAAGCGTTGTCCTAAAATTATTTTTCGTGATTTATTTTATTTTGGCTGCATCTTGACCGTTACTGTGAACATATGATTTATATTGTATTTGTAATTAACCAATAATGGTAAAAGAATACGAAGTGAATGTAGGTCAACTAGTTAGGTTTAGGTTTCTTGTGGTGGAATCAGCCGACTGGGGTTTAAGTCCTATACTTGACATGAGTGCTCGTATTTACGGTTAATTATTCTTGTAATGATAGACGATGTATCTGTCGATAATGAGGCGCTCGTGGTATTTTCGTGAATCTCAATATATGTCAGAAGTGCTCATAGGAGTAGGGTATGTGTATGTGTTCTTATGGTGAGTATCCATGCGTTGTGAGCACCTGCGTTTGTATTGTGTTTTAAAAAATGGTAAAAGAATGATAGGCAAGGAGAAAATCGTCTTTTCTTGGTCCATCTACTAAGTAATAAATTAATGGGTGACTAACAAAAGGAGAAAAAAGAAAATGATACTCCCTCTAAAAGTTTTAGAATGTAGCAAATTAGGATGGGTCATAGGACTACGAATTTAAACATGTTCAGATTCGTAGACATAGGTTGTTATATTTTGAGACGAAGGAAGTACTACTTTTCAGTTAATAATGAGTCACTTTTGTATTTTCTTTCTCTACTAATTTAAATACCAGTAACAAGAAATGAATTTATTTCAGAAGTAAAGTTATTTTAGAACACAGGAAGTGGACTTTAATTTTTTTTTTTTGCGGGGAACCAGTAGTATTTTTTTGGCAGAAATGGAGAAAATGAAGTGTAGTACAACTGTACAAGTAGTAGTACTAGTCCGGAGTATTGGTACGGAGGGTTAGTGGGGTCCCACCAAACAGTGGGTCGAGTCTCGAGTCTTCAGTCCGCTCCGTCCAGTGACCGTGACGGCGATTAAACGGCGGTTGGCTGAGATTCTCTTCTCTCTCTCTCTCTCCAACCCGCGGAGCAAAGCAAAAAGCAAACCAAAACCCTAGCCCCCCGATCCAATCCAACCCTACCCAACCCAACCCGCCGCAGCGCCGCCACCCATGCGTCTGGCCCTCCTCCGCGCAGCGGCGCGCGCCGGCGGCAAGCAACCGGTGAAACGGTTGACACTGCCGCTCGGAGCCCGGGGCCGCGTGTTCTCCGTCGACGCCGGGGACCACGTCACCGGCGAGGACGCGGCCAAGAAGAGCCCGGTGACTGACCTCGTGACGCTGGAGCACGTGCCGGCGCCAATCCGCTTCGAGGGCCATGCATCGCGCACGCGCACAGCAAGCGGCGCCGGAGGTGGCCGCGTGTTCTCCGGCGACCACGTCGCCGGCGACGACGCGGCCAAGAACAGCGCGGCGAGAGACCTCGCGACTCTGGAGCACGTCCCGATTCCCATCCGCTTCGAGGGCCCTCCATCGCGCACATGGACGGCGAGCGGCGCCGGGGGAGGCCGCGTGTTCTCCGGCGACCACGTCACCGGCGACGACTCGGCCAAGAACAGCGGGGTGAGCGATCTCGCGACGCTGGACCACGTCCCGGTTCCCATCCGCTTCGAGGGCTCTCCATCGCGCACGCGCACGGCACTCGGCGGCGGAGGTGGCCGCGTGTTCTCCGTCGACGACGTCATCGGCGACGCGGTCAGCAAGAGCGCGGTGAGAGACTTCCTCGCCTCGCTGAAGCATGTACCGGTGGCGATCGGCTTCGAGGGCCACCCATCGGCACGGGCACAGCAGCAAGCGGCGGCGGAGGTGGCGGGCGCCTGAACGAGCCGGCCGGCCGCGGCGAGGCCGCCATCGGCAGGAAGGTCAAGGGGAGGATGGGCACCATCACCGGCCTGCACCTGCAGCAGCATCGGTCCGCACTGAGCAGCTGCACGGAGGAGGGCCTCAAAACCCTCCTCCTTGGGAATGGGCCGCTGGATCCTACTCCTGGCCTGTGTCGCGCCCTCCTCGTGGCGCGTGCCAATGTCAACAAGGTAGTGCAGAAGCTGCGGCAGCTGGTCGGCAGCGGAGGGGCGGGCGGGGATCCGGCCGAGACCGTCGGCGCCAAGGCAGAGCGCGCCAAGGAGACGCTCAAGGACACCGGCAGCGGCAGCAAGCATCGGGCGCCGGCGGACGGTCACGGCGAGAAGGAAGCCAAGCCCACGCCCACGCTGCAGCAGCTGCTTGCTGCGCTGGACCGGATGGAGAAGGTGGTCTGCTCTTCACATACCACCATGACACAGGCCTTGGAAAAGATGTTCGAGCATCACAGGTATGTACCAACTTAACTGTTCGATCGGATCGAGAAGAACGAGTTACTCCATTTGATTGGTGATTCCAATAATCAAAACTAGTACTAATTAAGCTAGCTTGCAAACTAAACTCTTGCAGGGTGTGGGCTGACAAGAAGATGACCACATTGTACCAGATGAGTGGCCGGCGGCTGAAGCGGCATACCCTTGTGGGCGCTTTGACACATTTTTGTTAGTGTGAACACAAATGTGATCTTGCGGCTAAAACCAATTCGGCAAGAGAGATTTTTTGGGCAACCGCAACAGTGATCGCCCTTTCAAGAACATCCCTGATCGGGGGATTTACCGCCTCTCACTAGTGTCGGTTCCCCTTGTATGCAGTGTATAAATAGAGATCAATACCTAAAGTGTTAACCCTAAGTTCTCTCTCACTACCTGATCAAGCAACCCACTGAAACACAAGGAAGAACCAAGACACAATCTCTCTCTGTGCTTCCAAGGAAAAGAAAAAGAAAGAAGAATAGAGACAAAGAAATGGGAACCCCAGGAAATCAAGGTATGTCTCAATCCCATTTCTGTTTGTAGTTCCACTTTGTGCCAAACCGATCCAAAGCAATCCAACAATGGTATCAGAGCACCGGGTTGGCCTCAAATTGGAACTCAATAAGTTTCTAAGTAATTCAATTAAGTTTGTTCAAGTTGTTCTTCGTGTTCAAGCCCAAATCCCTCTGATTATGTTAAGTTGAGCCCAAAATCATGCAATCCCGGGATAAAGAAATGAAATTAGGCCTACTAGGGTTTTGGCTTGAAGAGATTAGAAGAAAGGGGATGCAAATTTCATTCAAATCACAGAAGAAATCCCAAGAACCGAAACCCTAGCTACAGTAGAACCCCAAAAATCCCCAAATCAGGAAACCCTAACCCTAAGATCATGGGGAAAAGGAGCACGGCGGGGCTTACCTAAGAGCCATGGCGACCGGCGGCGATCACCGTGTTGTCACCGACGCCGTAAAGAGGTGGGTGCGCGCTCGAGGACTTGGTCCCTGAGCGGCCTCGCGACCCGCTGTGCTGACCCGACTCCTCCTCCTCGCGTGCTCATTGTCGCTGAGGTCGACGATGCCGGCTCCATCTCGCCTTCGCCGCCGTGGTTCTTCCTTGCGCGTGAGACCAGCGGGCGCATTAGGGCACCACCAAGCAACGCTCGACGGGGATGCGCGCCATAGCTGGCACGCAGCCCCGGCGAGCAAGGCTCGGTGGCGCCATCTCTGACCCCGTCGTACGCCGCTCCGTCGTCGTCATCTCGCTCGCTCGCCGTCGCCACGGGTGTGAGAGAAAGAAGGGAGGAGGAAATGAGGCTAGGGTTTCGCGGGGGGCGGCCGCCGCGCCGGTTTTATCCCTCGCGGACGCGATCCCGGCCGTCCGATGAGATGGACGGCTCGGATCGGCTCACTCCCGAGGCAGGCTGACGAGGCCGCGCGGGAGGTAGCGAACGCCGGCCCAGGCCCAGAAAAAAAAAGGGGTTTTAATTCTTAAACGGGCTGCATAGTAATGGGCCTAATAAAAGGATTGGGCTGAAATGATATTAAAATTAAAATTTTTCTTTTTAAAGAATTATGATTATGATTATTGTGTGTAAACTTTAAAGATATTTTATAATGTTTTAGTTAATGATAATAAGAATAATAAGTGACTTTATTATGTGATGAAATTGTATCTGTTTATTTTATGATCATTACATTATGTTTATTACTTAAAGTTATTATTATTTTATGCATTATAAAGTTTATTTCCGCTACAAATAAATATTATAATTAAGTGTGACAAATAATTGTCATTTTGGCCAAAGCTAAATGACTTTTACTTGATCACAAAATTTTATTAATTCAATTCAAATCTGGCCAAAGCTGTTTTAATTGAATTAATAAAAGGAGTTTTACACAAATTAATAAAGTGTGGTTTGTATTTATTATTCTGGCCAAAGCTGATTAATAAATACCTATTCACAAAAATTTTATTGTTCATTTCCTTCTCTGGCCAAAGCTGTTTTGGATTTGACCAATAAAAGAAGATACTTATTTAGCTGCTGATTCTCTCTTATGCAGCATCTTATGCCTCACAAATTGCTGGAATAATGGGCAATATTGAACAACTTAATGGAAGTAATTATGCTTCATGGAAAGAGAAGCTGGAAATTACTCTAGCTCTGTTGGATATTGATTATGCCCTCCATAATGATCCTCCGGTTGACCCTAGACCGGAAAATGAGAATTATGAAACCCGAAAAAGGGAATATGATGAAGTAAAGGCAAAATGGGATATTTCAAACCGTAAATGCCTTATGATTATCAAGAGCTCCATTATTAACGCAATAAGAGGAGCAGTTCCAGATACTCAGACAGCTAGAGAATATCTTGCTAAAGTTGAGGAGCAGTTTAAAGGCTCTTCTAAAGTTTATGCCACCACTCTTATCAAAAGATTGGTCAATGAAAAATATGATTTTACTGGAAATCTGAGGGAACACATTATAAAGAAATGTCACATGGCTTCTAAGCTTAAATCAATGGAAATGGAAATCTCCGAAGGTTTTCTTGTCCATTTCATTATGTCATCTCTGCCCTAAGAGTTTTCTCCATTTACGATCAATTATAATGCAATGAAAATCAAGTGGGGCATTGATGAATTAATAGCCATGTGTGTACAAGAAGAAGAAAGGCTTAAGGCAGAAAGAATTGATCATGCAAATTTATTTAAACACTCCGAGAAGAAAAGGTATAAGAAATTTAAAAAGGAGTGTTTGAAGCCTAAGCCTAGTCAATTTAAAGAAAAGGGACAATGTTCAAATCAATTCCAGCAGAATAAATCTGGAGGAAATCCCTATACAGAAGAAAAAGGAAAGGAAAAGGATGGGTGCTACTTTTGTGGAAAGAGTGGACACCGCCAAAAGGATTGTATTGGGTTTATGAGATGGCTAAGTAAGAAAGGTACTGATGTTATTTCTTTTGTTGATGAATCCCTGAATATTGATTATGCCACCGATTCTTGGTGGATTGACTCAGGAGCAACAATTCATGTTGCAAATTCCTTGCAGGGATTCGCTATGAGGAGGACCCTAAGAAGAGGGGAAAGAAGAATTAGAGTTGCTAATGGAGTTGAAACTGAAGTTAAGGCCATTGGTGACTTCACTCTCACACTTCATACTGGCTTCAAACTTCAGTTGCATGACGTCCTTTATGTACCCTCTATGAAAAGAAACTTAGTTTCAGTTTCACGTTTAGATAATAGTGGTTACTATTGTACTTTTGGAAACAATAGATGTATAATTATGCATGATAATAAAGAGGTTGGTCTCGCCGTTGGACGGGAACAACTTTATCAAATCTCTGTGTGCGATGCCACCTATAATGTAGACTCTTCCTCAACTGCAAACATCAGTACCAAACGAAAACATAATGATAATGAGACTTCTTCGAAATTATGGCACTATCGTTTAGGCCATATTTCGAGGGGGAGAATTGAGCGTCTCATTAAAGAAAACATTCTCTATCCATTGGACTTTTCAGATGCAGATGTTGATCACTGCATTGATTGCATCAAAGGAAAATATTCAAAGCAAATCAAGAAAGGTGCAAATCGAAGTATGGGAGTTTTGGAAATCATCCATACAGATATCTGTGGTCCATTTAATGTGAAGTCAGTGGATGGATTTGATTTATTCATAACGTTCACCGACGACTACTCTCGTTATGGATATGTCTATCCAATCAAAGAAAGATCTGAGGCATTAGACAAGTTTAAAATTTTCAAAGCAGAAGTTGAGAATCAACATGATCGAAAGATCAAAATTGTGAGGTCTGACCGTGGTGGTGAATACTATGGGAGACATACTACTTATGGTCAAATTTCTGGACCTTTTGCAAGGTTCTTACAAGAAAATGGCATTAAGGCCCAGTACTCAGCACCGGACGAACCCCAGCAAAATGGAGTAGCTGAAAGGCGTAATCGCACTCTTATGGATATGGTACGAAGTATGTTAAGTCACTCCACTCTGCCGGTAAAGTTATGGATGAAAGCTCTTAAGACAGCAGCACACATTCTTAACAAAGTTTCCAGTAAATCAGTTCCTAAGACACCTTTTGAATTATGGACTGGAAAGAAACCAACCCTGAATTATTTCCATGTGTGGGGTTGTCTTGCTGAAGCACGAGTTTTTAATCCAAACATGGGAAAGTTAGACCTCAAAACAGTTAGTTGTCATTTTATTGGTTATCCTGATAAGACAAAAGCATACAGATTCTACTGCCCAAATCAGTTTACAAAGTCTATTGAGACAAGACACGCTGTGTTCTTGGAAAATGACATAATCAAGGGGAGTATAACACCCAGAGAAGTTGTTCTGGAAGAGAAACGGAATTATGTTCCAATGCCTATAATTGAAGAACCCGTTTTCTCAACACATACTCGTGTTGCACCTTCAATAGAAAGAAATAATGATGCAACACCTGCTGAAACTCCTGCAACTACTTCTAGTAGTATATCAAATAATGAAAATAATGAGGATGTTCAGCAGCCCCAGGTTGTGATAGATGAGCAAAATAACGAACCCATCAGAAGATCACAACGAGTTAGAAAGTCAGCAATTCCAAGTGACTATGTTACTTACATGAATGAAGAGGTGAATGAACCTATGAGTGAAGAGGTGAATGAGCCTATACTAGATAATGATCCCATCTCATTTAAAGAAGCAATGAAGAGTGAACATTCGTCTGAATGGCTAAATGCTATGAAAGACGAAATGAAGTCCATGAGTACTAATAAAGTCTGGGACTTAGTAGAAATTCTCGAAGGAGCCAAAACAGTTGGTTGCAAATGGGTCTATAAGACTAAACGTGACCCCAAGGGAAATACCGAAAGGTTCAAAGCAAGGCTTGTAGCAAAAGGATTTACGCAAAGAGAAGGGATTGATTATAATGAAACATTTTCTCCAGTCTCTACTAAGGACTCATTCAGAATTATTATGGCACTAGTTGCCCATTATGATTTGGAATTATACCAAATGGATGTTAAGACGGCATTCCTGAACGGTGATTTATATGAAGATGTATACATGGCACAACCAGAAGGTTTTGTTACGAAAGGAAAAGAACATATGGGATGTCATCTAAAGAAATCAATTTATGGACTAAAGCAAGCATCAAGGCAGTGGTATCTAAAGTTTGACCAAATTATAAGACAATTTGGTTTTAAAGAAAATAAGAAGGATGACTGTATATACGCTAAGTTTAAGGAAAGTAAGTTTATCTTCCTAATATTATATGTCGATGATATACTCTTGGCCAGTAATGACAAAAATATGTTACTGGAAACAAAGAAATTTCTGGCCTCTAAGTTTGAAATGAAAGATCTCGGTGAAGCCACCTATGTGTTGGGTATAGAAATCTACCGAGACAGATCAAATGGTGTTTTGGGGCTATCCCAGAAAGCATATATAGAAAAGATACTGAAGAAGTATAATATGCATAATTGTTCAGCCTCGCCTTCTCCTATAATGAAGGGTGATAAGTATGGAAAATTCCAATGTCCTAAGAATGAGTATGAAGCTGCGCAGATGAAGTCAATACCATATGCTTCAGCTGTCGGAAGCATAATGTATGCACAAGTGTGCACTCGCCCTGATTTAGCATTTGTTACCGGGATGCTTGGCAGATATCAATCTAATCCAGGTCTAGAACACTGGAAATTAGCTAAGAAGACCTTGCGCTATCTACAGGGCACTAAAAACCTCATGCTCACATATAGAAAGTCTGAAAACCTTGAAGTTGTTGGTTATTCAGACTCTGATCTTGCAGGGTGTATTGATGATAAGAAATCCACGTCAGGTTACATATTCACCCTTGCAAGGGGAGCTATATCGTGGAAAAGCTCCAAATAAAGAGTTACTGCATCATCGACAATGCAGGCTGAGTATGTGGCATGTTATGAAGCTACTGGACAGGCAATATGGCTGAAAAACTTTATCCCGGGATTGAGAGTGGTCGACAGCATATCAAAACCACTCAAATTATACTGTGATAACAAACCAGCAGTATACTATGCGAGTAGCAACAAATCAAGTGCTTCTGCCAAGTACATTGATATCAAGTACCATGTTGTGAAAGAAATGATCCAGGATCAGACAATAAGCGTTGAGTATATAAACACTAAGTTGATGTTAGCGGATCCACTCACAAAAGGCCTACCACCCGTTGTATGTAAAGAACATGTTGCCGGCATGGGTTTGGTAGAAAAGCCTTTGATCCTGGAATAAGAAGGAACCTATATGGCACTTACTCCCCATAAAACTAAGGCGGATTCATTTTGAAATTAAATAGGAACCATAGTCACTTGGTTCAGTGGTGCTTAATTGACCACTGCAATCTAGTGACTTGATGTACTATTTTGTTGAAAAGTGAGTCCATAAGTTTGTATAAGCCTAATGTAATAAGTTCAAAGAGCTCGTAAGATTAAAGAAGTTCATTTTTAAATATAATGGTGTGTTATAGTCACTGTATTCTATGATACTTTATATTGGTCATTGTAATCTTTGTCTTGATATGCCATTATGTTGAGAGATGGATTTATAAGTTTAGCCTCACGATCAAAGGGGAGAATGTTAGTGTGAACACAAATGTGATCTTGCGGCTAAAACCAATTCGGCAAGAGAGATTTTTTGGGCAACCGCAACAGTGATCGCCCTTTCAAGAACATCCTTGATCGGGGGATTTACCGCCTCTCACTAGTGTCGGTTCCCCTTGTGTGCAGTGTATAAATAGAGATCAATACCTAAAGTGTTAACCCTAAGTTCTCTCTCACTACCCGATCAAGCAACCCACTGAAACACAAGGAAGAACCAAGACACAATCTCTCTCTGTGCTTCCAGGGAAAAGAAAAAGAAAGAAGAATAGAGACAAAGAAATGGGAACCCCAGGAGATCTAAGGTATGTCTCAATCCCATTTCTGTTTGTAGTTCCACTTTGTGCCAAACCGATCCCAAGCAATCCAACAATTTTCTGTCTGCTCTCTTCTTCACCGCAGTTGGGGTTGCTATTACGATTGGCAGGGTTTGTCATATGGCTTATGATCACAAGGACGACCCCAAAGTCCAGGAATTCGTCTCTATAGATATGCCGCTTCTTCATGTGGTTAAAAGGATCGGCGACAAAACAAGAGAATGGTTCTTCTCACCGTGGAACGCCATCAGTCAGTGGTGGTACAAGCAGACTGACCCTCAGGATGTACAGAGCCAAGTGCCATTGATGGAGATCAGGCGGCCCCGTTTCTTCTTCCCAAAGGATCAGAATGATTTCAAGACTGCCCCAGCGCTGCACGTGTCCAACAAGGTGAGGGAAGCCGAGAGACTTGACAAGCTCAAGCTGACTGCCCCATCGCTGCAGGTGTTCAACAATGTGAGGGAAGCCGAGAGACTTGACAAACTCAAGCTGAAGATCTGGGACGTCAGGCCGCA
Source organism: Oryza officinalis (assembly GCA_008326285.1). Classification (NCBI taxonomy): domain Eukaryota; kingdom Viridiplantae; phylum Streptophyta; class Magnoliopsida; order Poales; family Poaceae; genus Oryza; species Oryza officinalis. The sequence continues at coordinate 13,821,617 of BDMV01000003.1, read as the reverse complement.
GCATGCTCGTTGATTCAGTTTTCCTGTCATATAGTATATGCATGACTCAGTTTTCCCCTCATCGAGCAGCTTACCTAGTACTCCTACTAGTAATATTTTGCTCATTGCTGATGAGTAGTGGTAGTCCTACTACTGTAGTATATATTTTGCTCCTTGCTGATGAGTTCATGAGTAGTGGTAGTCCTACTACTGTAGCATATATTTTGCTCCTTGCTGATGTCATGAGTAGTGGTAGTCCTACTACTGTAGTATATATTTTGCTCCTTGTTGATGAGTTCATGAGTAGTGGTAGTCCTACTACGCTAGTATATATTTTGCTCCTTGTTGATGAGTAGTAGTCTATCAGGTGCCTGGATTTTTAGCATTTTTAGCTTCCTGCTCCTGCAGTCCAATCATGAATCAATAGTCTAGTATATTGCACTTGTAATAATTTTTTACCTTGCCACTTCTCTTGTGGTTGCTCTTCATGAATACTGTTATATATGGAATATACTAATGAATACTGTATGTCTTCAAGAAAAATCTATCGTCCTCAACTTGTTACCTGAAGATGTGGATGTTGGCGGCAGTCAGATACATGATGTACAGCTAGCGTGTGAAATGAATCAAATGGTACAGCTAGGGTGTGAAATGAATCAAATGGTTAATTATGCTTATGCTTATACGTCAAAATTTGAATTTTAAAACTCGATTTTGAAGTTGATTTTGTGAGGTTTTTTTTCATCACAGTTTATATTCATTTGCTTTTGAATCGCTTACAGATATATGTATATAAAAATTTACTCACAAACTATTTCTTATTTACTACTCCATATAAGCTGTACGGATAAGCCAATATTGGTAAGCTTAGGCATGGGTGTGCAGCCAAGCCAACCCTGATCATGTCGTCAACCCAACGGGTGTCCCCGGCGACCAGCTGGAGCATATGGCCCACCTGTCAGCGAGGCCACGGCGGAGGCCGAGCGAAAGGTAGCGGCCGTGCAGGAGTCGCGGAACGATGAGGCCGACGAGCCGTACGAGCGCACGGTGCGGGAGCGGGACATCGAACCAGGCCGGCGCGTTCCTCGCGGCCACGATGAGGTTCCAACTCGGCGTGCACCACGTCGGCCGCAACTGGGGCTCCGGCAAGTCGGCAAAGGCAGCCGGCGCCGAATCGAAGGGCTCTTCGAGCGCGGCGTCTAATTTCTTCAGGGGAAATGAGCCCATTGGTAGGGAGTAGGGTCTAGCTTGGGATGTGACAAGCGGCATAGATACTTGGGGAAGCGATCGACCACCCATGAGCAGCACCAACTTGGCATGTCATGGCGCTATAGGCTTGCTGAAGAACGCGATAGCTAGGCATGGCACCTTGATGGAGAACGACGCCAAACCTTGAGCATTGTCAGAAATTTTCCGAGTCGATTGAATCAAGGAGAGTGATACACTACTTGCGAGAGAGGTTTTTACAACTAAAACAGGACAACGTACCCGAGTCGAGGAACACTTGGATCTCGTTTACGGTGACTATGCACTCGACGATGATAATCGGTGTCGGTGAGCTGCTCACGGGCTAACTCAGGCTAGCTTTCGAGCCAAACCAAGCCTTGTGACCTGTGAGCATGAACTAATCCCGAGCTGAGCCCATAAACTCGAGCTATTTTTCCATCCCCTGCTATACTATTTTCGTCTTAAAATATAAAATATAGTTGCTTTAAGTGTCCAAATTCATCTAAAAATGTAGTTATTTTTTTACCTACCCTTAATCTCAATTAATCACAACTAGTTGGATGGCCCACGCAATTGCGCAGCTAGCACCCATAAAATTATATATCTTCACATGATTTTATTTAAAATTTGTAAAATAACCATATCGTTGTTTTATGACTTTTAAAGATTAAACCTTATCATCCCGAGGTTTCTAATTTTATAGTATTTTAAAAGTCATACCAATCATTATCCTTTACTCCTTTATTTGTTTGCCTGACCTATCACAGTTTCTATTCATCATCCTTGGAATCTTAAAAAATTAGACCTTTTAGTTTCTAGAGTTAATTGTCTCACCGGGTTTCGTTTTTATAATTTTTGAAAGTCCCGTCAAATGTCGTTGCTATACTCCTCTACAGCCCGCCCACTGTCTTCCCTCGTTAGTGTCACTGGAGATTTTAAAATCGAAAATGATTATCATTGGGTTTCATTTTTTACTTTTAAAAGTGCCGCCAACTGTTTGTTACTGAGATGCTTAATGACATGCCTGCTGTCCCTCCTTTTAATCGTTATTGGGATTCTAAAAATCGAATATAATCAATTTTGAGGTTTCGTTTATAGTTCTAGGTATCCCATCAACCACTGTCACCCTACTTTTTCATGGGTCCGTTGTTTCTCCCCACTTTATTTTTATTTACTACTGTTATGTTTTAGATGGATTGTTCTTTCAACATTCAATATTTTTTTATTTTGATTAGTTTTTTGTTATTTATGAATTGTATTCCTACTTGAACTTTTATTTTTTAAATTTTCAGAATTTATTTTTTTTATAAAATTTACCTCGTACTGAATTCTAAATTCTATATGTACTGTTTCTTTCATTAATCTTTTTTTTAGTTATTTCAAAATTGTATTCCTACTCGAACTCTCTCTTTTCTTTTTATAATTTCAGATTTATTTTATTTTTATTGCGAATTTTAATTAACCATATATTGGGTTTTGTATGGACTCTTCTTCCAATATTGCTTATTTTTAATTTCGAATTTCAGTTATTTTTTAATTGTATTCTTACTTGGATTTTTTTCTCTTTTTTAGATGGACTTTTTTCAACATTGTTTATTTTTTATTCTGAATTTCAGTTATTTATAAATTGTATTCCCATTGAAACTCTCTTTTTCCTTTTTCTAATCTAGAACTTTTTTTTGTTTTGAATTTTAGTTAAAATCGTGTTGTGTTCGAGATGGATTGTTCTTTCAATATTTTTTTTATTTCAAATTTTAGCTAATTTAAAATTTATTCCTTCTTGAACTCTCTTTTTTTATGATTTTAGAATTTTTTTTATTCTTATTTTGAATTTAATTAATCACGTATTGGATTCTTATATGGACTTTTTTTTAATATTGCTTATTTTAAATTTCAAATTTCAGTTATTCTTTAGATTGTATTCCTACTTGAGCTCTCTTTTTTCTTTTTCCAATTTCAGAGTTTTTTATTTTTTATTTCGAATTTTAATTAATCACATATTTGATTCTTATATAGACTCTTTTTTCAATATTATTTATTTTTAATTTTGAATTTCAGTTATTTTTTAGATTGTATTTCTACTTGGACTCTTCTTTTTTTCTCGGATTGATGTGAGATTCTTGAACTTTCTTATTTTCTGATTTTAGAATTTTTTTTATTTTTTTATTCTGAGTTTAATTAATCACGTATTGGGTTCGTATATGGACTCTTTTTTTAATATTGTTTATTTTTAATTCCGAATTTCAGTTATTCTTTAGACTGTATTTCTACTTGAACTCTTTCTTTTCTTTTTCTAAGTTTAGAATTTTTTTTATTTTTTATTCCGAATTTTATTTAATCACGTATTGGGTTTTCACTCTTCTTTCTTATTTTTAAGTCTGAATTTCAGTTATTTTTAGATTGTATTTTTACTTGGACTCTTCTTTTCTTTTTCTCCAATTAATGCGAGATTCTCGAACTCCCTTTTTTATTTTAGAATTTTTTAATTTTTTTTCCGAATTTAATTATTCACGTATTGCATGACTCTTTTTTCAATATTGCTTATTAATTTCAGTTATTCTTTATATTGTATTCCTACATGAACTCTTTTTTTTATTTTTCTAATTTTAGATTTTTTTATTTTTTAATCCGAATTTAATTAATTATGTATTGGGTTTTTATATGGACTATTCTTTCAATATTGCTTGTTTTTAATTCTGAATTTTAGTATTTTTTAGATTATATTTCTATTTGTACTCTTCTTTTCTTTTTTTTATGATTAATGTAGGAATTTTTAGCCTTCACAGTTAACGTAGTGTCTTTTTTGAGTTGTTTTAATAATACAATAGATAGATAGATAGATAGATAGATGGATAGATAGATAGATAGATTATCTTCCATTTAATTTATCTACCTATTTTATTTCTCAATAATCATAACATTTCATCGTACAATGTCGACAACTTTCTTAATTTCATGAAAACCTTCAGAAATACTTGGACAGATGAAGGGAATTGCTAATTGATCATGGGTCGGCAAGCTAGACTCCAGACGGAAACGCAAAGAAGCCAGCCCACACCGTATAGGTACTCCTATAGATCAAAAGTCGATCCATACTTACGATACAATCGTACAGTACGACAGAAACAATGTTGTGTACAGATCCACAGAGAGCGATGCATGCACAAGATTCACTGCTCGTCTGCAAAGTTAAAATTAACTTCTGCTCTGCGTGCCTACTCTACGCTAGTACACCTAGCGTATTTGACCTATGAGTGTGACCGTGTGGTGTGGCCATAAAACGCCTCACCTCCTGGTCTACATGTGGACACATTATCCCATTTGCCATGTTTTTTTTTCTGATATGCCACTTGAATCACAATCATTTGCATATCCTTAATTACAATGGATCGATCTAGTACTAGCTCAAGATTTTGCTGCCTACTCCTACTGATTACTCCAAAATAAGGATTTCTATGTAGTAGCAAATACTAAGGTTAAATCAAAAGATTTTTTTTATTCATTTCAGTTGTCAATTTTTAAATTTTGGATCGCTTATATTCTTTTTCGAAACATCGGCTTTGAAATCATTAAAGTGATGATATCATATGAATCAGTGTAGACATACTATAAAATTTTAGTATATAAATACTTAGGGCAACCACAATCTAACAAAAAAAATTAGCCTTAAGCATTAAGTATTACAACTTTAGCCATTGTGAAAGCACGTCTTAAGCTTAATGCAACCAAAAAGAACTTTAAGCATAAGGTTCACAGAAGAAAATATAAAATTATTTTTTCACTGTTCACTGATCATTTCTCTAGCTTGCTGCCTTGCATGGGATGGTTAGGAAGTGAGTTTTTTTTGTGGGACCTAGCGGGACCCATCTGATGTTCTTTCAAAGACTTAACCATTATAGGCACTGTCATAACTATTGCTCCCCATAAGGGTTCTATCTTATGTTCTTCTAAAGACTTAACAATTGTAGGCATTGTCATAACTATTGCTTCCTGTAGCGGGTCCCATCCTTATTGTGATAACAACCACAAGCATTGCCTTGCCCTTATATTTTTAAATGGAGAAAGTGAGTACACGATTTCATGCTAGTTAAGTTATTTATACTACCGCTACCGATTCAATCTTTCATGAGCTCGGGTCATAAAAAAATGGTTGGATATATTCTTTTATGCTTGAACCATACTACTAATCTATCCCTAATTATATGGGCTATGCTACCCATATCTAATTATATATGTGGACCTGTTGCAATACATGGGCCATTACAACTTCGTCGTATTGGAAAAATGTCATTACTATTTGTCAAATCGGCTCAGTGTCACTGGTATTTTATAAAATTCGGAATGTGCCAGCCTCTAAGGCGTCCTTGACTAGTTTGTTTATACCATATTTTTCATAGGGACCAAAATGCCCCTACCATTCTTCTTCCGTAGCCTTTATCTTCTTCCTCTAACTAGCCAGACTTGGCAAACATGGCCACCAATGAAAAGAACAGCTTGGTTGAGGTGGCTAGCGATGAAAGCACTAGACGTTGTATTTGGTGGCCCCATCACTTACCACGGTGTTGGGAGCATGCATCAGATCTGATTGAGATTGGTTGAGCTCTACACTCCGTCATTGGTTTTGGTCAGGAAAGGATGTTTCATCTTGTGTTGGGAGCAAATGACGGATGCCGACCGATGGATGAAGATGGTCGACATACTATGAGGACTCGATAAGGTTGACGATCTAGCTATTACGGCTTATGATCTATCAACCTTGTCGAGCTCCCAAGCCGTCGCCCCATCCTTGTTGAGCTCTTGAGCCACTAGCAACCTCGTCGAGCTCCCAAGCAGTCATCACCCCATCCTTGTCGAGCTCCTGAGCCGCTAGTGGCCTCGTCGAGCTAGCAGGCTGCACCTTGACCTCGTTGAGCTCCCGACCCACTACCTCGAGCTGCCACAAGCCTCTTAGAGCTCCACCACTACACCCCTGCCATGTCGAAGCACCCTAAGCCACCATTGACCTCGTCGTGGTATAGGAAAGTAGACAAGGGCTGGGAAAGAAGAAGATAATGGCTAGATGCATTTTAGTCCATATGAAAATATGGTATGAAAAAGGTTAGTCTAAGGACATATCAGACTACATAATATGACAATTCGATTTTTATAAAATACTGGTAGCACACTAAACCGAAACTGGTTTGATGAACAGTAATAGTATTTTTCTGGCACAGCTGGTCCAATTAACCCACTAAATAAAGGAGCAGATAGGAAAAAAATACTATCGGAATTAATACTACCAGAAACCGAAGTTAAATATATTATATTATTATTGAAATCTAAATCTGAATCCTGATTTTAATTTTAAGGCAAGCAAAAAGAAAGGACGACTCCGCCAAGTTTGACAACCGAGAGACACCCACCGACCAAACCCTAGCCACCGCCTCCTCCTCCAGATCCATCCGGCACTTCGGCTGTCGCCGTGGCGATGCGCGCTCTAGTCTCCAAGCTGAGAATTCCAGCGGCTATTTCCCGCCGGACTCTTCCGACGTTGCGCTCCTTCTCCACCGCCTCTCAGGTTCGCTTCAATTTTTTCTCTTTTTTTTCGCAAGGTGCTTCAATTCAATTCATTCCCCTCCCGTGTGTGTTAGCTTGATTTGCTCTCAAGTCGTGCTCCCTTTCCCTGCTCGCAGACGGCCCTCTCACCGACAGATGCTAGAGGAGATCAATAATGGGGGAGCTAAGGTTTCTTGTGACGGGATCCATGGAGGCGACGAGGGGAGGATGGTGACAACGTCACGTCGGTCCGGTGCTGCCATGAAGCTCTCCTTCCCAGCGGGAGTGGTGGTCATGGCCTTATAGTACCCACATGGTCCTGTCTCTACCGTTCAGATCCATGATGGTGGCGCAGAAGTTGGCCAAGATCTTGGACGGTGGAGTAGTGGATGGTGTGGAGACACTCGATGGTGGCCATGGTACACCATTTTTGTTTATCGGTGGCCGACGACGTCGATGGTGTCGTGGCAAGTGACACAGGGACCTGACAAAGGAGTCCCCTCTCTAAATATTTGGTGGGGCCCACAGGAGGTAAAATGGACATTCGCACGTCGCCATCTACGATGGGGGTTCCATGACAGCAAAAGTGATAAATTGTTATGAAATTTTCTTTGTCTGGTGATATTTTTGTAAAAACCACAGTAATAAATGGAATTTGAAGAGGTGCCATTCTTAAGTATGGTAAATAATTAAATTTCCTTCAAAAAAAGGCTTCAATGTAATTGAAAGTTCTCGCCACTTTATACGGTGTTAAAGTACACTACGAACTTTCAATAGTATACAAAAGTCACGAACTTTGATGGCATAGAACCAATTTTGTCAGACTAATACTTATGTATAATTAGAATATATCCTGTTGCAATGCATGGGTAATTTGCTAGTAAAAAATAAAAAGGACTAGACAGGGGAGAGCCCATGGGGCGAGAAGGTCTGTTTCTTCAACCAATGCCAGTTCAGTATCGGATGGATTTTTTCTCTTTTATAAATAAACTAGAAAAAATTGTGCGTGCGTTGCTACAGAAAAACTACCTAATTAAGGCTTTTAAGATGATCATATGTTTAATTTTTCCTTTTAAAATTGGATTATATATATATATATATTATATAATAAAAGTTCATTAAACTTTCTACCAACGCTCTCAAACCGTCACGCGGTACTCCTATAAAAGCTCCTAAGCCACCACTTGGCATTCTAATAAATTATTCTCGTGTACATACCATGCACACTGTCACGCCCCAAACTGGCCCCGGGCGGAGACCAGGATAGAGCGGTCCAGATTGACCTGTATGCCTGTACCAGTCCCAGGAAATAGCGCTGGTACAACAGGAAGACAGAATACCACAACAGCAGCGGTCTCTTTATTTAAGAGTAGGATTACAACCAGGGTTGGAACTGCGGACCGAACCCGAGTTCACAACAGCATTACAAAAAGGCGGAAGCGGAAAGCGGCGACTGGCCCTAAGCCACAAGCAAAGCCTTGGGGAAGGCCGAAACCCTACTACTGCTCGAAGTCTGCTTGCTCCTGGAAGAACTCTTCATCAGCAGGGTCCACCTCTTCGTCTTCGAGAACTGGGGGGGGTTTAATTATATAGAGCAAGGGTGAGTACGGGAGTACTCAGCAAGTCAGGGGAATTAAGTGTTTAATGCAAGCTTCAAGGGAAAGCCAGTTATTTTTCACAATTGATTTTAGTTTAAGACTTTAGAAACATCTAAGTAAGTGCTTCTCAACGACACGGATGAGAAAGTGCGTCTCATCCGGCCGGAGCAGTGAAAATGTATCGATTGATTCTTGTCGGCACGAGAGGCTCCCTGCCAATCGTTTACCGACCCGGCTGCACCAACAGCCACAACTCACACACGCCGGTACGAGAGGCTCCCTGCCAATCGTCACCGACTCCGACTGCTTCAACAGCCACAAGTCAACACATCGGTACGAGAGGCTCCCTGCCAATCGTCACCGACTCCGGCTGCTTCAACAGCCTTAAACCAAGCACAGAACGGGAAACCTCACACCAACAGCAGTTCACAAGGTGTTCAATAAAACTACGCTAAGGAATCACCTCACATCCGCCCATGACCGTGGGCACGGCTGTTCGAACAGTTGTTAACCTCTGCAGAGGGGGTACACTTTACCCACACGACGTTACTAACCCCGAATCACCCAGCCCGCGACCCTCGGTCACGTCTGGCGACCTTGAGGCTTTCACGACAAGGCATTTCGAAAGCCGACTCAGGGTCATCTTATGCCAACGGGAGGGGTCCCACGGACCAACACCAGGTTAGGTCCCAGACCATACTGTGCCAGGAAGCCCAGGGGTCCTCCCCGACACCACCCCGGCGAATCCACTTGTCCCTTGGCATCAAGATTTCCCTGGCCTAGCTAATTACTCAGCCAGGGGCGTCCCATATCACCCATGTGGTCGTACTTGACATATGCTTGGATGTAATTCCCAAGGAATCGGTCCTTAGAGCGAGAACGAGCAGACCGTACCTCCAGTACGTCTCCCGTACCGCGAGTTTTAGAAACCCACTTTAGTTTTCAAGACACCGACCCAAGTGTCGGGTTTTCCAAGCATTTTGTAAACTCAAGTTTTACCCAGGTGATCAATTTTAAAGTTTGAGGGGAGTCTCGATATTCGTACGCGAGGTACGGATACCGAGGCATCACCTGAGGGGTGACAAGGGTGTTAGGGTATTCAATAATCAAGGAAGGTGAATGCAGCAAATGGGTAGGGCCTGTCGGTTGTATTGCAAACCGAGGCCAAGTGCCAAGTGTAACCTAAGTAATGCATAGTTTGCGGAATCAAAATACTTAATTTAAATTATAGGTTCAATTGATCAAAGGTGACTTGCCTTGCTCGAGATCTTGAGCTTCTTCCTCGAAATCCGCGCACTGCGGGTCTTCGGGCTCCGAGACTACACGCGAAACGAGACGACTCAACAAAGCGGTAAAAAGAAGCCCTATTAAAGACCACTAAGCGTGCCATTGGGTAGATCTCGCTTTTACGGATTTACAGGAGGTGGAACGGAGTCAATCGGACGAACGGTTGAAAAGATATGAATTTCCGAAGATTAAAGGATTTTCTGGAATAAAGAAAAGGAATTAATAATTAATTAATAATTCCCTGGAAAAAGAAAGGAAGGAGGGATGTCAATTAGACTTTAATTCAGGCGGCTAAGAGCAGCCCAAAGGATTGGAGCGGGCGCGGCCGAAATAATGGGCCGGCGGCCCGAAGGGATCGGCCTAGGCCGAGCAAGGGAGGCCGTTGGGCCAAGGGGGGGGCCGATGGGCCGGCCGATGGCCCAAAGGAGTTGGCCCACGGCCGATCGGCGCGCGGGAGGAAAATGGCCGATGGGCCTAGCGGCCGATGGGCCGGAGGCCGATAGCCGGGGCTGAGCAGGCCGGTGCTTGAGGGCGCGGCCCACGGGCGAAAAGGCCGAGTGGCCGAGGGGGTCCAAAGGCCGACGGCCCGAGGCCGATCGGTCTGAGGCCGACAAGAGGCCGAGGGGGGGGCCGATGGTCGGGAGCCGACGAGAAGAAAAGCGGCCGATGCAGGCCTGGCGGGAGCCGACGGGAAGAAAGCGGCCGATGCAGGCTGGCGGCCGAAGCCGACGGCGGGAGCCGACGGGAAGAAAGCGGCCGATGCAGGCTGGCGGCCGAAGCCGACGGCGGGAGCCGACGGGAAGAAATGCGGCCGATGCAGGCCTGGCGGGAGCCGATGAGCGGCGGATTAAGACGACGGCCGACGACGCAGAGCTCGGCCCGAGCGGCGGCGGTGGCGGCGGTGTGCTCCGGCGAGGGCGGCGAGCCGGAGGGGGCGGACGGCGTCGGTAGGCGCCGGGGGAGAGAGAGAGAGAGAGAGAGAGAACGAGCCCACGGCTCGGATCGGAGCGGGACACGACGGCGGCGGATTGAGACGACAGCCGACGCCGACGGGGAGAAAGGAAAAAAGGGGGTAACGGCGTCGGGGCGGGGAGAAGGCGACGGCGGCCACGGCGGTGGCCGGAGGGGGTCCTACGGTTGGCTAATCGGCCTAAACCGACGGAGGGAAAAAGAGAGGGGGAGAGGAGAGGAGGTTTACCGCGGCGGGGCGGCAAGCCGGGAGCGGGGACGACGGCGCGGGCGCGGGCGCGGCACGGCTCCGGGCCGGGGAAGAGGGCGGCGGAGATGGCACCCGGAGCTCCTTCGGGCGCCCTCGGCTGCGGCGGCGGCGGACGGCAAGGACGGCGGCGGCAGCGAGGCGGAGTGGAGCGGCAATGGCGGCCGGGGCGAGGGGAAAGAAAATTGCGGCCGATTGGCGGGGGTTTTTGTAGGGCGCTAGGTCGGTTTGGTCGGGGGGGAAGAGGCGGTTCGCGGAGGTCGGTTTGGGGCGCGGAGAGGGGACCGGCGCACTCCGGCGCTAGCGTCCAACGGCGGCAGCGGTGACGCCGGCCGGTCGGGAAAAAGGGGGAAAGGGGGAAGAAAAAGGAGGCTTGCCTCCTAGCCGATTTGGGCAAGGGCGCGCGCGCGGGGAGAGAGAGCGCTGGCTCTCTCGGCCCGACGCGTGCGGGGCACGTGCGCGGCGTGCACGGGCCGAGCGGCCTGGCGCGGCCCAGCGGGGGAAGAAGGCGGCCGGGCAGGCGGCTGGGCCGAGACGGCCCAAGAGGGAGAGAGAGCTGGGCCGGGGGCGGCCCAGGAAAAGAAGGGGAGAGAGGGAGCGGCCGAGAGGGGCTGGGCCAGGGGGCGGCCCAGGGAAAGAAGAGGGAAGGGAAGAAAAGGCCGAAGGGGAAAATCGGCCCGGGTCAAGGGAGGTAGTTTAGACTTTTTCTGAGGGTTTGGTTTCTGGGAGGATTAGGGCTCGGATTCGAAATCCGATTTCGCGGTTTTCTCCGGGATTGAAGTGGGAGGGGAGACACGAGACCTTGGCACACACAAGACTCAACCGAAGAGCAAATTTTCGCAATTAGGGTTTTTAGCAGATTAGTTTTCCCGCTAACGCCGCGACAAAACGGGCGTTACACACACCAACTAACAAATTTTACCAAAAAATTCAGAAAAAATGTACATGTACTTTTAGTAGTATTACATCTATGTGTAAAGTCTCATCTTGAAATTCATTATATATAGGGAGCAACAAAATAAACAAAATTCTACCATATTTATGCTCTCAAAACTGTTAAAATTTTATTACGGCTAAAATATAATGAACTTTAGGTTAAGATTTTACACATAAGTGTAATACTATTGAAAGTATTTGTATAATTTTTTTTAGATTTTTTAGTGAAATTTGTTAGTTGGTGTGCACGATGTGTACGCAAAAAGACTTATATGTATAAGATATGTCTCTTCTATAAAAAGTTGAGTTACGCTTATGCATGCATGCACATGAATTCTTAGTACACGAATAGGCTCGATCAGGAATGTAAAATCTGCACAAAATTTACTTTGTTTACTGTCCCTGCAATGGTAGACAAAAACAAAACTCGGTAGTTTTTTTTTAAAAGAAAGGGAGTTTAGTGTAAGGAGTGTTAGATCGATCAGGCTACAGGGAGAGAATCAAATAATGTAGGTAAAATGATCAGGTTAAGTACGTTTATTTGTGGTATAATATTACTGGGAGTAAAAACATAACAACTTGTTAGGTAAACTGATATTTTCATACCTACTACACAATAGTCAGTTCATATAAATCGAACTATATCAAAAAAATAAAAAGAATTGCACCATTCATCCTTTACCACGCAAATATGTAACATTAACTGCATATATCAATATACTGTTTACAGATCATACTGTCCCTGTTAGAGATAAGATCTTCAGACAACTCGTTCTGATCAGGATTGACACCTGAAATTTCTCAGCCAGGAAAATAGTTAAGCAGGCCAGGAAACTCCCAGGATTATCCATCAACCAACCAACTAGGTGCTTGCTCTAGATTTTCATCAGTACATCATCTCTAATCATCCAGGTAAAAGACAAGATCTTGTCACGTGATCATGGCCCCATGACACAGTATTATCATAGCTACTATCCAACTGACAATTGACTAACAAGTCATAGTCACTCACTGTCTGCTACTGAAAAGCCTTCCTGTATTTAAAGCCATGGATCTCTGATGATGAGCTGCATAAGAGATCATTTGCATTAATTTCAGAGATAGAGTGAGTGATCAGTTGAGTGTTGTTACATAAACATGGCCGCCTCTGTCATAGCTTCTCTGGCTCTGAAACCGTCTGCATCTCCATTGCTAGAACGATCGAAGCTTCGAGGGGCACGGTCAGTGGCAAGACCATCCTTGATCATAGTGGCCAAGAAAGCAAAGAAGATTCAGACTTCCCAGCCCTATGGTCAGTACATGCTGTAAAATTCAGAGATTTAATATGTAGCGACTGGCTTAAACATGAAATGGAAATTGAGTTTCTCAGTTTCATGGGGGTATGAGTATCTCCTGGTTATGTTTTTATGCATGCAAAGGTGATAACTGATAAAGAATTGGTGCTGAATAGAACTGTGATTCTTACCATTCATATTTAGCTGTCTAGTGAGTAAACAAACATTACACTTCTGTTATCCTAGCAGGTAACCATTCATTCTTACCATGACAATTTTGTTATCCTAGCAAGTAAAATAAATATGGGCAAATACTTAAATTTATGGCAAGATAGTTTTTCCTTGATAATTATGTGTTGCCTTGTTCACGATGAGTAGTTCTCTCAATTAGTTTACCTTCTCACAAATTTTATGGTATGCCACCATCTAGGGCCTGCTGGAGGAGTGGTGTTCAAGGAAGGTGTTGATGCATCTGGAAGGGTAGCCAAGGTCAGTAATAAGCTCAAACAAGCATCTATATCAGACAAAATGGTCATTGTTCACCAATACTTTTTTTTCAATTTAATCAGGGAAAAGGTCTTTACCAGTTTTCCAACAAGTATGGAGCAAATGTTGATGGGTACAGGTAAATCTTACTGATCCAATGAAGAGAAATATCTTTAAGATCCGTGCACAAATAATAATATATAGTAACTCATAAAAATATTATTTTTTCAAAGTAAAAATGGGTTAAAGCATGTGAATGAATATAAGGAGAAATGCACAGATCTAGATGGGAGATGAAAAGAGCAATACTCCCTCTGTCCCAAAATATAAGGGATTTTAGGTAAATGTGACACATCTTAGTATTATGAATCTGAACAGGCTTCCTTATATTTAGGATGTGTCACATCCATCCAAAATTCCTTATATTTTGGAACAGATGGAGTAACTAACTATTTACTGTAAAAACAGTGAAATCCACAGTTCACCCTTTTGACATTTTATTTGTTCTTACTGTGTTACAGCCCAATATATACCCCAGAAGAATGGTCTTCAACTGGTGATGTCTATGTTGGAGGTAAGCATAAAGTGTACATCTAGAAACAAGAATGTTAACATTCTGCTTGTTTAAAATTCTAAGATGTTTATTGAGTCACAAATTGTGTATTTACAGAATTTCTTGATTTTCCCAGGAAAGGCAGGTTTACTTCTCTGGGCAATCACTCTTGCTGGAATTCTAGTTGGTGGTGCTATTCTTGTCTACAACACTAGTGCACTGGCTTAGCCTAAGTGCAACAGAGCAGACCAAGATATGTGTGCATCCATGTATATAATCTACATTAGGAATGTAACCAGTTATGTACCTGGACTGGACTTGACTGCCAGAGTTGGTAATGAATAAGATCAAGTAATGATAATTCTAAGTTCCTAAGCTATGCAACCATGTTTTAGTGAGCAACATAATGTTCTTGGGATCTAGTGAGAAATACTTTAAGTTCTACAGGATTGGCACCTGTTGGATCCTAAGAGTTAAATCAGTTGAACAACTTATGATGAAAGTAAAATGGAAAAGAAAGTCACGATAGTGTACCAATCCCCATGGAGTGCAGAGACCACAAGTAGATCTTTATCATCCAAAATATCCCCAAGGATTACATATCATTCTCCAGTATTACAATAATAGTAATAATAAATCAGGTGCTATAAAGCATATGCTGCATCAATGAAAGTACAAAATCACAAAAGCATATTAACAATGTCTTAGTAAAATATTTTCTGATTTAACGACACCTAATAAGATAAATGTTCTCTCAGATAATAAGAATGCTATCCAGCATATCCACAAAAAGGATGGCTATCCAGGATGCCTGCCTTAAGAATCTTAATTTCCATCATAATAAAAGAGGGTTTGCACCATAAAACTTATTACCTCTTAAATAAGATGATCTATGTGAGAATCAGATTACTTTACAATGATTAAGAATTTATCCCTATGTGCAAAAGCTTACAGAAATTAATATATGTTCTGTTCAGGCAGAATTGAAAATGATCTTCAGAACTTAAAGAACGGGGCTGATAGGCGGGAAGTATTTGACTCGCTTTGTTTCATAGTCTGTTGGCTTGTCTGGAAGGAGAGGAATGCAAGAGTGTTCGATCAGCGATCATGCTTGTCGACACAGCTATTTGGAGGAATCAAGGAGGAGCTCATGATCTGGAAGGAAGCAGGCCTGTTTCTTTTTCAGGATGAGTAGCTTGTAATCTGTGGGGTTTCCTGTGTTTCTTCTGTTTTCGACAGCATCCTGTCGATGTACAGTTGCCAATATGTACAGTTCGTGTTTCCTTTTCTCCCAAAGCTTAATACAATTGGTTGGCCTCCAACCCGGCTACAAAAATCTTCAGAACTTAACTCAGTGAAACTGACACACAAAGAACGAAAGAAATTTCCCAATCAGGGGAACAGATATGAACACACTTGGTGAAATTGACTCACAAAGAACAAAACGAAATTTCTCAATCAGTGAGAACAAGTAAGAAAACTCTCAGGATTATCCACTCAGCGCTAGATGTTTCCTTCAAATTCTATCATCTTCAGTTTGTTATGTGAAGGACAACGACTGATCACAAAGTAGTGGTCCATGAGCTTACTATGCCACATAGCAGCTGACACTTGTCAAACAAAGCTTAGTCAGTTGCTGCTACTTCTAGCCTTCCTTCGCATATTTAAAGCAAGACTTTACACAACTTAGCCAAGAAAAGAGACTGACAGCAAATCGGAGAGTAAGAGATAGCATCTTATGCATGGCAGCCTCTGTCATGGCCTCTTTTGCTCTGAAACCATCTCCATCTCCATTTTTGGAACAGACCCGGGTACAAGCCATCCAACCATCATCAAGGCCATCGTTGTTCAGAGTAATGGCCAAAAAAGCAAAGAAGATCCAGACTTCTCAGCCTTTTGGTTAGTACATGCTACAGAATTTTGCACTGGAAAAACTGTAAAGAGGTTAAACCTCAAGTTAGTAGCTGAATTGCCCCTTGTTTCATGCATGTACAAGCACACCATTCTTTTCAGTGGCTCAAATTATTTCTGAAATCAAGAGAACTAGTACTGATCTAATGCATGACACTATGTTCATAGTACTATCCTTGTTTATGAACATATGCAATGTTAACATGTAGGACCTGGAGGAGGATTGAACCTGAAGGACGGTGTTGACGCATCTGGAAGGCCAATCAAGGTCAGGGCTGAGATTGAAAACAAAATTAGAGAAAAATAAACAACAACAATAATATTTGCTCATAACTGCATTTTTTTTCCATTGTAATCAGGGGAAAGGGGTATACCAGTTTGCCAGCAAGTATGGAGCAAATGTTGATGGGTACAGGTAAAACATTCATCCAAATAGAAGAAGAAAAGGCATAACATTCATAACTCACATATTTCCTTCAATTTTCATAATGAATATCTTCTCTCTTTATTGTAGTCCAATATATAATCCAGAGGAATGGTCTCCAAGTGGTGATGTTTATACTGGAGGTAAGCACAGAAGACAACCATCCCAACAGACCAAACAAATTTTAGTGCTCACCACTACTTAAAAAATATCAGACGAATCATTTTCCGAAGCACATATAACTTTCATCCCTTGATTTATGCAGGAAAGACAGGGTTGTTGCTCTGGGCAGTCACTCTTGCTGGAATTCTGCTGGCTGGTGCTCTTCTTGTCTACAATACTAGTGCCTTAGCTTCTTGAAGCTTGTTTTGCAGCAAACCAAACTATTGTAGTGCCATGCAAGGTTTACATATTCTAGAATGGATCTGTGTACAGCTATGTTCCTAGAATTAACTACTGAGTGAATAAAACTATATAAATAAGTAATGTTCTTATGTGTTGGTGCAATAATATAGAAAATCAATAAGGAGAGGAAACATATGGGTACAGTTAAAATGGTGCTGCATGAGGTTCACAAAAACTGACTAAAAGAATATCTGACTGAACATAAATGAGTAGCGAAAAAATGCATATGTAGCTCAATACAGAGCACAGTTGATAAGAGAACTGAAAAGCTCATTCACTCTGTACACATCTCCAGTTAATGCTCAGTATTGCATTGCATACAGCTCTAGAATTTTACAAAAGAATCAATGAAATTTGCATCATAAAGACTTGTACATCAGCACAAGTACAAAAGAAAACAAGAAAAGAAGAGAGTTTTCTCCCAACTGTACCAAAATAATCTCACTACATTGTAGGACACTCATATATGGTGTTACAGTACTAGGATAGCAGTGCATCTAAACATTTTTGTTAATTGGACACTCACCCTATTCAGTTGCTTGAAGCCACTAGTTTGACCAGCACTCCATTATCATGGAACTTCAATTTTGACATCTACATATTCCTCATTCACATCCTGGGATTCTGCATGGCAGGATTCCTCAACTTCTTCGATGCACCCTAAATTGCAGGATGCATCAGAGAGCTTCAGTTCAGGCTGTGATAAATCATCAGTATTCGCACTTTGCAGATGACCTTGATGCAACTGCAAAGCACTCTCTAGGTGCCACAGGACTTCACCAATCGAAGGCCGGCTCCTCCCTTCATCTGCAAGGCATTTTTCGGCTATCTCACTGAATTTCCTGATGGACTCCAGTGTGTAATTTCCTTCTAACCGAGGGTCGATTATGGTCTCAAGTAACTTCTGCTTTTGCCACTTGAGAGCCCACTCAGCAAGGTTTATCTGATCTCTTGGCAAGGCCGGGTTTATGACTGGCCGAGCACATAGAACTTCAAACAGCACAACACCAAAAGAGTACACATCTGAACTTTGGGTTAACTGCTGCCTCCGATAATATTCTGGATCAAGGTAACCGAAACTCCCCTTAACAGCAGTACTAACATGAGTATGATCTAAAGGTGGACCATCTTTCGAGATACCAAAATCTGCCATCTTTGCAACAAAGTTGTCATCCAACAAGATATTAGTAGTCTTGACATCCCTGTGGATTATACCCCTGTCAAGTCCAGTGTGAAGGTAGTGAAGCCCCCGGGCTGCGCCGATACATATTTCAAGCCTCTGCTTCCATGCAAGAGCAGGAAGGTCAGTTCCATAAAGGTGGCTCCTCAAGGTACCATTTGCCATGTGCTCATAAACTAAGATCATCTCATTTTGCTCATCACAGTAGCCAATCAAGGACACGAGGTGCCGGTGTCGCAGCCTTGAGAGGATCTCGATCTCAGTTTCAAACTCCTTCACACCCTGCTGAGACTCTGGATGCCCCCTCTTGATTGCCACCAGCTTGCCATCTTCCATTTCTCCCTTGTAGACCTTGCCGAAACCACCAACTCCGATCACCAAGGAATCATCAAAGTTCATGGTGGCTTCTCTGATTTCTGCAACGGTGAACTGCCTTCCCATCCGGTTGCTCCCAAACGTACCTGCTGCATGAAGAGTTGGGGAGCGGGAATTTGTAGCAGGTGCTGTGGCACCATGGAGCACAAGTGGCCTCCAACCTGGTGGATTATCCTTGGTTTTGTTAGCTGAAGTCTTCTTCTTCCGTCGCAGATAGAAATATAGAAAAATAACACCAACAATTGACATAAAAATCACCAAACCAGCAGCTGCACCAATTAGTACCCACTTGGGGCTCCGTTTTGGTTTCCCCATGCCACTGTTGAAACCCCCAATTCTCACAGTTGGATGAGCAAGATTCCCATTCCGACTGACCTTAAAGATCTCCATGCCATTCAGAAGTGCATCGGTAGCTGCAGGACCTGCTGAGGACTCAGATCCCAACTGAACCCAAAGAGTGTCCATCTGCGGTGAGGCGGCATCAAGGAAATCCTCATGAAAAGCCTTGTTCTTCCCACCGGCTTTCGCAAACACATCGTAGTTCTCAGCAGCAGTCTTGTTGTTTATGTAAATCTTGAACTTGCGCTGCTCCGCCTTGTCATACTCCAGCTCACAGAAATGCAGCCGGACCAAGTAATCGAAATCAGGGTCAACATTAAAGCTCCAGGACACATTGAATTTCTTGTCCATGACAGAACTCTCCGTCGTCACCCTGGCAGTTTCATAGAGCCTCAAAGGCGCCGATGTAGAATCATCACTTGACACATAGCTTATGTTGGAAGAATTGGAGATGGCGCGCGCAGCACTCATAGAGAATATGAAATTCTCATCTGAATCCCACTTCCTCCACAAACCAGGATCCTCCTTACTCTCTATCTTGCCACACCCCACACAAATCCTATACATTGTCTCGACCGCGCTGTCCCCGAGACTGAAAGGGCCCTTCAAGCCATAGCCACCAACCTTGTTAACCGAATCAAAAACCGAGTTGCCAGACACAGGCACAATCTCCATGGCGTTGATGAAGGCGAACGATTCGGAGTCGGGGGAGAACTCAATCTCCAAGTTACTGGAGGTGACATTGAGAAGATACTCCTTCACAATGGCGCGGCCGGTGGAGTTGATCTTGGAGTTCCTCAGGTAGATCTCTGCAGGGACATTGAACTTGGAGACCAGCTTCAGGCCATTTGCTGAAACATCAAAGAGAGATTCTTTGGTGCTGAAATTGGTGGGTGGCTGACTGAAATGGAGCCGGAGAAAGTAGCTCCCGGCGGCGGCGACCACGAACTTGTAGCTCGAGGATGCATTGAAGATCCGGGCATTCTTGTACAAATCTCCATATGTCTCTTTCCCATCAGCATCTGGAGCTGTGGCAACTGTTCCTGGCAAGCTGAGTGTGAAGTTCTTGGGAGATGAATCCCCAATCCATCTCCTGCCATCGACATCGGTGGTGGAATCCGAGCCACAGTTGATCAAGATCGGCTTGGATTGTGCTCCTCTCACATCCTCCAAAATCGAGAGTAGAACAAGAATCAACAGCAACCAAGCGAAAGATTCCATCTTCATCTTGAGCAATCCTCGATAACCTCCGGCGCCGCAATTCTTGGGAGGACTATTAAACCCTAGCTGAATCACCAAAGATTTGTTTCTCCTTGATGTGTAGAAATCCAAACCTGCGAGCGGCGATGAACCCGGAGTCGTTAATCACGAGAGCGGAAAGGCAATAGAACAGATTAAGAACAGGGAAGAACATGACAGGTGAAAACAAATCCTGAAATCGAAGAAGAATGGAGAAATGGGAAGATTTCAGGTTCTTGGTTCCAACTCACCTATCGGTTCTCGATTGAAAATCCTGAATATGATCACGCCAAGCAGCCGAACCAAAACCAAGAAACCTCCAAACCCGTAAATACAAGAGGAGCCAGCGAAGAACTGAAGAGTGTCAGTTTAGCTTCAGACTTGAGAGAGACCTGAAGAACTGAAGAACAAATACTCCTACAACTAGAATGCTACTGCTGCAAGGAAGCATTAATAAATTCAGCAATGTGATGCAGGAGCTGATTGATTGGATTTGGGAGGAAGAGGGGAGGCAGACAGGGAGAGATATCCGCAGGAGGAAATGGGGATTGCGATTCTGCTAGATATGCAGCGACCTCCCACATGAGCACCCAGGCGTGGGCTGTCTGCTGCTGCAGCTGCTGCTGCCACTGTCCATGACGAGCAAAGAAAGCTGGCTGATGCAAATGCAGGCTCTGGGACCGGGCAATCAATCAATCAATCATCACAAGCTAGCTATAGCAAGCGTGATCAGATCAGAGTTGCCAATCTGCTGTCTGAATACGATCCAGCTTGATCTCATTACAGCTCAATCATCACGCAGGCTCTGGCCCTTTTCTGATCAGAATTCAGAAGAAAACAATCAGATGAGTTCCAGAGAAAGAGAGGAAAAGAAAATGGAGCGAATTCTGGGGGAGCACATGCCGGTGTCTCTGCACCGAATGGACGCTAGCGCCAACAGTGGGATTTCAGTCGGCGTCTGAATCTGATTAATATAGATGATTTTCTTTTTAGGGGAGATGCACCTGCAGATGCAGCTCAGCAGCTGTACTGTGCTAGCGAGCCATAAATGCTGTAGCATTCGTCACTCACTGTCAGTGTAATGTGCATGTATAATGGGAGAAATTTTCAGAGAATTAGTAGTATGATCTGATGGGGGGACACGGGGTCGTGGGTGATTGATTAGATTATGGTTTTAGATACTAGACCCGCGCAATATATTTTTCACATATAATAACATATATATTTTTATATTTTATTATTAAAATATATTAAAATAGTAACATAATTTTAAATTCTACCGAACTAACCAATGTATAATATTCATATTATATTTTCTATATGTCATAGTTATTAATTATTTTTAATTTTAAATTTTAGTTATTTCTAAGTTGTATTCTTATATAGACTCTAGACTTCTCTTCTAATATTTTTTATTTTTTTCAAAGTTTTGTTATTTATAAATTTTGTTCCTATATGGATTCTAAACCCTTCTTTTAATATTTATTGTTTTTTAAATGTTAAATTTTCGTTATTTCGAAATTATATTTTTGTATGACTAAATTATACTTTTAATTTTTCTTGTTTTTAAATTCTGATTTTAATTAGTTCTAAATTTCTAGATTCTTCTTTCAATATCTTTTATTTTTTAATTTTAAATTTGTGTTATTTCTAATTGTATTTCTATATGGACTCTAGACTCTTCTTTCAATATTTCTCATTTTTTAATTTTGATTTTCAGTTATTTCTAAATTATATTCACTCTATACTTTTCTTTTAATTTTTTTTAATTTTGAATTCAAGTTATTTCTAAATTATACTCATATATAGACTCTAACCTCTACTTTTGAATTTATTATTTTTTAATTTCGAATTTCAATTAGTACTAAATTGTATATCCATATGGACTCTAGTCTGCTCTTTCAATATTATTTTTTTGTTTAGAATTTAAGTTATTTCTAAACATCTATTTTTAAATTTATTATTTTCTTAATTCCGAATTTCACTTAGGACTAAATTGTATACCGTATGGATTGTCTGCTCTTTCGATATTTTTTAATTCCATATTTTTTATTTCTAATTGTATTTTTATATGGACCCTATATTCATCTTTCAGTATTCATTATTTTTTTAATTTCGAATTTCAGTTACTTATAACTTGTACTCCTATATGGACTCTAAACTCCTATTCCAATATTCTTTGTTTTAATTTCAAATTTTAGTTATTCTAAATTGTATTTTTATATGTACTTTAAACTTTAGTTTTAATTTTCTTATTTTTTAATTCCGAATTTCAATTAGTTATAAATTGTATACCTGTATGAACTCTGGTCTCTTCTTTCAATATTCCTTATTTTCTAATTTCGAATTTTAGCTATTTTAAAATTGTATTTCAACATGAACTCTATTTTTTCGATTAATATGAAAATTCTAGATCATGAGAATAAACGTGAAAGTTTTTTTTATTCCTTTAATAAGTTAATAGATAGACTGCAGGAGTATGGACAGAGATCTATCCATGTTACTACTGTTAGAAGTGTGTCAGGTTACAGTAGACAAGTACAGAGGTGTACGCTGCTACACTGCTACTGATGCTGATTAGCTGGATTCTGGATTCTGTCTCAACTCTTAAGTAGGAGCAGTAGTAATTACAGATCTTGTCTGAAGCACTCCCTCCGTTACTATACTTACAACTTGTTTATCTCATTATCTGTCAGTTGTTGCTTCAGACTATGGTCGCTGTTTTTATCAACAAATTTATGAATACTACCCCGTACTAATATTCTAGTAGTATAATACTCCTATCTATTTATTTCACAGCATTGTTAATACTAGCCAGCAAACATGGTAAAATGCAATCTTTTTGTTTCAATATAAATGCAACTTAATACAAATATGATATATTCTATGATTATGAATCTAGACAAACTCTGTTTAGATTCGTAATCTTTTAAAATATGTCATATATATATATATTAGATTATATTTATATTGGGATAGAGAGAATACCAGTACTAAATCGGTAGTACCAGTAAAATTGCAGTTTTTATTAGCATCACCGACAGAAAGGAGGACAAGGAATCCCGCTGCAGAAAAGAAGGCAAGCTGGTTTGCACCTGCATGTGGCGACGGATGCGGCGGACGCGACGCGTGGACAACCAGACGCGAGATGCCCGCTCGCCGCCGCGTACGCGCCACGCCACGCCGGGGGCGCCGCGCGCGTGTGTTCGTGCGTGCGCGCGCGCGCCACGGCGCGCCAGGGTGTCGCGATTTTGGCTAGCGTCCAACTCGCAGCAAGGAAAGGCTGGTGCATCTCTTCCTTGAGCTGGCTTGACAGGGCAAAAGATAGGCGAAAGGAATTAAAAGGTCCTTTTTTGAGAAAAAAAAAAGAAGAAATAGAGGATTATTAAAGCTTACAGATCGATGCAACTACTAACAATCTGTCGTCGTTCAAAAAAAGATAGAAAAAGAGAGAAAAATGCTGCATCTTATTTGATTAATTGTTCAGAGAAATTGCAAGCATAAATAGCATACTCTTTTGCTACTCGCTACTGGCAAGCTTGCTTTTGCCTATTGCTTTGTCAGGTTGAACGTTGGGTTTGACACATCAATTTTCAGCTGGCACTCTCTTTTCCTCTACAAAAAAGTTCAATCTTTTGTACAAATCGTCTTGGACTCTTGTTGCCTTCGTGGGCCATACTGGGCCCAATTCAAAGTTTGTCTGCCGATCTGTAGGCCGTGGCCCAACCAGGCATTTCGTGATCTGATGGAGCCATTTGGATCATGAGGCTACACATTATCTGATCATACCATATATGTGCAGCCCCAACTGGATAGGACATATCTGCTGCTTGCAACATCAGCTGAGGTTAATTTAACTCCTTGACAGATTGCTCAAGATACGCTAATTTCCCAGCTTTTGTTTGGATGCAAGCTAAGATAGTTATCCTATGTCATCAGCTCATTGTCTCTTTCTGAATGTCCTGTACTCTTGTAGCTGTGTTGCCATGGAAATCAGCCATTTGGCATGAAAAGAAGCCATCAAGGGGTTCAGATCAATCCAAAAACAATGGTAACAACGACCAGAGATTATATGTATTGTTGTACCTAGATATAATACGGATTAGGCCCTCTTATCAGATAATTTGTAAGGGAAGACCACTCATTAATCATGATGATGAGCAGGTCTTCTGGGAAGAAGAATTTTGTCCGTACCGATGGCAGCGTGTGTTGGACAATGTGGCGTAAGAAGAGTAAACTGGCGTTGAACTGTTGAATTGAACCAATCTGCATGCCGTTTCTGACAGCCAAACGGTATGCCATTTGGAGCACAGGTGGTTTTAGATTTTGCATTAGTACAGCTAGAGAATGTATGCTAGACTGCAGGACAGTTTCGACATGCCACTTATGCAAATCATGTAACTCTTGAGATATGAACGAAAGGTATGGCAATCAAAACTGGTTTGTCACCTGTTGCAAGTTTCAGAAAAGAAAGAGTCAAAGAGCATGTATTGTTTCAGATAAAAATAAACACTTCGATATAAACTTGAAATTAGATCAGACGCCAGTTTAACATGTAAACATCGATGTCAGTTTTCACCGAAGCACAAGAATGCAGTTGGAAACGTACTACAAAACTTACAGTAAATGTAAATATACACAAAAGTGTTCGTGAGATTCAGTACTTTATACCATAAAATTCAGCGTGCTTATCCACTGCTGTCGGTAACATCAGCCGGAAAAACGCCGGTAAGTAAACATCCTGTAGCAAAACGACAACCACAAATCGAGATTAGAAGTCTGTGACGTCCAGCGTAGACATGTAAATTAACCCGGCCGTCTCGCCATTGGACGAGCGTGTGGACTGCCGCCCTTCAATTCCAGCATTAATATTTCCTATGTCATCATCTTTCTTCCCGGTCCCTTTCTCCTCGACGAAGCACACAAACAATGATGCAATGTGTTGGGTGCACCTAATGCGTACATATATATAACCATAAGGTTGTACTCACCTAGTTGCAGACTTGTAGCTGATAGCAAGAGAAATCCTTCTCCATTGTCACTGTGTCAGTTTGTGTGTTTGGCACTAGCTGCTGTTGGTGTCTACAGAGATGCAGGGGTACACGAAGACGGGTGGCGAGATATGGGACATGGAGGAGAGCCAGAGCCCGCGCATGGGGAGCGTCATCCTCGGCGTCGACGGTGGCGCCAGCAACACCGTCTGCGTCTGCATCCCGGCGGCCATGCCCTTCGCCGACCCGCTCCCCGTCCTCTCCCGCGCCGTCGCCGGCTGCTCCAATCACAACTCTGTTGGAGGTATCATCCCATCTGCATGCCAGGAATGATACACACTCCTGTATAAGTTTCTGTGGCCACAAAATTATTCAAAATTTCAGTGCTACATGGTTTTCATAGAATCATAGTTATGCACATGGTGACGATATGTAGACAAGTAGTAGAAATGTGTTGAAAACTACGCCAAAAATCAGAACTTGTCCTTTTTTCGCTTTGATATGTTCAGAAGACAGGGCAAGGGAGACACTGGAAAGAGTAATGGCTCAAGCTCTTCTCAAAGCACGCCGGAGAAGATCAAATGTATGTGCTGTCTGCCTTGCTGTGGCTGGTGTCAATCACCAAATTGATCAACAAAGAATGCTGGACTGGCTGAGGTTTGTCCTACTTATTATTCAGTTAACAGAACAGGAAAATGTAGCATCTATTCACAAAAACTTATTGCAGCAAATCCTATTGTTTTCTAGGGAGATATTCCCAAGCCATGTCAAACTGTTCGTAGAGAACGATGCGGTAGCAGCATTAGCAAGTGGAACCATGGGAAAGCTCCATGGATGTGTGCTGATTGCAGGAACTGGCACTATAGCCTATGGTTTCACCAGAGATGGCAGAGAAGCTCGAGCAGCAGGTGCAGGACCAGTTCTGGGTGACTGGGGCAGGTCAGTAACCAGTTTCAGTACATTGATATAGCTCAAAAGTTTGCATTTTAAAAAAGTTTGTCTGTGTGAAGCTAATTCATACTCATTGTGTCTGCCATGAGTTGATTTCAGTAATCAGTTCAGCGGCAATTACTGATTCTAGCTATGTGGCATATGCAGTGCATATGGGATTTCAGCACAGGCATTGACAGCAGTAGTGAGGGCTTATGATGGTCGTGGTCCTGAAACAGTGCTTACAAACAACATCCTTGACTTCCTTAGACTCGCATCACCAGATGAATTGATAGGGTAATCCTTTAGTTCACTCAATTGTTGGTTTTACTTCAAGTGAAAAGAACATACTTCACAAATACTAGTAAATGAATAGTTTGTTGTCAAATAGGGTTGATGAAATTAACATGTGAAGAATTTGGTCAGCGTTTAGCAAGTTCAAATGTTTGTATGACATTTCTTTCACATAATGAGAATTAAACAGTAAAATATCACATGAAAAAAATATTGCAGCAAATGAATCACCAAGCATAAGTGCTAGCATTTACTTACCTGATTATTTCTTCACACAACAGCTGGACATATGAAGACCAATCTTGGGCGCGAATAGCTGACCTTCTTCCAGTTGTGGTAGAATCTGCTGAAGCTGGTGATGAAGTAGCAAACAAGATCTTGCACAATTCAGTTGGTGAACTAGCTTCCAGTGTCAAGGCTGTAGTGCAAAGACTTGAATTGAGCGGTGAAGGTGAGATATGGATTTCTTTCTAACTGAAATGCATAACGGGCCTGTCACAAAAATCATACAGTAACCTCAGATATAAAAACAGCAGATGACAAAAATTAGTGCTCATAAAAAATAAATAATACTTCAAATTTCTGTATTGGCTTTACCTCAAGAAAACTTGTTACAAGATGCTTATGCTTCTGCAGATGGAAAAGACCATTTTCCTCTTGTCATGGTTGGTAAAGTTCTCATGGCAAACAAGAGATGGGACATTGGAAAGGAAGTGATAGATTGTGTTGCCAAAACTTATCCAGGAGCCTATCCGATACACCCCAAGGTGAGTACAAATGCAGAATTACACCAATAGTTTGCCTTTGAGCACAATGACCACTACAAGATATATTCTTCAGATTCTGCCATCTTCAATAATTAAGTGAGTAAAATTTAAGATAGATTCAAATAGAAAAGGAAGAAATTCAGCTATGTTACATATCTTTCGTATTCTATGACAAAAAGTGTAAATTGATCTTCATCAGCTTATATTTGCTTTACCTGCAGGTGGAACCAGCTGTTGGTGCAGCACTGTTGGCATGGAATGCTGTAGCAAGTGAATTAGACGGTAGTCCTAGGACTGTTGCCTAGAATGTGATCTCCTATAATATTCTTGTATATTACATTAGTGTTTTGCATTTGTTGCACCAAGTTGCTTTGAATATGTTGTAATTGTTTCAAGAAGCACCATTATGATAAAGATAAAGAAACTAGTGTAACCAGAAGAAGAATTTTGCTCCAAATGAAATTTTCAATTTATCAACTAAACTTTAGCAGGAAGCATGCACAGTCAGCGCAAGATTATGAACATTTAGGTGCAATAAGAAATGCCACATCACCTACTATGCAGTTGAAATGTTGAATATTGCTCGATCAAAACTGCAAAATGATAAACAAAATTTGCATGTCAACATAGTCTAGGAATCCCAACTTTCCCTTTGCAGTTCACAAAAAACTGCACACTTTATAGTGAAATTTATTCCTCAGTAAAACCTTCAACTGCATCATGAGCATGAGGCTACCTGACAATTTAGGCCACTGGACACGCCAGCTAGCAACAACACAATTGAAGTTGAAGTTTCAAAAAATTGCAACTTCAGTTTCGAAATTATCGAGGAATTACAAAAATTAGTTTGAATTTGCCTCCTAAACAATCAGCAAATATTGTATTTAGAATTTACCCAAAAAATAAGGAAAGAATTACTTACTTTGAAGCTGTGAATTCTTACAATATGATGTATGTGTAGTATACGACTAAGAGCAACATCATTTCTATACAGGCTGCAGGCAAAAATGCTATCACCCTCACCAATTACAAACTAAACATACCGTAATCAGTACATCAGATGGCTATTCAGTATTAACTTCTATATACACCATTAAGGTGAAAACCTACAAAACCATCTGTGGAGTGAGGCAGTGAGCTTCCACGACATTACTGCACCCATCAACCACATGATGTCTAGACTTTAGACACACATTACTATAAATCAGATACCTACGTGCGGTGCAACTGCCTTTAGCCTAGAGGTCCAAAATTGAGTCTGACAAATCCCCTTGATTTCACACTGATTGCATATTCGCTGGGTCGATTTGCTCATGGAGAGATTTCAGATGCTTGAAACATGGCTCCTCCACCGTGGCATCAATTATCTTACTAGCAACCCCTAAAGCTTTTGTCAACTAAATATTGCTAAATTATCTGTAAAAATATCAAGGGTAAATCAATAGTAAGCACTTGTTAATGCCTGTCATAAACAGTAATTTTGTAGTAAAAACATAAATATTACTAAATATTAGACAAGTTTGTTTGGGACTTAAGGTCAAGAGTCCTAAGACCAAGAATACCACGATACATCTTCCTGATGTTTTAACAACGGAATGATGATAAATTGTCTATATCAAACAATACGTAAAGTATGGGGATTGTTTCCAAGTGGAGACTAGAGAATGTGGTTACGATTAACTGCTTTAACCACTCCCCAGTCCTGCACGTATGCTAAAACGGATACTAATGATGGATAACAAAGACCATCTTACCTAGCTGCTCCAACTTATGATGTATCTTGTAAGTCCTCTTTTTGTTTACTTCTTAAACCTGCAACAAGCTTGCATGTCTTCAAGAAAGCATCTAGCAACTGCACACAACATCAATTATGAATTATATTACTCTTGTGAATATAAATGATTTATTATAAGGTATATACATAAATGGAAGCATATTAACATTAATGTTCTGAATATATAAACTTTAATAGCTAAAAGTAGTCAAAGCAAGTAAATTGCAAGTAAAGAAGCACCAATGCCAAAGGAGTAAAAATTTAAATGATTCAGACCATGGAAGAATAGAAATTTAGAATTAGTCACATGGAAATTTAACTCACCCCAGGATATTGCTGAAATACTGGAGAGTAATGCTCGAGAGTTACGTATATCTTTTGAACAAGACTTAAGAGTGTATTAACCTTGTTTCCTAAAACATCAACCTGAATCAAATAAAATCAATTAAAGATTTT
The DNA here is from genome assembly GCA_008326285.1 of Oryza officinalis. Lineage (NCBI taxonomy): Eukaryota > Viridiplantae > Streptophyta > Magnoliopsida > Poales > Poaceae > Oryza > Oryza officinalis. The sequence continues at coordinate 13,792,441 of BDMV01000003.1, read as the reverse complement.
ATAATATTAACTTAGAATGACAAAGTGTCATTGCAATCAATTGGAAGCACACTCAAACAAAGCCTATTGTTAAACAGAAACCGAGTCTTTAGAATGGTCACAGAAAGATCACTGCCATGTAGACATCAGAGTTATGTACGAAAAAGGGAACAATCTGAGATAACAATAATCAGACTAAAAGAAAGAGCAAGGCACAGAAGGAATCTAATTAAGAGGCACATAAAAGATTACTGCATTTAGCTGACAAACAAAGAGGCATGAGCATGCAGTGTAAAGCTTTTTGCATGTATTCATTGATCATTACAATCAATAAAGTCATTTTGTATAGAACTATATAGTCAAGAAAATGAAACACAAAGAATTACAATTTTTGAAACTTTTATTGACTCCTGATTTAAAAAAAAGCACATGTTAGTAAATATTAGGAAAGAAATACCTCAGCTTCAGCTCTTCGGAGTTCAGAACGTCTTGTGTCTAGCATTTGCTTATACCAAAGGCCCTTCTTTGTTAGCACAAGTGCCTGCTGTACCATATGCTTGCATTGATCACCCAGAGTTTCAGGCCTGAATTCAACAATACTCATATTAGTTTGTGCTAGCACGAGACTATGATTTATATATTGAAGCAATCCCATATCACAAGTTGCAGTCATAATAAGGATTTTATAGGCATTATTTTACAGCTAGTCTCCACAACCAATGACCTATATTTGGATCTTCAATAAAACCAGATCACTAAGCATAATATTATCATAAAGAAAGCCCTCTTGAGCTGTTTTACTATGTTCTGCATGAAAAAAGGGAACATTAGGGCCTAGGCAGCTCAGGAGATAGTAATTAGAAAGACTAAAAGAGAGATGGACATACCTTTTTTCACTTCCCTTCATATCCCCTGACATTTTATTTTCGATCTGCACAAATTCTTTTGACAAATCCATAATGGATACCAGAATGAATTCTAGTTGCTTTTCTTGCTCATTTTTACCTAGAATACCATTATAATCCAATTCGTTTGATTCAACTTCCTTCAAAGCAGTTGAGGCAATCTCTAAAGTTTGCTTCAGTTTGATGAGCTCCTCATACTCTGCATTATGCTCAGAAATGGCATATGATCTCCTAGGTGATACATGAGGCTCCATCTCGATATCACGGAGTATCATTTCCTCATTGTCTTGTTTGATTAACTCAGGATATTCCTGGCTATTTTGGATGCCGTGCCCCTTTTCCTGTATTGACAACTTCTCCTTTAAACTATGGTTTTCTTCATTAGCTAAACGTAACGCTGTCTCCTTTTCTGAGAGTGCAGCTTCAAGTGAAGTCACTTTTTCTTGAAAAGTAAGTGCAGTGTCCTGCAGGCTGTTCCTATAATCATCAAACATTTTTTCTGAAACAGTTTGATACACTTCTTCTCTAATAGTGCTTTGAACGTGTAGATCCTCATAGTCCCCTTTAATTTTGTGGAGCTGCCTTGAAAGTTTCTCCTCCAGTGATAATTGAAGTGACATTTTCCTGCTGGCATCAGAAACCTGGCGTGATAAATCCTTAATATCCTTCATCTTTTCTGCAAGCAAACCTCGAAGATTCTGGTTTGCATAGTATAGTGAATCAATTCTACTGGTCAATCTGCCCCTTTCCTCAAGTACCTCATTAGTGCTGCAAACTGTAGGTGCATTTATGGTATTCAAAATGATATGATCAACTCTTGAAATGATCTCAGGAACTTTCTTTCTTAAAGGCTCAAAATCAGGATCATACTTAAGAGCCAATGATCCCTTTTCCCGTTTGAATTTGAACAACTCTTCCGTTTTCTCTTGCAATGACAATTCATGTAGCCTTTTTAGTTTACTAATCTCAAATCTGAAGTACTTTATCATTTCTTCTCTATTCATACCCTTCAGATGCCGAAAGTCAGATTTTTCTGAAATAACTTCTCTGGGACATACAGATTTCTGAGTTGCGGAGCTGATGTTTTCCTCATTGGAAGATGGCGTGCTTTCTTCCCCTGATTTTTTTCCAAAGAATTTGTGTTTCCATCCGCTACTCCAGTTACCAAAATGTTCATGCTTGCTGTTCAAAATATGTGATTCTTCTTCTGAAGGTAAAAGCATATCGGCAATATCAATCAGTTCTTCACGGATAGCACCACACTGAACAACAGTTTCCTTCCAATTCTTTTTCAGAGTGTTCAGTATGGAACTTTGTTCATACAGCTTCCTCTCTAGCTCATCCTGAAGACTTTTAATGCAATCTCTGATCATAATGCTGGTGACCTCTAATTGCATCTCATGTTCCCACTGGAGATCATGAATTGAAGCACTGAACAAGCTCAGCATTTCCTTGATTTGCCGGAACACCACAACCAGAAGTAGCTTCAAGCTACTGAAGCCCTCATATATCTCAACAAGCTTCCCATGGTGACACACCATAGGATATGAACCATTTGTATCACCGTCATGGATCAAGCTATGACTTTTCAGGAACCTTACATCCTCCTTGAGCTTATTGAGGTGCTGTTCAATCTCCAGTTTCATCAAATCTAAGTACTCTGTGTAATTAATTTCTACATTTGCATCCAACAGGTGTTGATGCAGCCGTGACATTACAGTTGCAAATGCCTCAAAGTTTCTCCCGATATCACAGCTGCGATGGTAGGACAACAACCATGGTGGTGGCACTTCCAAATCGTTGAACTTTTCAGCCTCGCTGTTAAACTCACTAATGGAAGACCTTCTGTCAACCAATGGCCCGCTGAATAAGGACAGATCATTGTGAGCAGTACATCGCGACTGGCAAGTAGAGGCTGGTATGATCATTCTACCAATAAATGGGTCCATTCTTTCATCCAAAACCTGCAACATTTTCGAAGATTTAAGATTTGGTATAAAATAGATATTTTAAATTTGATGAAACAAACTTAGCACATGTTTACGAGAACAATAAATGCGGTTTCGTCGGAAACGAGAGCGATAATCATGGTCACACAGGCATTTGTGGTGACCGAACACAAACGATGGGGTCCTAGAAGACTATCAGATATGAAATTCGCTATACTGATGGGCAGAGTAGAAGTTCAGAGCAGCTGAGCTCCAGAGAAGTACGCAAAGTAAGTAACAGGCGACGCTAACAATAGCAGAGAACACAAGCCCTACATAGAAAAACTAGATACTCCACTCCGTTCTATTCGTTGCAGACACCAAACAAACCGCGGTAAAAATGCGGGAAATAACCGCAGCTCACGGTGCGGTGAAGCAGAGTAACGGCAGTTTCGGTTCACTCTGCTCATGCCCATCCCAAACTCAGAACTCCCCACAAACCAACGAGCAGATTCGCCCACCTCGATACCAAAACTCCTTACCGCAATCCATGCGAAGGCGAAGCACCCCCAAAACCACACTCCGCATCACATCACAACCCAGCCGCAACGCAACCCCCGAATCGCACCAAGCGGCTCAAACCCTCAGAGGAATCAACTCATAAAATATACAGTGAGCGCAAACGCAGTAATAAACTTACCGTCTGGATCCCCGCCATGGGCGGGAGCCGCCTGAGCTGAGCTCCCCCCTCGCCGCCGACTCGCCGTACCCGTGGGCTCGCGCTCTCCTGTCTCTGCCTGTCTCCTCCCTCTGCAAATCGTCGGCCGCGCGCACAGCAGCCTACGGTTTGGGGATAAGGGCAGAGGTAGCGGCGGTGGAGGGGATCGCGCGTGGCGGTGAATCGCAAGGAGGCGGTAAATTTGGCTGGGCTTGGAGCAGCAGCGATCGCGACGAGGAAGACGACGCGATGAACTCGCACGCAGCCAAGCGGGTGGACGAGTCACCTCGCAGTGGCAAGGCAGGGGTAAAAGAGTAATAATAATAATAAATGAATGAATATGAATAAATAAATTGGCCGCGCGCGTTGGGAGGCGGAGAGCGCGGGGCTGCGCGGGTAGACCGGTCTCGAGCGGCGTCCGGCGCCACTGAGCGGTGGGTCCCACGTTGACCCGGGCCCACTCGTCGGTGGAGTAGTTGGAGCGATGGGTATGGTGTGAGTCAGAGCGGGGCCCAGGAGTCGGCGGGTGGAAGCGGGCATCGGGTGTGCTGAGCTGGATGGGTGAGGGAGATGCGGTGTGGAGTGGAGTGGGGGCGCGCGAGCGTGGAGATTCGTGCGGCGTTTGAGGGTGGCCGTTGGATCGGCCGGGCACAGCTGGTGACCTGGTTGGCTGCTGTTTCCGTGGCGTTTTTGGGATTGGAGTTGGATCTTCCTCTACGCTACGGGAAAATTTCTGCAGGAATTGAGTTGCGCTTCTCAAGATATCTATACGTTTGATATAGTTAGTAACCACTAACAATTATTAAAAACTAAAACTTAACATACAAATATATCATCTCATCACTCACTAGCAATTAGCATCTAAATTTCATACAAGCATGACACATCATCTTCTCCTTATATTATTTTTACAACATTTCAACATTTATCATTAGCATATTAAATTTCATATAAGCATGACACATCATTTTCTTTTCACATTATTTTCACAATATTTTAATATTTATCATCTGTACAATATTTCATATATATCCATCTATGAATTTCGCAGCAAAACACGGGGTATTAACTAGTTCATGTGATATTTTGTCCCAAGGACACCTAAACTATTTTCTCCGTTTTATTAACCAATGAGTACAATTTTTGAACTAAATTTTTAATGTTTAGACTGTAATGAACAAATATTTATGCTTATGTTTATGATGCAGCACACTTTGACAATACGGCATCTATTTAAGCACAAATAAGATACTACGATAAGTGTAGTACTCCCTTCATTTCATATAATAAGTCGTTTTGAATTTTTAAAGTTTTTTTAAAAGTTTGATCAAGTTTATAGAAAAATACAGTAACATTTATAACGTCAATTTAGTTTCATTACATCTAATATTGAATATATTTTGATAGTTTTTTTGTTTTGTGTTAAAAATATTACTACATTTTTCTATAAATTTAATCAAATCTAAAAATGTTTGACTTAAAAAAAATCAAAACGACTTATAATATAAAACGAAAATAGCATCTTTATCTTGATAGTACTATTTAGGAATGGAGTCAATAATAACGATATCTTTATCTTAGCAATTTATGTATGCGGGTTTCATCTATACATGGCTTTAGATGTATAGGCCCAGATTAATTATTTTCTTAAAAAGAAAATAGGGACTCCAGGGTTACTTCTACTATTACTGCATACCAACTGAGATATTGCTTGTGATTCCAGTATATATTTTGTAAATGAATGGAGGGAGCACTCGCCACTCATCCAGCAATTTGTAATAGAATTACGGGTTCAGTAGCCACATTTACTTAAAAAATAGTACAGGATTTGAATCTGATCTGTCGTAGATCGAGAGAAATAGCATTGTCCATACTGGCAGGTGAGACAAGGATAGCATCGCCAACCATGTGCCTTTGTTATTGCTAACATGGCCTACCATGGTCTTCATTCATCTAATGAATAATTACTCCCTTCGTTTCATATTATAAATCGTTTAACTTTTTTCTTAGTCAAATTTTTTAGGTTTGACTAAATTTGTAACAAAATATAGTAACATTTTCAATACAAAACAAACATTATATCAAAATATATTCAATGTTAAATTTAATGAAACTAATTTTGTGTCATAGATGTTGATAATTTTTTCTATAAATTTGATCAAACCTAAAAAATTTTAACTAAGAAAAAAGTCAAATGACTTATAATATGAAACGGAGGGAGTAGTATACTTTAAGATAGGAATTTCATCGATCTTTCTGGTTTTCCCCATTTCTCAAACAAATTTTCAAGTCTTATTGAAAACAAACACATTATTATGAGGATTTGAATCAAAGGGTCCTTTTTAATTCTTCACATAGATGGATATCTCTACTGCAAATCTGCCAGTGCCACACTCAACAAGATTTGCATGAAACTTGAGAAGAAACAGAAAGGGAAGCAGAAAAAGGTAACAGAACACCTGAAAACCTGCTGGAAGATCGGTTTCCCAGCTGCACAGCCTTTACAGATCATGGAATCCAGGAGATGTAGTGGCATCAGATGAAACAACAGCAAAAGGGAAAAGTGACAAAAAGGCAGCAAGTTGGATGGAGTAGTTACTAGTTGGCACTCGGAAGACAACAGAAACTGCTTTGCAAAAGATTGCAGGATATGAAGTATAAACATGAATGCAGAAATCATGCAAGATATTGAGGCTTCCATTTTCTCCGTAACAATTCTGCCTTCTAAATTCGGTTAGGGAGATGAAACTGACTGGGATAACATTGAGCAGAATAGTTTCTGTACATTTTTTATGGATGCTATAATACCCTAAGTAGAAGGCAGTGGTTTCTAACTGTAATTCTATCAGCACATACTGGCACGAAAATTTAGAAGACAATGGTCAGAGTTATTTCTCTTAAGTACCAATAACATAAAGTAAAAGAGAAGACAAGAGAAATAGGCCCCAACACTTCACATTTCATCATGCATGATGCCCATGAAAAGCTGGTATGATTTCACAATACTAAGTCAAAATTAGCATATGCTTCATTTTATTCACCATGTGAAGCAGAAGCTTATGAATAAGTTTGACAATTTTACAACGCAACGAGAATCATCCATTTTTCTGTTTTATGTTTCAACTCGCTGCAAAACAATCACAAAATCACAGCCCCTGGTTTTTACTTTTTAGTAACTTAGTAAACCTCAACGTGCCATTGTTTGTTCTTCTTGAGCTGCGACAGTTTCTGCTCCCAACTCTCACCTCTTTGCTCAGCTACTCTCTTGAGTGTGTCTTGGATCCCTGGCATCATACCCTTCAAACCACAAAAGTAGATATGTGCACCGCCATCCAAAAGTTTAAAAATTTCATCACTGTACTCTTCAATTTTGTCCTGAACATACATCTTGCCACCATTCTTATTCTTCTGTTCCCTGCTTAGTGCTTTATCATACCTGCAAAGTCAATGAAACTCAGGTTAGTACACAAAAGAATCAGTCAGCTACTCAGCTTTAACTTCAGTCAGGCATTTCACAACCAGCTCAATCAATGCAGAGCTAGACTACAGCTTTCTCAACTATGTCACTGAAATACTGAATAGGCTAGTATAAGATGTTAAGCAATAAGCATAAAAGGGTCCACAAACCTGAAATTGTCTGGATACTGCTGAAGGTAGTTTGTGAACTCTTCATCATAGAGAAGACTATCAGTGTTAGCAACACCGAGAAAGAGCCAAGCCAGACCACCAAACTTGAAACTTGGGACATCCTCCATGAACATACGACGTAGATAGCCACGATAGGGAGCAACACCAGTGCCAGTGGCAATCATGATATGGGTTGCATTTGGATCATCCTCAGGTAGAAGCATGATTTTGCCTGAGGGGCCTGCATGTGAAGAATAACTACCATAATATGCTTTAATGCTGAAACACCTAGTTCAGGACACAATAAAATGAAATCTAGCCTATGTGTTGAATTGACCAAACAAATTAAGTAAAACAAGAGAAGGATAAAAAGGTCATAACATTGAAGAGAAATATACTGTCTTCTTTATACTGTCCTTTTTCTCCAATTACAAGTTTAAGAAAGCTTATATGCTAATGCATCCTCTTTACATCCATTCATCCAAAAGACTTCACAAACAATATTGCCTAACAGGACTGAACTTCAGGGGAAGAAAAAGATGAAACCAGATCATCAGTTTAGAGGTTTACAAGCCATCAGAAAGAAACACCTTACCTGTGATCTGAACCTTGTCCCCTGGTTTTGAGTCGCACAGGAAATTACTGCAGATACCTTTCTTTGAGGGGTCTTCCTTTCCGGTTTCAGGATCATAATAAACAGCACGGCGAACACATAAACTGGCAGTCTTTCCATCAAAAGAATCACCATACCTAGTAGATGCAATAGAATAGAGCCGAACAGTATTTGGGAACCCAGGTTTCTTCGGGTTCTCTCCCTGGCAGCAAAATAAACATGAGTGCAAGGCTAGGAGAGCAACAAAGATATAGGATGAATGACTGCAATGTAATACAGGAAACTAAGTCAGGTAATTGGTAGGATGGAATATAGGTGCCAGATAGCAGAAATTAAATTTGGGTTGCCCGAAAGACCTACATATTTCACCTGATCACCTCTCTTGTTAGAAATAACTAACCAGTGGATACTATCAATTTTAACAGTATCCATAAGTCTCATTCTTATTTACAGTACTTATGGACCCAATGGCAAATTATTTGATAATGGGCAAAATAGGGTAAATTTGCAGAATACCATAGGACAGTCTTTCACTAGTAGACAAGAAGAGGACAAATCAAAGTAAAACAAAAAAAACAAAAAGAGAAAGAACTATGCATTGTGTTGAACAAGAATAGGTGCAAAATACTTACAGGAGGAATGACACCATAGCTTTGTCCTTCCCAATATGGAACATTGCCTCCATGATCAATGACAATATGGCATGTTTCACCAGGAGCTTTAGGGCCTACAAGTCTCTCGACTGAGACAATTGTGGCTGTGTAAGGTTCCTTTGGTTTGTATAAGTTAAGGGGTGGCTCCTTCACACTATCCAATTCCAGAGGTTTTACAGCAACTTTGCTTTTGCTTGCTTGTTGAACAGACATGGAAAAGATCTTGTTCATATGCCTTGATTTTAGGGCCTTGCTTTCCCATGCTAATGTGGTTCCAATCCATGATTTGCTGCAGAAGTTAACAGTATTGCTACCCTGAACATAAGAAGTCTTATGTTAAATACCAGATTACCAATATACCATATTGCATCAACTATAAAAATTCTCATGGAAGCAAAATAAGAGAGTTCACACTCAACCAAGAACAGTGCAACTATATGTGTTGCTACAATGTCCTCATCCTCCATTTCTCACATGATAAATCCTACTTTCCTAGGCAGGTTTTGGAAAAGGAAGAGTGCATGCCAGACAACCATTTGTTTGTTGTAGCAATTCTCAAAATAAATTCGTGCATATAGCACATGGTTCCCATTCAATGACTGATGAACCAGTTTTTGGCAGTAACTGACCCAACACCAGGTAGGAGATATTGATGCCAAATTCCAAGTAGACAGGAAGGTGGCAGCTTAGCCAATCTAACAGACTAAGTACCCATATAGCCAGTCTTCAGGGCGACATAAAACTCATCTAGAATTGCTATTTCACCCCATAAATCAGCACAACACGATTAATTTATACTTGCAGAGCATACTGTGAATGTACCATTTCAAGAGCCACTGCTGCTGGACAGAATCTGTGTGAGACCGACTTTCACATGCTAGAAAGTACTACACACGAAACAAAAACTAACTGCGAACCCCCAAATTGATAGGAGAACAATTTGAAACTTATCCCTTCCTGCAACTAATTTTCTACAGTGCAAGACCAGATCGAACCACGAGATTCCTCACCGAGAGCTCCTAAAATGCAAGCTCTAGTGGCAGAAATCAGCCACAAGATTCACCCCCACGCACCTTGCTCGAGGAACTCCTCCTCCCGTAGCCGCCCGCACCGAGCGGCGCCGCGACAGACACCTGCAGGACACCACAGAAAGCGAAAGTTAGCGCCACAGGATGCAGGAAAAGCCGGGAATCCTGCGGCGGGAGCGGGAGCATACCTGAGCTCCGAGGGCGGAAGCCATGGCCGGTGGATCGCGAGGAAGAGGAGGTTGGCTAGGGTTTTGATCTCTGGAATTGACGGGAAGGGGAGGAGGGAAAGGGACGGATTCGTTTGGCACCAAGGAGAAGAGAAGAGAGAAGGAAGCAAGCGAAGGGATGAGACGGATTCCAATTTTCCAAATTAGTAGGGAGTAATATTTCTTTTGTAATTTTCTATCAAATTAAATAAAAAGATTATCCAACTTGCTTTGAGGTGACAAAAAAAACCTTCTTTTTTTATCTTCCCTATGATGCATGCCACTAATACATTTTGCAAAATGAAAATTAAGAGGTACTGGTAAATATATATTGCATAATGTCAAGATAGCTGCTCTCTTCGTCCCAATATGTAAGTTATTCATAACGTTAGAAAGAAATATATTTTGATTGTTGAAATTTGTAGTAAAAGTAGCTAGTATATTTAGAAAACGAAGGGTAGTCAAAACATGAGATAGTTATATCTGTGATTTGCACTATATTTTTTTTTACTATATATATATAGTTCGCACTATATATTTTCTCACATATATCATATGGTCATCAGCCACATACATCATGGTGGAGTTCAAATCAATGGTCTTCATTCTTCAACATGCGCTGAACCTTTTTCCAAGCAAATAAACATGTGCAAAGCAAATGGAAGCAAGACTCCAAGAAGACTTTTGCAAAATCGAATGGAAGGAAATCCCTATAAGAATTTCAAAGCACATGACCATGACCTCTGAAACATTCAGTCAAATCTAGTGATACAGGTACAACCGTCATCACACCTTCAAGCATGGTTTCTTACTGGACCTTGGTGTGGCCGTTTGATGATGCGCATCGTTTGATAGGGAATTAAGTCATAATATACCTCTCCCTCAACTCTTGTTTCTTTTTAATCGTATCTCTCAACCGTAAAATCGAGTATAACGTCTTCTTCATTCTTAAAAACCGATGCAAATCGTTTTCTTTAATAGTTTAGGAGATGATTTTGTCTGACGTAACAGTTTTGACTCCATTAATTGGCTGAGTTAGCTTATGAGCCTCGCTTATCAGTGACCTCTTCCCTTCCCTCTTCTTCTTCGCCTCTCCTCCCTCTTTCTCTGTCCTCTCTTTCCTCTTCCTCCTCTCACATTACAGCAGCACGCGGGCGCGGAGGGAGGGCTCGTCGGCCGCGGCGCGCGCACGGGGAGGAGCCCGCCGGCTGCGGCACGCGCGGGAGAAGGGCGCAGCAGCCGCACGGGTCGCCGGCCGCGGCGCGGGCGCGGGGAGGGAGCGGCGCGCNGGTCGCCGGCCGCGAGCCGCCGCAGCCGAGGCGCCGCGAGCGCCGCTCGACCTGGTGACCGTGCTCGACGTGCTGAGGGTGGAGCCGGAGAATCCGCTGTTGCTGCGGAACTACGGGAGGTACCTGCAGGAGGTGGAGGGCGACTTGAGCAGCGAGGAGGAGTGCTACGCGAGGGCGCTGCTTGCCTCCCCCGACGACGGCGACCTGGTCAGCCTGTACGGCCACCTGCTGTGGGAGGCGACGCAGGACAAGGCGCCGCCGCCTACCTGGAGCGCGCCGTCCAGGCCGCGCCAGATGACTGGTACTACTTCTTCCTTTAACTACTTCACTTCTACTCCGTACAAATTAAATTTTATGCATGGTTGATTAATCAAACAACTCCGCAACGGTATAGTAGGTTAAATTAAATGGATTTGATGCGTGCGTGCAGCTACGTGCTTGGATCGTACGCGAGCTTCCTGTGGGACGCGGAAGACGAAGCACAGGATGAGATGAAACAGGAGCAAGCTGCAGCAGGCGCCTTCGCCGTCCTCGCCGCCGCTGCTGCCGGCGTGCTAACCCAGCCGGCGTTGGCTTTGCTGCTTGTGTACATACACCATATGAGAGCTTAATTTTGTCAAGGCAGATAGACGATCGATCGAGGAAGACGCGCTCGATCGTGATGTGCCTGCCTGCCTGCCTGCGGTTGTGCCGCCGCGCTGCCGCTGAAAGTGAGAGAAGAGGAAGAGATAAAAGAGAGAGAGGGGGAAGAGGTGAGGGAGAAGATGGGATGAGGTGAAAATCGCTCACAAGTAGGTCTTACATGATGATTTAGTGAGTCAACTGTCATGTTAGACAAAACTATCTCTGAAATCGTCGGGAAGTCAATTTATAACCGTTTTTGGAGTTGGACGGTTATACCCGGTTTTACGGTTGAGGGACACGATTCAACCAAAAGGCATAAGTTGAGAGAGGTAAAATAGACTTATTCCTTTGCTAGGCTTGCAAATATATATGGGCCCTTTGTGATCATAGGAAAAAAACGCAAGCAGAGCCCACTTAATTGATTTGGAAATGAAATCATCTCAAATCTTACATGAACGTTATGCTCATTGCTTCTCGGATAATCAATTTAAAATGAACTCTAGGCACTGGATCACACATTCACACATCCATAATGCTGAATCTGTTCTTTCTTCTTCCTATGAATGGTCCCTTTTTTAAAAAAAATATAAAGATTTCTTTATGTTATTTTAAATGTATCTCGACAAAGATATATCCAAATACATTTTGAAAAACGTATAGATATTCTTATATTTTATAGAACGAGGGATTACCTTCTTATCCATCGAAAAGTAAAAACGCACTACAAATATAGGACTACTACCTACTCAGTTACCACTCAATTTTTAATTGTTTTACTGGAGAGTAGGGTAGAGATTGCCCCTTGTAAAACATATTTTGTCAAAATCACATGAGCTAATGGCATCTTGGTAATTGTAGGTCAATTTTGGATAGTATTTTTAGAATTAGAGGTATTCCCAAACCAAGGTCCCTACAGTAAGGCCTTGTTCGGTCAATGCCCTCGAAAAAGAGATTGGAGGGGATTTGAGAGAGATTTGTAGTGTGGAATTATTCTCCCTCAATTTTTTTTTGGGATGGATTAACCGAACAAGGCCTAAAGCAGGACGGAGGAAGTTCAACAAAATTTCTCAATATGCAAAAAATCACTTTATAGTCTAGTAACAACAATAACATATAATAAAACTCTCAATATGTGAATATCACTCAAGGCTTATCAACCTTATATATTAATGATATATTTAATTTGTCCTGGTATAAAAAAATGATACGATCTATAATAATCTATCAAAATAAATGGTCTTAATTCTTTTTTGACCTAGGTTGCAGTGTAAATTGTCTTCTCCCTCTGTTTCATATTGTAAGTTATTTGAGTTCTGTCTTAAGTCAAACATTTGTAACTTTGATTGTATTTATAAAAAAAATTACACAAATATTTGTAATAACAACATATTCAGTGGCAGGGCCACCTGGGCCACGGCCCGAGGCCTGGACATCAAACTCCATTGAAAAAGTCTAATTTGCCTCCCTCAACTATAGCCCAAGATTGATTTCGCAAAATCAGATACAATATCTCCCTCAACTATCAATACCAGTTTAATTGGCCTCCTCAAGTGGTTTTGACGATGAACTTATCCTACGTGACATTAAAGCCAGCAAAAGAAATAAAAAAATATTATAGAACCCACTTGCCATTCTCATCTCTCTAACTCTTCTCTCTTGGTGACCTAGCACCTGCAACATCAAGAAGCATCTTCTCTTTCCGGCTTCTGCCTCCTCGCCACGCCAGTCACCTGAAGCTTACACGTCGCCGTGGTGGCGTTCCCCTTCAGCTCCCACGCCCCGAAGCTCCTCGCCGTCGCGCGTGCCCTCGCCACGGCGGCGCCGTCCACCACCTTCTCCTTCCTCTCCACCGCCGACTCCCTCGCGCGCCTCCCCGCCACCACCTACGGAGCTTCGCTGCTCCCCTTTGAAACCATTTGAAAGGAAAGTGAGTAGGGTGAAAGTAGCCCAAAATTTTGGAGTGTCAAGGAAGATAATCTTCAGAGTTGCAGGGAGTGCGAGCTCATCTTCAAAAGGAAATAATCAAGAGGATTTGCGTCAAGCGGATACTCCTTCGAGGCTTGATGCCTTCGATGATTTTGAGACTAGGGAAAGTAAAGGAGATGAAGGAGTGGATTCCCAGTTAGCAGAACAAACCAACCTCATGCGTGTGTCGGATGTGAACAATGTAAGGCAGATTCGTCGCAATGACAATAAACAACACCTCCAGGATTCAGTAGCAACAGCTGCAAGGTTACCTACAGGTGAGGAACCTAAATCGATCCTGTCAAATGAGATGATTCCAGCCATCAGGAACATAAGTAATCCTCAAGACTCCATTGATGAGGGATCCATCGATGACATTAGCAGCCCAAATAAAAGGAAGCCTTTGTCCCAAAATGAGACAAGGAAAACAGGCATTGTGAAACAAGCTCTGTTGGAGTACAGGCCGCTAGGGGATGAACCAATAATGGAATAGAAGATGGTTGGAAGCACTGCTAGGGCGTTGAAGAGGTTTAAAAAAGAATCAGGGAGGGGAAGTGGTATGGAGGACATGGAAGCTACCAGCCCCGGGGTTGCTGGTTCACTGGCGGGACCTAAAGTTGGGTCTCGCCAGGGACAATGAGTTGTCTGGCATGGAACTGTCATGGGTTGGGGAACACCGCGACAGTTCGTGACCTGTGTTCCTTGGTAAAGGAGGAGGGTTCCCAGATTGTATTCCTATGTGAGACTAGACAGAAAGTAGAGAAAGTTTGTCGTCTCCGCAGGAGATTGGGTCTTAGAGGTTTTGAGGGAGTCAGTAGCGAAGGTATGAGTGGTGGTTTGGCTTTGTTTTGGCATGAGTCTGTTTCTATTGATATTAAAGTTATGAATGAAAGATATATTGATGCGTATGTGCATTTGTCTCCGGATGACCCTCTGTGGCATGTTACTTTTGTGTATGGTGAACCACGAGTTGAAAATCGCCACCGTATGTGGTCTATGCTGAATTCAATCAGACAATCTTTTAGTCTCCCATGGATGGTTATAGGAGATTTTAATGAGGTTCTTTGGCAGTTCGAACATTTCTCGAGAACGCTAAGAAATGAGAGTCAAATGCAAGCCTTTCGGGATGTCATGCAAACCTGTGAGCTGCAGAATTTGGGTTTTAAAGGGTTGCCACACACCTACGATAATCGACGGGAAGGTTGGAATAATGTTAAAGTGCGACTAGATCGTGCAGTTGCTGATGACAGATGGAGAGGCATCTTCACGAATGCACAAGTAGTTCATCTTGTGTCTCCGTGCTCTGATCACTGTCCAATTCTTCTAAACTTCCATGTGAAAGATGACAGCCGGACCCGAAAGAAGTGTCTGCATTATGAAATAGTTTGGGAGAGGGAACCAGAGTTTACAGAGGTGGTAGGAGATGCTTGGGCTTCGGCAGGGGACAAAGGAGACCTTGGAGAGGTGAACCTGGCATTGACTAAAGTCATGTCTGCTCTGCGCTCATGGAGTAACAGGAAAATCAAGAATGTGGGAAGGGAGTTGGAGGGAGCAAGGAAGAAACTTTCTGATCTCCTGGAGGCAGGGGCTAACAGAGCTACAGTGCGGCAGGCATCAGACCAAATGAACGAGTTGCTTTATAGAGAAGAAATGTTATGGCTTCAGCGATCTAGAGTTAACTGGCTAAAAGAGGGAGATCATAACACGTACTTCTTTCATAGCCGTGCAGTTTGGAGAGCAAAAAAGAATGGATTCATAAACTCAGGGACAGCGAAGGCACTGTTCATAGTTCGACAATAATAATGGAAGATATGGCGATTGATTCTTTCAAAAAGATGTATACAGCTGATCCAAGCTTAAATCCGGAATGTGTTACTAGCTTGCTGCAAAATAAGGCTGCTATGAATGATAAATTATGTGAGGATATAAAGGAGGAAATCTCTTTAGCAATGTTCCAAATAGGTCCTTTAAAAGCCCCGGGACATGATGGTTTTCCCGCTCGGTTCTATCAGCGAAACTGGGGTATTGTGAAACAGGATATTGTCAGCGCGGTAACCAAATTTTTTCAATTGGGATTATTGCCTGCGGGCGTGAATGAGACGGCTATTGTTCTTATCCTGAAGTCTGACCAGCCAGTGGATTTGAAAGACTTTAGGCCTATTAGCCTATGCAATGTTGTTTACAAAGTGTGTCCAAGTGTTTGGTTAACAGATTAAGGACAGTCCTGGATGATCTTGTCTCTAGGGAGCAAAGCGCTTTTGTGTTGGGTCGCATGATAACTGACAATGGCCTCTTAGCTTTTAAATGCTTTCACTCCATTCAGAAGAATAAAAGTCCAGATAAAGCGGCATGTGCTTATAAATTAGATCTATCCAAAGCTTATGATCGAGTGGATTGGCAGTTTCTGGAATCTGCGATGAACAAGTTGGGTTTTGCTCACCGATGGGTTAATTGGATAATGGCGTGCGTAACCACAGTGAGATACTTTGTAAAATTCAATGGAACCCTCCTTAGTTCATTCGCTCCCTCCAGGGGACTCCGTCAGGGAGATCCTCTCTCGCCATTCTTGTTCTTGTTCGTTGCTGATGGGTTATCTCTGCTTCTGAAAGAAAAGGTGACACAAGATGAAATTAACCCACTGCGGATCTGTCGTCGAGCACCGGGTATTTCACATCTGTTGTTCGCTGACGATACACTTCTGTTCTTTAAAGCTGAACAACAACAGGCCCTGGCTGTTAAAGATGTTCTTAACACATATGCAAAAGGTACGGGACAGCTAATAAATCCGGTGAAATGCTCGATTATGTTTGGAGAAGCGTCGTCTCCTGAGGTGCAGGAAGCCATTAAGGGCATCCTTCAGATTGAGAAAGATATTTTCGAAGAGAAGTATCTGGGTTTTCCTACACCTGAAGGGAGGATGAACAAAGGTAAATTTCAAAGTCTCCAAGAGAAAATCTGGAAGAGAGTAATCCAATGGGGAGAAAATCTGTTGTCATCGGGGGGTAAGGAGGTCTTGATCAAGGCAGTCATTCAAGCCATTCCGATCTACGTAACGGGTATTTTTAAACTACCCGAATCAGTCTATGAGGATCTGAATAAACTCACTAGAAACTTTTGGTGGGGGGCTGATAGCGGCCGGCGAAGGACACACTGAAAATCTTGGGATTCACTGACGAAACCTAAGCAATGTGGCGGAATGGGTTTTCGAGACATCAGATTGTTTAATCAAGCTTTGTTGGCCCGTCAGGCTTGGCGACTGATTGAGTTCCCGGATAGCCTATGTGCACGAGTTTTGAAAGCAAAATATTATCCAAATGGATCTCTAATTGACATGACCTTTGGTGGTACTGCTTCACCTAGTTGGAAGGGTGTTGAACACGGCCTTGAGCTGCTGAAACAGGGTGTTGTCTGGAGGATTGGTACTGGGAAATCAGTACGCATTTGGCGAGACCCATGGATACCAAGAGAGTTTTCAAGGAAACCGATCACAGTCAAAGGTAATTGTAGACTTAAGTGGGTTTCAGAGTTAATCACAGAGAATGGTTCATGGGATGCTAATAAAATATCTCAGTATTTCTGGGCTATTGATGTAGAAAATATACTGAAGATCCGGCTCCCGTATAGGGAAGAGGAGGACTTCAATGCCTGGAATCCTGATAAATTTGGTTGCTTCTCTGTGCGAAGCGCGTATCATCTAATCCTGGAAGCCTGAGGAGCTAGGCTGGCTAATTTGGGAGAGAGTTTGGGCTCTTCAGTAAATAATGCAAAGAAATCATGGGATCTAATTTGGAAGTGCAATGTGCCACAAAAGGTTAAAATTTTTGCGTGGAGGGCGGCTACAAATAGCCTGGCAACTATGGAAAATAAGAAAAAGAGAAACCTGGAATCAAGTGACGTTTGTATCGTTTGTGGGAGAGAGATAGAGGATACAGGTCATGCTTTGTGCCGATGTCCACATGCCAGTAATCTTTGGCAAGCCATGCTTAAGGCCGGAAACCTGTCTTTTGATATGAACCTAATCATAGTTGGGACGGCCTGGTTATTTGACTGGTTGGAAAGAATCCCGAAGCATGAAAAAGCTATGTCTGTGATGGTTTTATGGCGAAACTGGTATGTTCGCAATGAGCTGATCCATGGCAAATCGGCTCCTCCGTTAGAGGCGTCGAAAAGATTTTTGGAAAGTTATATGGCAACACTTTGTCAAGTCAGTCAAAACCCCTCAACAAATATGGAGAAAGGGAAGTATGTGGTGAATTACACCAACCAGGTGATAGAAGTTCGCCGTCCTACTCAGGATAGGAAAAAGATGCAGTGGGAGAAACCAAGGGGAGGCTGGATGAAACTGAATGTGGATGGCTCCTTTGATGCTCAGGAGGGAAGGGGAGGTATCGGTATGATTCTCAGAGATAATACAGGGAGTGTTATATTCTCCTCTTGCAGGGTGCTGTTAGATAGATCTCTCTCCCCTTGTGCCCAACGGCACAAGGGGGCCTTGACCCGCGCCCTGATCGGGGGCGCCCAGTCCATTGGCTGGTGGGCCCCCGTCACCCTGCGCCATATTAACAGGGGTGGAGGCTGGGGCGGCACACGACACGAGGTTCGCTACCGCCGCCTTCTCCACCCACAAACTCTAACCCTAACCGATCGAGGGGGCGCAGCCAGTGACGGGAAGCATCACCGCCGCGCTACTCCTCGTCAAGCTCGCGACGACAACGACGATGGCCGGCGCCTCTTCATCCTCCAACACCTCAACCGGTCGGCCGCTCTAAACCCTATCTCTCAAAGTTTTGATTCCAAAACACATATACAGAGAAACTCCACCGATCTAAACCTAGGCGATCCACTATAGAACTCTAACAATGGTATCAGAGCAGCCTTTGTTTTAGATCGGTTCGGAAAAATCAAAAGAAATCCAAAGAAAAGAATTGATCCGAATGGATCGAAGAAACCCGAAACCCTACCTTATCGCCGGCGATGGGGGAAGGGCAAAGGGCACCGCCGAGGAGCCACTCGACGGCCGTGCGCGCACCCGCGGGTACACGCGCGTGCCGGTGAGAGGGCCCATGGCGGCGCCGCCATCTCCTCCGAAAACCCTAGCTGCTGCTCTCTATCTCTCACATGGAGGTGGGGGCTAGAGACAGTGGGGGGAGCGGAGAAGAGAAAGAGAAAAGAGGTGGCGGTGAGTCGCCGAGCATGGCGCGGTGGCGCGAGGATCGCCGGCGGCGACGCCGCTCCGCTCGGCTGCCTTGCTCGGCCGCGCCCGAAAGTGGAGAGGGGCTAGGGTTTTTCGGCGCCGGGAGGGATCGGGTTTTGTTTGCCCGATCTCTCTACTCGGCCGTCCGATCTAAACCCTAGCCGATCGGACGGTCGGCGTCGGCCAGGACAAATATGGCCCAAGAGGGCGCTCGGTGGGGGCGGCTTTCCCGGCCTAGGCCCAGGTTGCGGCCTGGGGAAAGGGGGGCCTGCCCGTCGGAACAGAGGAAACAGAAGTCTGTTTTAGGTCCCTCAAAATAGAGAAAAGAAAACAGTAGTTTCTCCTTTTATATTTTTGTCAATTTTCATGCAAATTTCAATAGAATTTTGATTGTTTTTGCATGTTTTACCTCTGTTTAAATTTGAACCAACGGGAGAATTTTTACAAGAGAGTAAAATTATTGAATTTGCTACTGTTCATGTAAATTTTAATAGAGGTTTCCGCTGCAAATAGATGAAATAGATAAAATTAGTGTTTCTAAAATTAAATTTCGAACCAACGGGAGAATTTAATTTTAGGAACATTAATTCTGTGCTATGATGTTGTAATTTTCTGACCAACGTTGATAATTGCAATGTTATAGCTATGGCTCTATGTGTTATGTCTATTTTCTGCCCAACGGTGATGTAGACTTAATACATAATATTTTTAATGTTAATTTTGTTTTCACTGTACATGATTATTTCAGGTGGCTACTCCTTGATGGGTTGCATAAAAGATATTCCGACCCTGAAGGGAGATAACTACGGAGAATGGAAAAGAAAACTCGACCTTGCTTTCATCTTGGGAGAGGTGGACTAGGTATTGACCACCCCATGTCCTATAGCACCTGCTGCACTTGTCAGAGGTGAAAACGAGTCAGATGCTGAATGGCAAAAGAGAGAGAGGGACAATGCTCCCCTCATCATGTCATATGACGTTGAGCATACGAAATGGTCCCTAGCCAACAAGAAATGTTTGGCTGTGGTAAAGAACACGATTGAGCCAACAATATTGGGCTCAATCCCAGAGTGTGACACCGTCTCAGAGTACCTCGAAAGAATAAAGAGCCAGTTTACTGGTTCTTCAAAGACTTATGCAACACAACGGATAAAGCAGCTTGTGACAGAGAGGTACCATGGAGGTGGTGTCAGAGATCACATTCTTAGGATGAGCAACATGGCTTCCAAGTTGAAGCCAATGGATTTGGGCATTACAGATGACTTTCTGGTCCATCTGGTTATGGCCTCATTGCCAAAGCTTTTTGACAACTTTGTTGTCAACTACAACATAAGTCCAGAGAAATGGAATTTTGAAAAGCTCATCGCTAATTGTGTGCAAGAGGAGGAAAGAATTAAAGAGGCCATTGGTGGCTCAATTAACTATATTAAAGATAACAAGAAAAGGAACCACAAGTCTCCCTCCTCAAAAGCCAAACAGCCTCAGCATCTACCTCAGCAACAACAGTTTACTGTTGAAAAGGATCAGTGCCTACACTGCAAGAAGACATGACATTACAAGAAAGATTGCCCTGACTTCCTGAAAATGATCATGGCAAAGAAAGGTGAGAACATTATTTCATTCGTAAATGAATCTCATTATGTTGGTTATTCTAGATCCATATGGTGGATTGATTCTGGAGCAACTATTCATGCTTGTAATTGTTTAAAGGCATTCCATTCGACGAGGACTACGCAAAGAAGTGAAAGATCCATTAGAGTTGCCAATGGAGTTGAAGAAAAGGTTGAAGCTATTGGCGACCTTCCTATAGAGCTCCCAAATGGCTTCACACTTTTACTTCGAGATGTTTTTTATGTTCCTTCTTTGCAAAGAAATTTAATAAGTGTATCCAAATTGGATTTTGATGGATATGATTGCCGTTTTGGAAATGGCAAATGCGAACTATGGTATAATAATGCATGTATTGGTCTTGCTGTGTTGCAAGATGAGCTTTATTTGTTATCTCTTTCTGAGAATGTGAATGTTGTGTCCTCGTTGACAAAAGAAAACCAGAAAAGAAAGCGAACTCCTGATGTCTCATCGAAATTATGGCACTGTCGTTGTCGGTGACATGGGACCGGGGGTGTCGTGACTAGAGGCTTGAGCGGCCGCCGACATCCACGTGGCCCGCCCCCCCGGGGGGTCGGGCCCGAGGGTGACGTGGCCGCTCCTCCCGTTGTCTCCCCGAGGGGTCGGGCCGTTCCCCTGTTGGCCCCGAGGGCTGGGGCGCCCCGACCCCTTGCGGTTTTGGCGCCGCGTGTGTGGGGTAGGTGAGCATAGTAGGGCTCACCTAACCGCATTTATGGCGGGTCAGACAAGCGCACCACGCCGCATTTAATGCGGCGCAGCGCGTGCCCATCCGGTCCGTGACCGGTCGCTTCGCGTGGCCGGTCACAGACCGGTCAGATCGCGGGTTAGGTGGCGATGGGCGGCCTGCGGCACGCCTCGCCCCGTCCCGTCAGAATGATGAGAGCCTCCTGGCTCTCGTCCCTAGTCGGAGCTGGCGTGCCAACTCCTGGAGTTGATACGTCAGTCCCGGTCAGATCCGTTCCAGACTTCAGCGCAAGCATGGCAGGGAAGTCGCGGGCCATTTAATGAAGGTTGAAACGGGCGCCTACCAGGAGGTCTAGCTAACCGGGCAGGAGGCGTGCGCCGTGTCTGTCAGAGGTCACTTCCGACAGTAGGCTAGCCCTGATTGTAAAAAGAATGTTTTCCTTTCTTAGGCGACGTGTGGCCCATGTGGAAGCCCCTTACCATATAAAAGGAGGCCCAGGCCTAGGAAAGGGGGGATCGGACTCCGGCCAATGCGTCTAGAGGCTGAACTCTCCCTTATGCTCTGGAACACTCTCAGATCCACCAGAACACAGGAGTAGGGTGTTACGCTGCTCAAGCGGCCCGAACCTGTCTACATCGCCCGTGTTTCTCATTCTCTTTCTGGCTCTCTCTCGCTGACATCCCTCAGATTCAGGGGCCAAGGGTTCCTCCTAGCGCCCCCGGCCGAACCGGCAAAGGGGGACCTGCACGGTCTCCCGGTGAGGAGTTTCACACTCCGTCATCTGGCGCGCCAGGTAGGGGGCGCGCGAGTTTCTCCTAGGTCCCCGTCCCTCTCGTGTACGCCAAGCCTCACCAGGTCAACCCTATGGCCGAAGAGGCGGTGGCGTACAGTCCTTCCTCGGGCGCTAGTGGCGACGACGGGGAGCAGAACCCGCGTCATCGGGCTCGCCCCCCGTCGTCCCCCTCTCGCCGGAGTCTTGGGCGGGGGAAGGCGCTTGAGGAGGACGGGGGATCCGCGATCTCATCACTCGCGGGCGATGGGGGACGGCGGCACGGCGGCGCGCGTCGTCGTCTCGCTTACGACGATGGTGGCACGCCCCAGGGCGCGCTCCAGGCCGCGGGCGCGCTCCTGCGTCACCCACCTATCGTCCCCGATCCAGAGACCCCAGCCCGACGTTGGCTGGATGATGTGGCCAACTTGGTCGTGATGGCGCAGCAGCGCCTGGGCGCCAACGGGCAACCCCCCGCCGCCGGCGCCCCTGGCACTGCTGCCACCGGCCCCACGTCGTCGAGGCGCAGGACGCGACGGACGACGACCGGCTCAGGCCGTCCATCCGCGTTTTCCTCATCGACGCCTCCGACTCCAGAAGATATGCGTGGGGGGCCAGACGCCCGGCTCGATATCGAGCGCCGGCGCGACGCTCGTCGCGCCGCCCACGCAACGGAAGGAGCCTCCTCCTCTGGAGCGCCGCCCCATTCCGGTCACGGGGGCCGGCCCCCCGTGTCCCCGGTCGGTGGTGCCAGTTGTCGAGCCTTTGTGGCGAGCCTTCGGAACGTCCTTTGGCCCTCAAGGTTCCGGCCCACCATCACCGAAAAATACGACGGAAGCATCAACCCCGCCGAGTTTCTCCAGATCTACATGACCGGGATCGAGGCCGCGGGGGGTGACGACAGGGTCATGGCGAATTTCTTCCCCATGGCCCTGAAGGGCCAGGCGCGGGGTTGGCTGATGAATTTGCCACCCGCGTCGGTCCACTCTTGGGAGGATTTGTGCCAGCAGTTCACTACTAACTTTCAGGGCACATATCCGCGCCCAGGCGAAGAAGCGGACTTGCACGCGGTACAGCGGAGGGATGACGAGTCCCTCCGCTCGTACATCCAGCGGTTCTGTCAAGTCCGCAACACCATACCATGCATCCCTGCACATGCGGTGATCTACGCATTCAGGGGGGGCGTGCGGCACAACCGCATGCTCGAGAAGATCGCCTCCAAGGAGCCCCAGACCACTGCGCAGCTTTTTGAGCTCGCGGACCGTGTGGCTCGCAAGGAGGAGGCCTGGACCTGGAACTCCTCCGCCTCTGGAGCGGCGGCTCCGGCTGCCCCCGGGTCCGCCGCTCGTTCAGGGCGGCGGGAAAGGAGGAGGAAGAAGAGGTCGGCCCGTTCCGACGACGAGGGCCACGTCCTCGCCGTCGAGGGCGCTTCGCGGGCCCCCCGAAAGGGGAGGCCTGCAAGCGACAAAAAGAAGGAAGCCGGCGCTCCCGGTAGGGAGCGCCCGGCTGGCAAATGGTGCACTGTGCACAACACCTCCCTTCACGACCTCGCGGACTGCCGCGCGGTCAAAAGCTTGGCCGAGCGGACGAGGAAGTGGGAGGAGGAGAAGAGGCAGGAGCGCCGCGAGGGCAGGGCCCCGGCGGTTCCCACCGGCAACCGGCGAGGCGAGGCCAGGCAGAAGGCCCCCGCCGAAGACACCGGCGATGGCGATGATGACCTGGGCTTCCAGGAGCCCGAGGCCACCGTCGCCATCGTCGATGGGGGAGCATGCGCTCACGCTTCTCGCCGGAGCCTCAAAGCCATGAAGCGAGAGCTTCTGGCCGCGGCCCCTACCCACGAGGCGGCGCAGCGGACGCGTTGGTCGGAGGTTGCCCTAACCTTCGACCAGACCGACCACTCGCCGTGCGTCGCCCGGGGAGGACAGATTGCGATGGTGGTTTCCCCCACCATCTGCAACGTGAGGTTGGGGCGCGTCCTCGTTGACGGGGGCGCGGCCCTCAACATCCTTTCCCCCGCGGCCTTCGATGCCATCAAGGCCCCGGGGATGAAGCTCCGACCGTCCCAGCCGATCATCGGCGTGACGCCGGGGCACACCTGGCCGCTGGGTCACATTGACCTCCCGGTCACCTTTGGTGGTCCCGCCAACTTCTGCACCGAGCGGGTGGACTTCGACGTGGCGGACCTCAGTTTGCCCTACAACGCGGTGCTGGGGAGGCCCGCGTTGGTGAAGTTCATGGCGGCTGTCCACTACGCCTACCTCCAGATGAAGATGCCGGGCCCCCATGGCCCCATCACCGTCCACGGCGACCTCAAAGTCGCGCTTGCTTGCATGGAGCAGCGCGCGGACCACGTCGCCGCGGTCTCCAAACCCGAGGGGGGTGACGAGGGGCTCAGCCCCTCCACCTCGCCCGCCTCGAGGCAGCGGATGGCCACGGGCGACGAGGTCCCGGTCAAGGAGGTTGCCCTGGGCGACGGCTCGTCCAAGACCACCCGGATTGGTGGTCTCTTGGACGACAAATAGGAAGACGCGCTCGTCTCCTTCCTGCGGGCAAACGCCGACGTCTTCGCCTGGAGACCGACGGACATGCCCGGGGTCCCCAGGGAGGTGATCGAGCACCGTCTCGCCGTGCGGCCGGGCGCGAGGCCGGTCCGGCAGAAAGTGCGGCGGCAGGCCCCGGAACGCCAAGCCTTTATCCGCGACGAGGTGGCACGGCTTCTGGAGGCCGGATTCATCCGTGAGGTCATCCATCCGGAGTGGCTTGCGAACCCGGTCGTCGTCCCCAAGGCGAACGGCAGCCTTCGGATGTGCATCGACTACACCGACCTCAACAAGGCATGTCCTAAGGACCCTTATCCCCTGCCACGCATAGATCAGATTGTCGACTCCACTGCGGGGTGCGACCTTTTGTGTTTTTTAGATGCATACTCTGGTTATCATCAGATTAGCATGGCTAGGGAGGATGAGGAGAAAACTGCGTTCATTACCCCTGTAGGAACTTATTGTTATACCACGATGCCCTTCGGGTTAAAGAATGCAGGTCCCACTTTTCAGCGCACTACTCGCATTGCTTTGGGTAGTCAGATAGGGCGCAATGTTGAGGCTTACGTCGATGACTTGGTTGTGAAAACGCGCAACCAAGAGACCTTGCCTTTAGATTTGGCGGAGACCTTCGAAAGTCTCCGATCCGCCCGCATAAAGCTGAACCCCAGTAAGTGCGTGTTCGGTGTTCCTGCGGGCAAGCTTCTCGGGTTCTTGATCTCTGCCTGAGGCATCGAGGCCAACCCCGAGAAGATACGAGCTATAGAGCGGCTGCGCCCCCCCAGCAAGCTTAGGGATGTGCAATGCGTCACGGGATGCATGGCTGCCTTAAGCCGATTCATATCGAGGCTGGGAGAAAGGGTGCTACCCCTATTCAAGCTCCTCAAGCGCTCCGGGCCGTTCGCCTGGACGGGGGAGGCTGAGCGAGCCCTCACTCAGTTAAAGGCGTACCTCAGCTCTCCCCCGGTCCTGGTCGCCCCGGAGCCCCCCGGTCCTGGTCGCCCCGGAGCCAGATGAGCCGATGCTGCTCTACTTGGCGGCAACCCCGCAGGTAGTCAGCGCGGCGTTGGTCGTGGAGCGCGGTGAGGACGATCCTCGGTCCGCGCACCCCCAACCTGTACCGACCCGACTCGGGAAAGAGCGAGGCGGAGAGGCCCCCGAGCCCGACGGCGGTTTAAGATCCCCGACGGCTGGATGTGCCCCTCTGCCCGCTTGTCCGACGATGCCGGACGCCCCCGACCCCCAGGACGGCCCCGGGGCCGCTGAGGGAAGGCCGCGCCCGCCGCCCTCCGACCCCGAGGTCGACGGTGCAGAAGCCGAGTGGGCCCCGCGTGGCCCCTCGGGCGACGCGCGCCCCGGGAATGGTGCCCTCAACGAAGAAGATGGGCCCCGCCGCAAGGTGCAGCGGCCCATCTACTTCATTAGCGAGGCCCTCCGGGACGCCAAGACCCGATACCCTCAGGCCCAGAAGATGCTTTACGCAATTCTGATGGCCTCGAGGAAGTTGCGCCATTATTTCCAGGCGCATCGGGTCACGGTGGTCACGTCTTACCCCCTCGGCCAAATTTTGCGCAACCGAGAGGGTACCGGACGGGTGGTAAAATGGGCAATCGAGCTCTCTGAATTCGACTTGCACTTTGAGCCACGCCACGCGATCAAGAGCCAGGCCCTCGCCGACTTCGTGGCGGAGTGGACCCCAGCTCCCGAGCCCGTATCCGCTTCCGAGGTCAACGATGACCCCTCGCGGCTGCCTCACACCGCTTATTGGGTGATGCAGTTCGACGGCTCCCTGTCCCTCCAGGGCGCCGGCGCGGGGGTCACTTTGACCTCGCCAAGCGGAGACGTCCTCAGATATTTGGTTCGCCTAGATTTCCGGGCAACCAACAATATGGCGGAGTACGAGGGACTCCTTGCCGGGCTCAGAATGGCGGCCGGAATGGGGATCCGCCGCCTCCTGGTTCTAGGCGACTCCCAGCTGGTCGTTAACCAGGTCTGCAAGGAGTACCGGTACTCCGACCCGCAAATAGAGGCCTACGTCCGCGAGGTGCGGCGTATGGAGCGCCATTTCGATGGGATAGAGCTTCGGCACGTGCCCAGAAGGGATAACGCGGTCGCCGACGAGCTCTCAAGGCTCGCTTCTTCGCGAGCCCAGACCCCACCGGGCGCCTTTGAAGAAAGGCTATCCCAGCCGTCGGCGCGGCCCGATCCCCCAGGGGAGGCGGACGCGCCTGAGCGGCCCCCGAGGCCCGTCGGAGTCCAGGCCTCGGGACCCGAGGGGAGCGATCCCGGCCCCCCTAGATTGATTGCCTGGATCGCAGAGATCCAGGCATACCTCACAGATAAGACTCTACCCGAGGACCGCGAAGGGAGTGAACGCGTCCATCGCATCTCCAAGCGCTACGTGCTGGTGGAAGGGACCCTCTACCGGCGCGGGGCTAACGGAGTCCTCCTGAAGTGCATCCCTCGGGAACAAGGCGTCGAGCTTCTCGCCGATGTCCATGAAGGCGAGTGCGGGGCTCATTCTGCCTCGTGCACCTTGGTCGGCAAGGCCTTTCGCCAGGGTTTCTATTGGCCGACGGCGCTCCACGATGCGGTGGACCTGGTCCGACGGTGCAGGGCGTGCCAGTTTCACGCCAAACAGACGCACCAGCCGGCCCAGGCCCGGCAGACCATACCCCTTTCGTGGCCGTTTGCTGTCTAGGGGCTGGACATCCTGGGTCCCTTCAAGCGGGCCCCGGGTGGGTTCGAGCACATGTATGTCGCGGTCGACAAGTTCACTAAATGGCCCGAGGCTTATCCGGTCACCAAGATCGATAAGCACTCGGCGCTTAAATTCATCAGAGGCATCACCGCCAGGTTCGGGGTGCCTAACCGTATCATTACGGATAATGGCACCCAGTTCACTAGTGAGCTTTTCGGCGACTACTGCGAAGACATGGGCATCAAGCTCTGCTTCGCCTCACCCGCCCACCCCAGAAGCAACGGCCAGGTGGAGCGCGCCAATGCGGAAATCCTCAAGGGCCTCAAAACCAAGACCTTCAACATCCTCAAGAAGCATGGCGATTCGTGGATCGAGGAGCTGCCAGCGGTGCTCTGGGCGAACCGGACCACACCAAGCCGAGCGACCGGGGAAACGCCTTTCTTCCTCGTCTATGGCGCGGAGGCGGTCCTCCCGTCTGAGCTCACCCTGAGGTCCCCTCGGGCCACTATGTATGCCGAGGCTGATCAAGATCAGCTTCGCCGAGACGACCTCGACTACCTGGAAGAGCGAAGGCGGCGCGCGGCCCTCCGAGCCGCGCGCTACCAGCAGAGCCTGCGGCGCTACCATCAGCGCCACGTCCGGGCCCGATCACTCTGCGTCGACGACCTCGTCCTACGCCGCGTCCAAACGCGTGCTGGACTGAGCAAACTCTCACCAATGTGGGAGGGTCCGTATCGAGTGATCGGCGTCCCCCGGCCGGGCTCGGTTCGGTTGGCCACGGGCGACGGCACAGAGCTGCCTAACCCGTGGAACATCGAACATCTTCGCCGTTTCTACCCCTAAGGGGGGGGTCGGGTGTCATGTCTCGGGCTCGGGCCAACCCCGCACCCCCCTCGGGCGTGCAGGGTTGGCCGGGGGCTACCACATGCACATACTTATCTTTTGTCTCTTCCGTATTTCAATAAAAGCACTTTCGATTTCCAGAGGACCGTGTCTGTGCCGCCGCTCCCTTTTGAAGAATCTCGGCTTGAGTTAGTACGCTCGTGCTCGGCCCTGCCCTCGGTGGCCCGGGCCGGCTAAAACCGCCAAACGGGGCCCAGAACCGAGCCGTGCCCCGGGGCGTGGTGAACTCCGGGGGGGAATCGGCAAAGGCCCACAATCGGGTCCTCCTAACCCTCGGTCACCGCGCTCCCGGCCTGGCCAGTCTCGACACGCGGATCTCCCCAGGCACTAGCCCCGACCCGCGCCGTTTGAGGCTGGGACCTGGGCACGAGCCCTTGCTCAAGCCAAGACTCAGAAGGACCGCGGCACAGACCATCCTCGTCTTATACGCACAGCAAACATGACTGACATAGAAATTTCCTCTTTATTTGATTGCAGATTAAACCAGTCTATACAAGCAGGGGGCTCGAAGGCCTCGGAAGGAGAAGGTAAAATTTAAGATCGGCGGGGGCTTGGGGGCTCACTCCGACGCACCCGGGCCGCCGGCCTCGCCGTCGCTGTCGTCCGCACCGTCGTCGCCGTCCTCCTCCTCGGAGTCGAGGGCGAACGCGAGCCGAGGGGCCGTACCCTCGAAGCTGTGGACGATGTGGTCGGCGGCGTCCCGGACCTGCGCGCGCGCGCCGTCCTCGGTTCCGGGAGGGAACTCTTCCAGCGCTGCCCACGGGGAGAAGTCAGGGTCCCTGGCCTGGTAGCTCGCCAGTACGAGCTCCACCGCCCCCCGGGCGAGGTCCCTCGAGGATGACTTGATCGTCTCCTCGAGCTCCTCGGGGAGCCGTTCGAGGACCCCGGCCATCTCCGAGAGGCGCTGGGCGAGGCCCCCCTGGTTGGCGGCGTACTTCGCGTACCGCCCGCCCCAGAGGCCCGCCTGCCGCCCGGCGCGGTCTAGACGCGAGACGGCGTCCCGAAGCATGCCGGGCCCCACCTCGCACGCCAGGCGGAGGGCCTCGACCTCCCCGGCGGACGAGTCCAGCGCGCCCTGCAGCTCGGCGACGGTGTGTTCGGCGGCTGCGAGGCGGGCGGCTAGGTCGTCGTGGCCCGCGGCCGCCCCGCCGCTGTGCGCTCTCGCGTCCAGCTCCTTCGCCCGCGCCTCGAGCTCAGCGGCCCGCTGGTCCAGCGCGGCCCTCTCGGCGCGGGCGCCTTCCAGATTGCGGCGCGCCTGCTCCTCCCGCGCCGCCTCGCGGAGGAACAGGCTGTCCGCCAGCCGCTGCGCCGCGGCCTCGGCCTCCTCGAGAGCTCGCCCCCGCTCGGCGAGCGCATCCTCGCGGAGGCGGAGTGCGGACTCCTCCTCGGCGGAGGCGGCCTCGTGCGCCGCCAGTGTTGCCTCCCGGGTGGCGACGGCGGCCTCGCGGTCCGCTAGGGCGCCCTCCTTCGCGTCCAGGGCGCGGGCGCGCTCCTCCAGCGCCGCGACGCGAGCCTCAAGGGCCTCTTCCCGCTGACGGGACGCCGCCTCGTTCTCCGCCGCCCGCCGCTCCCGGGCAGCGGCGGCGTCGAGGACTCCCCGGGCGGCGTCGAGCTTCTCCTCTAGCTCCGCCGCCCGGGTCCCGTATTGGAGGCGGAGGTCGTCCCGCGCCTCGTCGAGCACGGCGGTGGCGATGAGGGCGGTCTCCCGCTCCTCCTCTACCTCCCTGGCGATCTCCGCCAGGTCTCTCCGACGGGCCTCGAGCTGCGAGGCGTGCCTGCGGTGCGCCTTCCGGCCCGCCTCCACCATAGCCTCCACCGACCGCCGTCCCTCCTCGACGCGCGCCCATGCCGCGTCGATCTCTGCCCGCTCCGCCTGCAGGGCCCCTATCTGGGCGCTTAGCCCGTCCAGCACTGTGCTGTTCGCGGCGGCCAGGGCCTGCAGGAGGGGCTCCGCGCCCAGTGGGCCGGCAGGAGGCAGAGGGGAGGGCCACGCCTGTGTTGGCGCGGGGCGGCTCGGCCCGCTGGTTGGCACGGGGCGGCTCGGCCCGCCGGTCGGTGCGCTGGTCTCGGGGGCTCCTCCCGGAGCCGGCTCGCCCGAGGCGTCACCCGGGGCGTCGGGCCCCGGGTGCGCCCGTTCGGCCTCGTCGTGGACAGCCTCGGGGATTGTCTCCGCCTCAGGCGGAGTCGGGTCGGGGGCCTGTACGGCGGCCTTAGCCGCCCGCGCCTCGCGCGCGCGCGCCGCCTCGGCCTCCCGGGCAGTCTCCTCGGCTCGGCGAATCCTGGCCTCCTCCCGAGCGGCCTCCTCGGCCTGGCGAGCCCGGGACGCCTCCCGGGCAGCTTCCTGGGCAGCCATTTCGGCTTTCCTGAGGCGGTCCGCGGCTTCCCGGTGATCTGCCTCCCGCCTCCGCGCCTCTGCGGTCGCCGTGTCCTCGGCCTCCGTCCGGCCGGTCTTGGGGTGGCGCGCGGGGCGCGGCGGGATCT
The DNA here is from genome assembly GCA_008326285.1 of Oryza officinalis. Classification (NCBI taxonomy): domain Eukaryota; kingdom Viridiplantae; phylum Streptophyta; class Magnoliopsida; order Poales; family Poaceae; genus Oryza; species Oryza officinalis. The sequence goes on along the minus strand of BDMV01000003.1, from coordinate 13,762,004 downwards.
CGCTGCGACAGGAGAAAAGTCAGAAATAAAAGAAAGGCGAGTAAAAACTAGCCGTGCGAAACGGAGGTAAGAATACGGCCGACGTGAGTATGGGGCGAACCTGCGGAGTGGTCGACTAAACGACCACTTCGGGGGAGAGATAAGGCTCCCCCGGCACGGCTCGGTCTCCCCCATCTTGCGGAGCCGTTTCTTCTTCCGCTCCGCCTCGGGTTGCGGCGTCGGCGCGGCGTCCTCCGGGCGCCTGCTGCTGACACGCACCGCCCCGCCCCCTCGGGGAGGAGATGGGGGAGGGATGCTCCCCTGCTTCCTTTTCCCCCTGGCGTCGGCAGGGCGGTTGCCCCCCGGGCCCCCGCCGCGGGGCCCAGAAGCATGGCCCCCTCCCGGGGTAGATTGTTCCTCCCTGCGATTGCTGCCCGCGCCGTCATGGTCTCGGGGGGCCTGCTCCCCCGACGCCCCGACCGCCTGCATGACGGCCAGGATGTTGGCGCGCTCCGGATCGCAGCAGAGGGCAAGGATCCCTCGAGGGATGAGAGATGCCTCCGCGGAGCTAAGATTTAGCACCCGTTGGACCACCATCTTGAAATCCTCGGGATCCCAGTCCCATTTCTGCCCCTGGTGGGTCCTCAGGTGGTCCTCGGGCCCGATGTACTCCCAAGCGCTGCGGGCACGCCTTTGAAGCGGCGCGATCCGGCGGCGTAGGTAGTCGCCGTACACCATGGCCCCGGTAAGCCCCTGAGCACGCAGACCGGCCAGGCGGTCCAGGACGGCGTCATAGCCGTCCCCCAGATCCACCGCCGCCCGCCAGCTGGACGCTTGTGCCGGGGGCTGGCTCGGTAGTCGGAGGCGCGCTTCGTCAGTCAGGGGGGTGTAGAACCAGTCGCTCTTCCAGTCGTCCCACTTCTTGCGAAGGACGCAGGGGATATAGCGGTTCTGCACCTGTCCCCGTGGCTGGAAGTAGCAGCCGCCGACCACCGTCGGCGGCGATACCGGCTGCACGGTGAAGAACCACCAGAACAGCCGAAGGGACGGGCGCACCCCAATAAACATCTCGCATAGATGTGCGAAGATGCCCAACGTCATTATAGCGTTGGGAGTGAGGTGCGCCATCTGGAGCCCGTAGAACTCCAGGACGTCCATGAAGAATGCGGAGAATGGCGGGATTAGCCCCGCCATAGCGAAGGAGAGGAAGAAGACGGACCGCCCCGGGTAGCGTGGCGCCGGGCGCGCCTCGCCCAGCGCGACCACCTCCCGGCCGGTGGCACATTCCGGCATAAACCGGCGCGGCAGCCCGGCCTGCCTCTCGCTCGTAATGCGGGAGGACGGCAGCGCGCTTCCGTCGAGCGGTGCGGAGCTCCGCGCCATGGTGCCGGCGAAGAGGGAGCTTGAGATCGAGCGTGTGCGGCAAAAGTGGGGCGCGAGAAGCGAAGAGTCAGGGCGCGGATGGCAGAGGCAAGGAAAGAGTGGCGAGAAGAAGGATACGAATCCCTTCCTCGGCGCCTTTATACCCTTGCCGCGCCATCCCCGGCTCCTCGTTTCCCGCGCCCACTACCTTGCCCCCTCGTTTCTCACTCCCACGCCTCCTCTAACCCCACTCGCCCGTTTGCGGCGCACGCGGCGGTCGTGCGACTGTGGCGGTTGAGATGGGGCAGATCGCGCGCGCATTGATTGCGCTCGGTTCCCGCGAAAAGCGCCATCATTATGCCCCCAGGCGAAACGGATTGACACGTCCTGATCCGCGCGCCGTTTTGAGTAATGTAGCGGTCATAAAGAGACCGCTCATTATTATCCGTCGGTTTGCCCTTGCCGACGCGCGCGATTCGGGACCATGAAGTTTCTGCCTGCCTGTAAGGAACGGTCCCACCTGTCACCGGGCCTAAGGAGTGGCGTCACGCCTGGGCGCTCTCCCCGAGGGGGGCGCTCGCCCTGGTGTAACGCCGGGGGCTACTGTCGGTGACATGGGACCGGGGGTGTCGTGACTAGAGGCTTGAGCGGCCGCCGACATCCACGTGGCCCGCCCCCCGGGGGGTCGGGCCCGAGGGTGACGTGGCCGCTCCTCTCGTTGTCTCCCCGAGGGGTCGGGCCGTTCCCCTGTTGGCCCCGAGGGCTGGGGCGCCCCGACCCCTTGCGGTTTTGGCGCCGCGTGTGTGGGGTAGGTGAGCACAGTAGGGCTCACCTAACCGCATTTATGGCGGGTCAGACGAGCGCACCACGCCGCATTTAATGCGGCGCAGCGCGTGCCCATCCGGTCCGTGACCGGTCGCTTCGCGTGGCCGGTCACAGACCGGTCAGATCGCGGGTTAGGTGGCGATGGGCGGCCTGCGGCACGCCTCGCCCCGTCCCGTCAGAATGATGAGAGCCTCCTGGCTCTCGTCCCTAGCCGGAGCTGGCGTGCCAACTCCTGGAGTTGGTACGTCAGTCCCGGTCAAATCCGTTCCAGACTTCAGCGCAAGCATGGCAGGGAAGTCGCGGGCCATTTAATGAAGGTTGAAACGGGCGCCTACCAGGAGGTCTAGCTAACCGGGCAGGAGGCGTGCGCCGTGTCTGTCAGAGGTCACTTCCGACAGTAGGCTAGCCCTGATTGTAAAAAGAATGTTTTCCTTTCTTAGGCGACGTGTGGCCCATGTGGAAGCCCCTTACCATATAAAAGGAGGCCCAGGCCTAGGAAAGGGGGGATCGGACTCCGGCCAATGCGTCTAGAGGCTGAACTCTCCCTTATGCTCTGGAACACTCTCAGATCCACCAGAACACAGGAGTAGGGTGTTACGCTGCTCAAGCGGCCCGAACCTGTCTACATCGCCCGTGTTTCTCATTCTCTTTCTGGCTCTCTCTCGCTGACATCCCTCAGATTCAGGGGCCAAGGGTTCCTCCTAGCGCCCCCGGCCGAACCGGCAAAGGGGGACCTGCACGGTCTCCCGGTGAGGAGTTTCACACTCCGTCAGTCGTTTAGGCCATATTTCGAGGGGGAGAATTGAGAGACTAGTTAAGAATGAAATTCTTCCTCCATTGGAGTTCTCAGACTTAGAACAATGCGTAGAATGCATTAAAGGAAAATTTGTAAAGAGCATCAAAAAGGGTGCACAGCGAAGCACAGGAATATTAGAGATCATTCATACAGATATTTGTGGTCCATTTCCTGTGAAAAGTGTGGATGGCTATGACTCGTTCATAACATTCACAGATGATTACTCCCGATATGGTTATATTTATCCAATTAAAGAAAGATCAGAAGCATTGGATAAATTTAAGATATTCAAAGCTGAAGTTGAAAATCAGCATGATATAAAAATTAAAGTAGTAAGATCTGATCGTGGGGGGGAGTACTATGGTCGGCATACGTCGTATGGGCAAGTCCCCGGACCTTTTGCAAGGTTCTTACTAGAAAATGGTATAGTAGCCCAGTATTCAACACCAGGCGAACCTCAACAGAATGGGGTAGCTGAAAGGCGTAACCGTACCCTTATGGATATGGTGCGTAGCATGATAAGCTATTCCACCCTACCATTGAGTTTATGGATGGAGGCGTTAAAAACCGCCATTCATATCCTCAATAGAGTTCCAAGCAAATCGGTGCCCAAAACACCGTATGAGCTATGGACAGGAAGATTACCCTCGCTAGCTCACCTCCGTGTGTGGGGGAGTCCTGCGGAGGCTAAAGTATTCAACCCAAACCTTGGCAAGTTGGATCCCAAAACAGTGAGCTGCCATTTTATTGGCTATCCTGAAAGATCAAAGGGCTATCATTTCTACTGTCCAAACAGTTATACAAAGTTTGTAGAAATGAGACACGCTGTCTTCTTGGAAGATGAAGTGATTAGGGGGAGCTCGGTAGTTCGAGAGATTGATCTTGAGGAGAGGCGGGTGTCTGTACCCGCTCCGTCAATTCAAGACCCTTTCTTCTCTCTACTTGCTGACGTTGAACCTACAATGCATGACGTTGCGGTACCAACACCTGTTGTTACCTCTCCTGTGGCAACAATGAATGAAAGTGAGGAACCTGTTCTACAGGATTCAACAGAAATCACTGCCACACCAGAGGAGGAGCTGCAACAGCCTCAAACAGATAATGTGCCAGAACAGGAGGCCCCTAGAAGGTCTGAAAGAGTCAGAAGATCGGCTATCCGTGATGACTATGAAGTTTATAATATAGAAGAGTCGCATATGTAGGATGATCCCACCTCATATGAAGAGGCCATGAGAAGCGCTCGCTCATCTGAATGGTTGGAAGCCATGAAAGATGAAATGAAATCAATGAAACTAAACGATGTCTGGGATTTGGAAGAAATTCCTAAAGGAGCCAAAACAGTAGGCTGTAAATGGGTCTACAAAACTAAATATGACTCCAGAGGGAATATAGAAAAGTTTAAGCCGCGACTTGTGGCAAAAGGTTTCACGCAAAGAGAAGGGATTGATTACAATGAGACATTTTCTCCAGTCTCTTGTAAAGATTCCTTTAGGATTATAATGGCACTGATGGCACATTATGATTTAGAATTACATCAGATGGATGTAAAAACAGCATTTCTAAATGGAGATTTGGAGGAAAAAGTATACATGGCACAACCGAAAGGTTTTGTTGTGAAAGAAAACGATAATATGGGATGCCGTCTTAAAAGATCCATTTATGGATTAAAGCAAGCTTCGAGACAGTGGTACTTGAAGTTTGATGGGACAATAAAGAAATTTGGGTTTCAAGAGAATGTTGAGGACAACTGTATTTATACAAAGTTTAGGAATGGGAGATTCATTTTCCTAATTCTGTATGTAGATGACATTCTACTAGCTAGTAGTGATGTCAGTCTATTGCAGGAAACAAAGAAATTATTGTCCTCAAACTTTGACATGAAAGACATCGGTGAGGCTTCATATGTTTTGGGCATAGAGATTCACCAAGATAGAACAAAGTATATATTGGGGCTTTCTCAAAAGGCATATATAGAAAAGGTGCTGAAGAAATTCAACATGTACAGATGCAGTGCTACACCTGCTCCTATAGTCAAAGAAGAAAAGTATGGGACATGGCAATGTCCCAGAAATCAGTATGAGCTCAATGAAATGAAAACAAAGCCATATGCGTCAGCTGTGGGAAGCTACAGTATGCGCAAGTGTGCACACGCCCTGACTTGGCATTTGTCACCGGGTTACTTGGCAGATTTCAGAGTAATCCAGGCCCAGAGCACTGGAAATTAGTAAAGAAAGTTTTGCATTATTTACAAGGTACAAAAGGCCTCATGCTGTCTTACAAAAGATCAGAGTCACTCCAGATAGTGGGGTATTCTGATTCTGATTTTGCAAAAGATAATACAAAGTCAACATCGAGATACGTGTTCACCCTTGCAGGAGGAGCTATTTCATGGAAAAGCTCAAAACAGACTATCACTGCAGGGTCTACGATGTATGCCGAGTTTATAGCATGCTATGAGGCCACGGGGCAGGTGAACTGGCTAAAGAAGTTCATACCCGGTGGTTGACAGTATTGAGAAACCACTAAAGTTATACTGCGATAACGAACCCGCAGTAATGTACGCTCACAACAATCAGTCAAGTGGTGTTGCCAAACACATTGACATAAAGTACTATGTTGTGAAGGACAAAGTCCGGGATCAAACAATCAGTCTCGAGCACATTAGAACAGAAAGAATGCTCGCGGATCCGCTCACGAAAGGTCTACCACCCAACGTGTTCAAGGAACATGTAGCCGGCATGGGTTTAAGGGAAGCCTTATGAATCCTGGACTATAGGGCCCAAAAGTTAAAGTATCTGTTTCTGAATAGAGTTGTGTATAGTGGTTGTCGAATCCATCGGTGATTGACCGTGACGATGAAACATGCTCTATGTGCAAATCTGTGATGGAATAGAAAAAGGCTAAAAGAAATAGTGAGATCAAGAGGGAGAATGTTAGATAGATCTCCCTCCCCTTGTGCCCAACGGCACAAGGGGGCCTTGACCCGCGCCCTGATCGGGGGTGCCCAGCCCATTGGCTGGTGGGCCCCCGTCACCCTGCGCCATATTAACAGGGGTGGAGGTCGGGGCGGCACACGACACGAGGTTCGTTGCCGCCGCCTTCTCCACCCACAAACCCTAACCCTAACCGATCGAGGGGGCGCAGCCAGTGACGGGAAGCATCACCGCCGCGCTACTCCTCGTCAAGCTCGCGACGACAACGACGATGGCCGGCGCCTCTTCATCCTCCAACACCTCAACCGGTCGGCCGCTCTAAACCCTATCTCTCAAAGTTTTGATTCCAAAACACATATACAGAGAAACTCCACCGATCTAAACCTAGGCGATCCACTATAGAACTCTAACAGGTGCTAGACCGATGCAGTGATGCCCTAGAAGCAGAACTCCTATCCTGCGCGGAGGGAATTGCTTTGGTGATCCAATGGACTTTGATGCCTATTGTAGTAGAGACGGATTGTTTGGTGGCCTCTCAGCTCATTCAATCTAAAGAGAAAGATCTATCGGCACTAGCTCACATCGTTCAGGAAATTAAATGCCTTATCGCTGGTGAAAGGGAAATCATCATCCAGAAGATACACCGCTCCCAGAACCACGTAAGCCATGTGCTAGCAAATAAGGCTCGTTCAGAGTTTGCTTCTAATTGTTGGTTTGGTGAAACTTGTAATTTTATTTCACAGATAGTCTGTGCTGACGCTTTGGTTGAGTAATATATTTCTGCTCTTCCCTGCAAAAAAAACTGTCTATTCAGATTTATAGCTAAAAATTATTATATTTTGGATCATTATATATTGTGAAAGTGATCTTATAGGAGTCTTTTAGATGAGCTATCCTTAGCCATAAGGACCGGCCAGAAGAATTAAAAAATTGCTACATCTACTCTCTCTCTCTCTCCAATTCCGTTGTTTGCCGCCATGGGAAGAAAGAGGACAAAGGCGGGGGAACAAACCAAAGGCACCACTTGTATGGGCTTGTTGTCCGCGGGTCCACCTGCAAGCCTCATCGTCACTGAAGTTCTCCCCGCAGGCCCCCGTGCCACCACCGGAGATCTTCCCACAATCGTCGTTCCAACCGCTACCGCCGAATCAGTGGAGATTTAATTCTGTCATAATTAAACAACTGTTTACTGTTTTAAAATATAAAGATTTGCAACCGCTTTTCTGCAAATAGCCACAAGCCTCCCTCTGCCTCCCCTTTGCACGTTTGCATCTTTGATGTGGCTTGTTGAGTACAGTGATTGTACTCAATCTTGCTATTTTTTCCCCTTTTCAGAAGTTTAGTACTTCTGAGTTGAAGATGAAGTTAGAGGACCAAGGCTCAGACCCCAGTTGAGTTTGCCTGTGGAGTGGAGCAGAAGCCCCGCTAGAATCGTCTCTTTCCGCTACTGTTTTCTTTTCGGTGTGAGGACTAAGTGCCTCTGTTGTAAGTATTTATCGCTTTATTTACATTTGGGTCTGATTATTGATTTGTCGTTTTGTATACCCTGGTTGATGCCTGGACAAGGACTTAATACACAAAATGGTCTGGAAATTTGGGAAAATTTTCGGGCGTGACAATTTGGTATCAAAGCCATCTCGACTGTAGGTCAAGCCAAACGGTCAAACCCCTAAGGACAAGTTTTGCGAAAACCTTATCTGCGAAAATGTCTTTTCTCTCCCTCAAGAGTGTTTGCAAAACAGCTTATCAAATTTCTGTCCTTTCCCCTCCAGCTCTCTAGCTTCTAAGCCCGGAGCACAAACTGAAAATCCCATGAAGGACAAGCTAAGAGCCAAGCTTCAAGCAAGGATCAAGATGAGCAGTCCAGAGTCAACGTTCTCGAGGTTCGAGCGAAGTTTTTCTGGGGCTTACCTAAACCCAATCCTTCCTAGAAGAGTAGTATCGGTAGTCGTTAGATCGTGTGTTGTTTGCTGTGTGCAGGTGTATGGTTTACATCAGTGGTAGGGATGTGACCATACTAGGTTGTCTGCCTAATCAACTTGAACAGTAAGAGTGTACTCACATCAGATCAGTAGCTAAGTGGGTTAAGGTTTGGCCTTTAGTTCAACCAATCTCACTTCCCTCCTCTACCTGCAACAGATGGTCAACGACAGAGACAATGGCAGTGGATCAGGATCGCAACAGTTTCATGGAGTAATCCCAAGCAACCCCATGGACATTTCGCCTCCACCATTCGGGGACCCAACCCTAGCACAAGTGGTGGCTAACTAGACGCAAATACTGGCTATGATGATGCAGCAGATGCAACGACAGTATCAGCAACAACAGATGCAAGCTCAGATACAAGCCCAGAGTCTGAATCAAAGCCAAAGTCAGTATTTTCCAATACAAGCACCTACGCCTCCTACCGATATACTGCTAAGATCCCACCCGACGAATGCACCTCCATCACTCTCATATCGGAGAGAAGCAAATGTTATCTGTGAAGATTGTGAGGAACAAGGTCATCGTGCGACAAATTGTCCCTGGAACGTGTATACCAGGACACCAACTGACGATAAGGCACAATGCCCAAGAGAAGAGAAACGTCCAAGTCAACTTGCCTACAGAAACTATCGTACGTCACCATCAAACTCTAAGAAGAGGAAGGCATTTGTATGGAAGATGGACGATGGTAGGAACCTAACCATCACTGGTTCAGAATTTACTCCAGAAGATGCGGCAAAGATACCTAGGCGTCTGAGAGGAAACACCTCCCATGGTGCCCATCAGCTAACTCAACACCTTAGACTGTATGGTCCGCCTAAGCCTGGTACGGATGGATTCGAAGAAGTGTCCTCTGATGATGACGATGAAGATGATGGTGAGATCCTTAAAGGTGAAAAAGAAATGGAGTTCAAAGCATGTACCAGATGCGGAGAAATTGGACATACTACTAACGCATGCTCCTACACTTGCTCTGTGGTGAAGACACCCACCCGCCAGATGAATGCCCTACGAGGAAGATCACATGTTTCTTGTGTGAGGGAACATATCATGTGCCTAAGAACTGCCAACTGAATGTGGTCCCAACTAAGACCAAGGAAGATCAAAGGACACCCCTCCAACCTATTCGTCAACCTATGGCAGTCGCTAGCAACATCACCGCTCCTGATTTCCAATCAGCTCCAATTCCGATTGAGACTATCAGCAGTAGCAGGAGTGCTACCAACAAGGTTCATGAGTCTCTACTCACCCCGGTTCTAGTCACAAGTGTGCAGCCCCAAGAGGATAAGCAGTGTGATCAACCCAGTGGAAACTGTTACAACTGCCTGCAGCTAGGACATCACTTCAATAAGTGTCCGTTCCCGAGACCAAAGAGAATAGTCCACCGTTGTTTCAACTGTGGAGATGCAAGCCATTTATTCGATGGTTGTCCAATGCCAAAATGTCAATACCTTCAAGGTACCGGCACTGTCTACGACACTCTAACTTCCCCAATTGCCTCGGCCTTGGCACAGCATGGTCAGATCCAGCGAAAGAATACTAAAAGGAAAAGTGAAACCAACCGTCACCTGGATGTGCGACTCCCACCACGGCGAATCATTGTTAAGGCTACCCAAGGGAAGTCTCCAGTTTCATCGGTAATCGTCCCAAAGCTACAAAGCCAGTCACAGCAGGGCAAGCAATGCCAGGACAACGACAACCTGCTCCAACCGCAAGAAGACAGAACAATCCGTCCACAGCAACCCCAGCAAGAGTCCCCAGCACCAGTTCGCGTGGCTGATAACAAACCAAGCAATGCATCCCGCGTTGCTCCGATCCCGATGGCCATCAACCAATTGCAGATTGGCGACATCTCACGCAAGGAGGTCCTACCAACCGCAGCTACCAAGAAGGTTGTCATCTTCCCAAGGAATGTCGGCAAGAAAAGCAGTGTTACCGTTGAAACACCAGCTAGTAAGCGAGGACAGATCAAGACAAACCAGCCTGAATCACAGGAGTAAAGGCAGCACCACCCAAGGCATGCCACGGTTTACAAGTGTTTTTCCGTGTACATAGAAACTTCATCGCAGTTATGTAATAAAAGAAGGATTATCGAATAACGTTTATGTCAGGCGGTTTTTCCCTTTTCGTATGGCTCATCTCGTTTATCCAAAAGGTGGATTCACTTGTGTATCTGTCAGTGTCATAAGGAACCTAGAGTTTCTTTTCGAAGCCATTTGCAGCTTGGTTTAACTCTAAGACCTCATTGCCAACTAAGTAAGAAAACGGCTAACCCACGAAGTAAAGATGGTTAGACCACTAAAACCCTCAGCATGAAGAGAAACATCAAAAGAGTCATATAACGGACACCTCAAGAGTATGAGAAGATGCACCAAGCATTTGAGTGTGACATCATATAAGGATCACCGGAACTCTCTAACCTTGAAAGTCATGTGGAAATGGTAAGTGGCAATAGCACCTTGATGGTGTGAACATGAATCAAGAATGCTTGTTCGTAATTCAAGGCAACAAGGATATCTTCCAAAAATCATCTCGATGTTTCTCGGAAGTCGACAGAAACTAATCTGCACATGGGTCAGAAAGGTACAAGAATCAAACACAGAAAGGTATAGCCAGCACAGCGGAGTATATGGCAGAAAATCCTTCTTGGCGAATCATCTTTACTCAAGAATTGAAAGGGAACACATTTTGGTCAAAAAAAAAGCAGAAACCTCGACAACATCAAAGTCAGTCTTCGACAGTCGTACAGGTTGCAGTACTCGTGGGAAAGCAACTGCAGAGCTTATAGTTTACCGAGCCAGAAGAGTCAGCCAAGGATAAGCGAAGGAGTAAAATGTTATATTAAGGAAATAACCCTTTTGAGCGTGGTCTGTTAAGCGCTCAGGGCTAGTTCGAGAAAACAACTACGCAAATCATTCAGGTCAAGAGCAGATCAAGGAAATTCCAAGTCTATGAATTTACTAAAATCGGACATAACGTGTCAGGGGCAGCTCCGCCAACTACTAGCAAGCAAAGTGAACCTTGGCTTATCACGTTTGCCAACATAAATTGTCCAGACCAAAGAAAGCATGATCTATGGACACCTATAGTCCTGATCAATATCAGTTCGAGCAGAATCAGCCAGTGCAGCTTTTGGACGGCAACATAACGTCAAGGTTAAAGTCAACCAGTCCAGTTACACAGGTTTGGCCGGTCAAACAGTCAGTCCGAACCTGAAGGGAACAGCGAGGCCAGCACACCAGTCCAACCCTACCCTCGCCAGCTTTCTTTCTAGCCATCCCAGAATCTCGGGACGAGATTCTTATAAGGGGGTAGATTTGTCACGTCCCGATTTTCGATCGAGATTAAAAATTTTCTAATAATACATTTTCCAGAAATTAAATAATAATTAAAAGCAATTTAAACAAGTGAAATTAGCAAGGAAATCAAAAATTTTCCTTTAAAAATCATGGCCGGAAATATTTTTGTAATATTCCCCGTGCCCTAAAGTACTCTCCAAAATTTTTCGTGAATTTTTGGAGCTAAAGAAATAATTTTAAAGTCACAAAGTTCATCTAACAAATTAAATTAATTGAAAAACAAATTAAAATTAAAAAGGGTCCTTTTTGTTTTGGGCCGTTTTCGGCCCAAAACCCTCCCTCTCTTCCGCGGCCCACGTGGCCCCCCTCCTCTCTCCCTCACGCGCGGCCCATGGGCCACGTCCCTCCCTCCGTCCTCTCTCCCTCTGCCCAAGGCCGTCTCGGCCCGTTTGCGCCCCTTCCTGCCAAAGTCTATGTTGCCTCCCTTCTTCAACATCCGCCGAGTCAACCGCCGCCTTTTCCGCCGCCGCCACCCCCCCCCCCACTCCGCCGGCAATTCTGGGCTCTCCCGCGCCCTCCCTCCTTTATAAAAATCATCCCCGTGCTCCCCTCCACCTTTTCCCCTCCTCGCCCGAGCTCGCCGCCCTCTTGCTCGCTCTCCACGCGCTCTGCCCGTGCGCCGCCGCCCACCCCGCACTCTGGCCGCACGCCGCCGCCGCCGGAGCCGTCCCGCGCATCGCCGCTGCTCCCCGCGCCTCCGCGCCGTAGCACCGTCGCCGCCACCGTCTTCTTCAGCTCCGGCCTAACCCAGTAAGCTCCCCTCTCTCCCTCCCTTTCCTCTCCCCTCCCCGGTGCACCGCCCCCACCCCGTGCGCCACCACAGCGCCGTCGCCGCCGCCGCTCGCCAGCCGTCCCCGCCGGTGGCCGCGCCGCCGTCTCGCCGTCGCACGGCCCGTGGCCGCCGCTGCCGTGCCATGGCCGGTCGGCCTAGGGTTCGGCCGAACCCTAGCCGTCCGCTCGGCCATGGAGGCCGCACCCGGGCCGGCCCACCACTCCCTCCGGCCTAGCGGCCGTTGGGCCGATTGGCCCATCTCCCTCACGAGAAGTCCATTTCACGTCCCTCCTCGCCCTTTCTTCTCTATTGGGCCGTTGGCCTATTATCCTTTCTCCACACAAAAGTCTACTTTATGTCCCTCAGCCCATTGGTCCTTTTTCCAGTACCAAGTCCTTTTTACCTCCTTTTTCCTCCCCAGTTCGCCGACTTTTATGTCGTTGACACGTGGGCCCCTGTTGTTTGGCCCGATCCTTACCCATACCATGTGGCCGCTCGCGGCTTCGCCACGTTGGCGTCCACGTCGGCGCTACCTTCTCCCGTCCATCTGCTGTGGCCGCCACGTCAGCGCCACGTGGTGCGTCCGCACCTGTGCGTGCGTGGACTTGGTCCACCGTGGATCGGCCGTCCCTTGACCCGTTGACACGTGGAACCCGCCGTTCCGGCGCCGATTCCCTTTGATGATGTCAGCGTAGTCCTTTCCTTTGTAAAATTAATTAATAATTGCGCTTTGTAAAATTAATTAATAATTGCGCAATAAGTCGATTTAATTTCCAAAAATTCATTTAAATGGCTCAAAACTTCTAAAATTCATATCTAATTCATACGAACTCCAAATTGAGTCATTCAACTTGCAAAATTCATCTAAAATTGAGCTCTACATGTTTGTTTACTTTTTATGTACTGTTTATTTGGTTTTTATTAGAGTTTTTCCTCGTTTTGCGTGCCAGCGTGTAGATTCCGTCGTTTCGAAAGTTCGCGCTCGCGAGGAAAGAAGTTCGGAAGATTGTTTGAAGAAGCAAGGCAAGTCACACATTCCCCTTGAGCATGTTGTACCTATTTTGTGAAATGTTTTACGTTTGCAAATAAAGTGCATGTTTTGCTAATTATATGGGAATAAGGTTTACCTATCCGTCCGCTTGTGCCATGTTTACTTGTTAAACCATCCTTTGTTAACTGTGAGTGATAATTTGACTAGCGTAAGTCACTTATGTTGACTTTGCTATAATTATATATGCTTAGCCATGCTTAATTACCACTAGCTCATTTAATGGGATAATTACACTGTTCACATTAGCTTTTAACGAGCGGTTCGCTCGCGGCACCCGACCATGTTTTATTGGTCGTAATTATCCAACTAAAATATGACCTAATGGTGGGCTGTGGGTGCATGGTTTTGCTGGTCGCACCCATGGCAATTAAGGACCGGTTCATGGGAAACCCTAGAAGACTAACAGTGCTTACCACAAGCAAGAATGGGCAACTGCTGGACTCATAGCATAGCTCTTTCCTAGCCGACGCCCCCCGGCAAGGGTGGGCGTGATGGAGTTGGGTCGGCCGGGGATATACCGGTTGATCGGCTGCCGGATTCACCAAGGCACGAGGAGGGGCTGCCCACTGCTGGTAAGGGAGCGGGGGCGAAACCTACGGTGTGGTGCGCTTGGTTAGGAGGAGTTATGCGAAAGGTCTTGTCACGATTTTCCCCTTTGTAGTATCGTGGCGATACTTCGGGGCATGGTAACATGTGTGGAATCGTGTCTTGTGGGTACAGTTGCGCACCTCTGATCAGAGTAAAACTATTCGAATAGTCGTGCCCGCGGTTATGGGCGATCAACCAGATTCACCGTAATTAGTCCCACATGCTTAATTAATTTGACTTAATGAACTGGTGTAGTTCAGGTGGAATGGTTGGGTCTGTTCAACGTGGTTGTAGCGTTGTTCAGTGGAGATTTAATCCTGTCATAATTAAACAACTGTTTACTGTTTTAAAATATAAAGATTTGCAACCGCTTTTCTGCAAATAGCCACAAGCCTCCCTCTACCTCCCCTTTGCACGTTTGCATCTTTGGTGTGGTTTGTTGAGTACAGTGGTTGTACTCAATCTTGCTATTTTTTTCCCCTTTTCAGAACTTTAGTACTTCTGAGTTGAAGATGAAGTTAGAGGACCAAGGCTCAGACCCCAGTTGAGTTTGCCTGTGGAGTGGAGCAGAAGCCCCGCTAGGATCGTCTCTTTCCGCTGCTGTTTTCTTTTCGGTGTGAGGACTAAGTGCCTCTGTTGTAAGTATTTATCGCTTTATTTATGTTTGGGTCTGATTATTAATTTGTCATTTTATGTATCCTGGTTGATGCCTGGACAGGGACTTAATACACAAAATGGTCTGAAAATTTGAAAAAATTTCTGAGCGTGACATCGCCTTGCTTGCATTCCAGTAGCCAAGGATGTGGTCCCATATAGGTCCGCTCAAGCAGCGACCCTCACAAGCAAGCTCGAACACGTCATGGAATGGAAGCTCAGGTAGTATTCTTGTGACGAAGTGCCACATGGAGACTAGCATATCCTTTGGATCCCTATGGTTTGATGCAATCATATATATGATTATACATGTCATCAGATATTCAGATGGGTGTTATTACAAGATAGATATAGTGATTGTTATTACACATTAACAAAATTCAGTTGTTCACCTGCATATGTAGATGATTTTGCAGTCGAGGTTGTCGGTGACGGCGGCGGGCACAAGCGAGTAATGCATGTGCATGGCCATGAGCCTTGGCGATGGCAACACGTCTATCATGTTCCCCCACCCAATGGCGAACAACTTCTCCATGGACGGGACGTATATATGCCTCGATGTCGATGGGTATTTCACCTACCATTAATAGAGTAATTAGTCATAAATGCAAGTATGATATCAAAGTCTAAAGCTTAAATCTAACCGAACAAGTTGAAAAAAAAAACTTAGTCGTTGAGCTTAGCTCAGTTCGTTCGACAACTTAGAATTTGGATATGAGTGGGTGAGAGAACAAGACACATAGCAGACAGAAGGGGAACACATCAGCCATCAGGGTCTTCTCCGTTTCTTTTGGTTTCTTCCGTTTTTTTTCTTTGCTATGATATTTGATTGCACACATGTTTTTTTCAAGCTTTTCGATCTTTAGCCTCTGGCCTATGGGATTCTCTTTTGTGTCATAATATTGACATTTGACAATGAACACATCAGGGTCTACTATAGAATTGAATACAGTCTCTCTCCAATATTTCTCGTGTTGATTATATGTTTATAAACTGATAAATGAATTTATATTTGTAATATAATGAATTACTAGGCATTTGCGCGTAGTTGCTAGAGAAAAAAAGTTGGTGCTACTATAAATAGGGAGTCGTCCTCTTCACCTTCAAATAAAAACCTCTTTCCTCCCATGAAAACCGTTCATCCTAGAAAACTGTTTTTAAGAAAATCAACCATTGTAAAAAAGCATACAACTCACTGGGACCAAATTCTCCAACTAAACTGAATAAAAAAACCATTGCAACCCACGTGAACTGTGTTTGTCAATGGACGGAAATTAAACTGCTAGCAGGAAATGATCAATTATATCATTTTAATTAATTGCTGAATCATTTTTAGTAGATTGAAATGACTACTAACAATCATTTTTAGTAGATTGAAACGACTACTAACCATGGGTCATTTTTGCAAATCATCATGAGAAATATTGTTTATGCAACCTACATTTTATAATCAGAAAGACTATCATTTGATTTGTTGAACGGTAGGGGTGAATAACGAGCCAACTCGGCTCATTTAATCTCGTTATCTTAACTAACCGAGCTCAGTTTGGTTAGTTAACCTTAACAAGGTAAAAGCCTAGCTCAATTGGCTCGGCTCACTAACTGATTTGTTAATGTACTTATACTACCTTTATACTTTTACTCTGTTATCCTATATATACATAATTATAAACACTAAGTAATAAACAAGAACTAACAAGAACTAAGTAAATATAAATAGTTTGAATTTAAATAAAGAACTACACTTGTTAAGAAGCATTAAGTACATAAAAATATGCTGATCTCTCGTACTAATGAGCTAAAAGTCTAATTTGGCTCGACTCAATAAGACTATGGGTTCAAGCCAAGCCATGAGCTTCGAGCTTTTCTTTCCACCACATTTGGGCAACAAATTGAAAAAAAAAAATAAGTCACTGCATACAACTATTCATGACAGCAAATTAAATTGACAACTCGAACAAAGTACAACTACTCGTGGCCACAAAATTGACAGCTCGAACAACGAGAGAATCTAAAAATTCCTCTTCTGTATATACATGACAAGAATCTCACACATGAGTCGATATCGTGATCAATCGGTGGTAGTATGACTTGGGTATATAATATATGTATTGCAGAACATCCCACGAACGTCCGTAATAATTGAAAGCACAACAGAAAGCTACCAACTAACAGACGAGCCAAAGGGCAGCCACTAACTTAAAAGCTCTCATTTGATTTGATTTATAGGAAAAACATTGGGATTTAGATAATTTCAATTCTATAGAAAAGAATTTATATAAACTTTCGAAACAAATAATTGAATTCTCTCTTTTTTAAATTCATATAGAATGAACAATTCTATAAAGATTTTACACAAAAAGTAGCAAGAACTCTAACCTCTTGAACAATTGAAAATTTTCCAGTATATCTCTGTCATCCTGGTTCCTGCGTTTTTCCTACTCCTAATCAAACACGGGAGGTGGCGCACGAGGGAGCAGGCGAGCTGCTCCTTGCTCCCTCCTTGCTTCTGCTTGGCTGCTCGATGCAGATGGTAGTGACGCACGGGAGAAGATGACGAGGATTTAGGGTTTAGTATCAATAGTTTTTGTTGGGCCTTCGTCATTTAATGATCTTCAAAATGAGTGGT
This sequence comes from Oryza officinalis, assembly GCA_008326285.1. Classification (NCBI taxonomy): domain Eukaryota; kingdom Viridiplantae; phylum Streptophyta; class Magnoliopsida; order Poales; family Poaceae; genus Oryza; species Oryza officinalis. Next base: position 13,745,070 of record BDMV01000003.1, on the reverse strand, counting down.
TGTTATCCCATGTATCAACAACGTATCGAAGAAGTATCATGGAAGTGTCGGTATTTTTTTTATTTTTTTCTGCGATTTATTTGCCGATACCATATTGACGGAGTATCAGGCATATCGTCGTATCGGATACGTATCCAATACGGGAACGGCACAAAAGTGACGTATCGGTGCATCATAGGCAGCACCCAACACCGCAGCTACAGCTAGGGGTTGCTCGGGAGCGACGAGATGATGCTCTCGTACTCTTCCAGCAGGGCCGCCGGCGCCGGCGTTGCTGTTGAACGGCAACGGCACTGGCCCCATGATAGTAGGTTTGTCATTGGTGTCGGTGGTGTTGGTAGGTATAATGGCAGCCTCCTGCTAGCCTGTGATACTGGCTGCGAAGGCTCCATCTTATACAGCTCGAGCCCTCAGCTTTGGCAAGAAACACATCTATACTATACTTAACAGTATCGGTGTTCTGCTCAAATGATTAGCAAGTGAAGAGGGCAGACGCTTTTTTAGAAGTATGGTGTTCGAATCCTGGGAAGTCTATTCTTTTTCTACAGTTTATTGCCTTACTGGCTTATTACTAAATAATTTTCCTTCTATGGATAGCATACATTTTTAAATAGCTCTCGTAAAACCTGTTAATTTACAATAACTTTGATATATGTTGCCTTTTATAACTTGAGTGATCCTTTTCCACCTGTTTAATAGCTATACTTAGGTACAACATAGTTTTTTTTTCTTAACAAAAACGTACTTGGAAATTATTTTACAATACAAATAGCCCTTTGTAAATTCTACCTCTGCCATTATCAACATTATTATTCCATTCTATAATAGCTGGGCCCCTCTAGAATCTCTCTCAAGCTCCACCACTGTACAGCTTACCTGGATTCAGTCTCTGTCGGTGTTAAATTCTAAGTTTTTTGCCATTGACGTTGAATGCTTACACACATCAGATTTTCACAAATCGAGAACTAGCCATTTCAAAAAACCAATCGGATTGGTTTTGTGAACACTGCATGAGGAAGACTCGGTTGCCTTTTCTTTTTCGCTAAGTCTTTTTTCATAAAATGTTGGTCAAAGATGTAATTTTTCTATTCTAGAGAGGCTTCTTTGCAAAACTGGATATACACCGGTGCTCCAGAAGAATCATCACTCATTTATTATGTTTCTAAACTTTTTTAAATAAATGAATAAGGGAAGTGGACCCGGCGGCTCGGAATTCGGATCGAACCTGAGAGAACTGGCCATCGATTGGACAGCATAACAAACAGGTGACCTTTCTTTTTTTTTTCTTTTTCGTTCCTTAATTTGCTTTGTTCGAGCTTTTCGTTCTACTCTTACCATTTTATATTATAATCGTTTAATTTTTTGTTAAAATTTTTTAATTTGATCAAGTGTATAAAAAAATTAACAACCTCTACAACACTAAATTAGTTTTATTAAATTTTGCATTAAATATATTTTGATAATGTATTTGTTTTGTATTAAAAATATTAATATATTTTTAAAAAAATTTAGTCAAATTTAAAAAAGTTTGACTAACAAAATCAAACAACTTATAATATAAAAAAGAGGAGTAGTTTGTACGAAATATTTTGGCAATTGGGACGTAGCATTTCATGAGTAATATGTGAAACTGCCAACTATATATGAACCAAATGAAACAATTAGATATAGTTGTCTCTTTGATTATTTTTCGTGTTATAATATTGACAATGAGATATCTAAAAGATACGATAATCAAAACATGGTTAGAAAAAGATGCTTGTATATGCCTATAAATTGAGGTCTTAAATAAATTCTTTACTGATACTAATAAGTACACACTAAATGACATGGTGATAGAGTTGAATATCATACGCACACGTACGTATGCTTTTCGCATATTTAGTACTCGGTCTAAATATATATTAATTTCGTAGAGTCACTCTGGTGATAGAGTTAAATATTACGCAGCTGCAATTTGTTTGAATAGTAACTTCTTTAAAGAAAAGATTCGATTTAATTAATTCTAGTATTAGATCAATCTCTAACATTTATTTCGCTGTCGGTTACATGAATATAGGCTCAAACGTGGTGTCAACGGGACCACAGTTTGCGATTGATTACCTATTAGCTAGCATATCGTAATTGAGCTAACAGTAGATCGAGGTTGACAAATGCGATAGCAACCGCTTGGACTTATCAACTCAGTATGAATCAAGAAACCGCTTAGATCGAGCAAGTTTAATAATATAATCAACTACTAACTTTAACAATTAAAACATTATTTGTAGCCAACCTAATAGCCTATTCATTCAATAGTTAGTTCTTATATATATTGCATCGTTAATAACTAATCTACTAAAAGGTCCAAACGGACTGTAATGACGTCCGTATGCAAAAATCAATTTTCTAAGGATGAGTTAAGGTCCATTTACGAAAACTCATTTTCGCATGCAAGCGTCTTAAGAGATTACATATGAAATAAACTATTTTTGTAAGCGGACTTATTAAAAGACCCATATGCGAAAATGAGTTTTTGCGGTCGGATGAAGTCTCTACCACAAAGTGTGTGTGCGAAAATCCACGAAAAGAAGAGCAGCGTGATGCGTGAAGGGCAACATGAATGAACGAACGAATACAATACCTGTTAGGATGCGACGGAGACAGACAACAAAAACGCTACAGATATTTTAAATAGATAAAGATAAAGATAAAGATAAAAAAAATAAGATTAAGATTTAGAATATTGTATCAACTACACATGTAGCAGCTAGCAAGCTTGCGTGTCACAGGATCACGTTGAACCCAAAATTGAAGCTGAGTATCGAATCAAGGAAGCAGATTAGTTTCTAGTATATGCCTAATGGGCCGGGCCTTTTGTGTGGGCTGTACCTACTGTGTGTGGGCCTGGCCCTTTCTGCTGTGGAAACGGCCCAAGCAAGCTCGCTCACGAGATGTCTGACATGCTCATAATGTGAGCCGCAGAAACTCTCACAAATCTTACGAACAAGGATCTGTACATGTGTTTGTAAGTAAAGAAAAAAAAAGGGTAATTAAGCTAGACTCGCGGTGAGCGACATAAGTACATAACTTTGCTATCACGGATAGTACAATTAGCCATATAAGGTGTGTATCATATATGTCATGAGCTGGCCACCTAATAATATAATAGTACCAAAATACGCAAAACAAATACTTAGCTGACGAGAAAAGTCGACTTTTTGCTTGCTTGCAAGTACTGTACTATAATACAATCGAATTTATGAAACGGAAATGATAAGTCTAATGTATACTAGTCGTAGAATATGTATTTCACGCTTATGATCAAACTTTTGAAATTCTGATTATAAAAAGTTTCTTAAATGACAAAAACTGGTCTCAATATATAGAGATTTGTCTCAAAAAATATTATCCTAATATCATAGATATTAAAGCTTATTGAATTTCATGAACTTAAATTAACATAAATAGATTGTTAGAATTTGAAAAGTTTAATCAAATTTTATCCTAGATGTCAAATATATTTTCACCGAAGGGAGTAGCAAATTTTACGGTGGTCTAGATAAAATCGTCAATTTGAGGAAATCTATAACTTGTGGAGGAGCGTGGGAAAGCTATTTTGCCATTTGAAATGTTCCCTTGTGATTTTTTCTAAAAAAAAGAACAAGATAATACATGCTATATCCCACTACATAAATATACAAACTAAATTTGACTAATATAAATAAAAACAAATTAAACTTTGCACGATAGTACTACATTTGACACAAATGCTCGTATTTATGATTATTTATTCTTTCAGCAGTAAGCAATTATCGATAGGTTATACCCACTTATGTTAATTGTAGAGTATGTGAATCGTTCGGGTCAAGATATACGCGAGATGGCGATAAAAGAGACGGGATACATGGATTTTTTATACAGGTTCGGACCCCTTAACTAACAGGTAATCGCCCTACTCCTGTTGGACGAAACCGATGTTGCTTTTATATATCAATATCACACGAGTATAATATTTGGAATGACCTAGTTTAGACTCTGTCGGTTTAGCGGCATTTAGCTCTCACATATGGTCGATGGCTAGCGTAGTCAGTTTCCTCGAATATGAACTCGACGAGATTAGAATTATGTTGTATTGGCTTATCTAGATGTATATTGCCTTGTCTAGATCTGTATTGTCTTGTCTTCCCTATTCATGGGGGTCTTGTATTTATACCCTCGGGTATCTTTTTGTTCAAATAAAACTAGGTAACCAAGTATAAATATGATCTGAATAGTTTTTATCATGTCCAAATAGGATTTTGCTTCTCTTTCCTTATCCGTGATTTCGTATAAGACTTGATATATGATGGGTCTTACGAGCCTAACACAAAAGTATTAGATGTGTCTTATCTATAACACTGACAACAATGCAGTTGTATGTGATGACTTCATTAATCTCAAGATATACCATCTCAAATTTTTTTGAGATACTCATAGAAAAAAGATGTGCGTGTGAAAAAGGATGGAGAAGAATGCGCATCTATCTTGCTCCCCCACCCAACGGCCAACAGCTTCTTCATGAATGGGACGCAGTCGTGCAGGTTGAGGCGGAGGAGCAGGTGCTGCACACCGTCGGCGACAGCCGCAGGCCGGGTGCACGCGCCGCACCATGGTGGCGAAGGCGAAGGCGAGGGCCTTGAGCGACGTGGTGCCGCACTTGGGCGGGCTCGCGAGGACGAGGTCGCCGCGGCGGCGTCGTGAAGCCACGCTGGATGGCGATGATCCCCAGCACCCACGTCCACTGCACCCACACACCTTGGTAGCACTTCAGGTACTCGTCTTGGGGTTGCTCGGGAGCGAGGAGATGATGCTGTGTCGTGCTCCTTCAGCAGGCCGGGATCCACCGCCGGCACGTCGCCGGCGGCGACGGCGTTGTTGAACGGCAATGGCACTGGCCCCATAACAGTAGGTTGGTCGGTGGTACAAGCCATGCGGTAGGTATAATGGCAGCCTCCAGCATATGCGTGATTTGTAGTATATATATGCTTGCTGGTTATTATGTTGCGCGATTAGTCGTGAGCCACCTAGCTCTTAACATCTCTATGGAAATGTTGGTGTTTTGCTCTTTTGTTTTCTTTTTTTTCCCTCTTGCATTTATAATCGTTAATTATTTGAACCGTACTCTTGACAATAATTAGCCATGACTTTTTTGAAGCGAAATTCAAATTAAGCTCCTTTATCTTAAAAAAACTAACATTTATTTTTTGGTTGATTGCATTTAGATTCATATGTATATGTTGTAGAGTTTCTCTACTAATTCAAAAGCATGGTCGTCCTCCTTCCGTTCTCTTAATTCTTACCATACAGTCCACTTGCCTAACCATTGTAGGATCTAGTACTTTCTTCTCAATCCACCAATCCAGCCAATTCCTAATTATATGGATCTAGCCCGTGCTTTATCCTCAATCGATCCACACAGCCAATCCTCAATAGGCCTAGTCCGTTGCAAAGCACAAACATTATGATTAAACATATCACAGCTATATGTCAACAAATGCAAAAGCAAAAGCTCGGACTTATCAACACAGTAGAAATCAAGAAGAAACCTCTTAGTAAACCAATCATGTTTAAAAAAGAATTTCAATTTTTTCTAAAAATTTATCTAAATTTCTACGGTTTGGTAACCGAGCGGTAACCGCTTCTCTTGCTTTATGCGCCACCACCCTGCCGTTAACTTTGCCAATTTGCCATGCTATGAATTGATTTGATTTTGTGTGTGTGAGTATGTTTTAAATACAACAGCTATATATTTGCTCACTTGGTTACCTCGTTTAAATATGGTACACAATACCCAAGTGTGCAACAAGCGCATTTTGTGACTGTCTTACATGTATACTTTGAGGTCCATATCTGTCCCGAGATATAGTGTATATTTCTAATATTATGTGTGTGCAATAGTAAAATCCCTAAAAGGACAACCGTAGCATTTCTCTCACCGTGTTTCTTGCTAAGCATAAGTTCAGTTGTGAATGTTAGACTATTAATTCATACAATTTTTCATTATATTGATCAGCCCTACAATGGTCCGACATGTTTTGTTTATTGAACACTATTCTAGTATTCTAAAGGAAATTTGTAACACCTAGGGCCAAAAACAGTTATAGGCCCCACTGTGCTTTCATCCTCATATTAGAAAATATTTGAACTTGATGATAAAAGTGTTCTGGCAAACATCCTTAATTATAAATCGGTCTATCTCTCTCGAAATATGCAAGGCTTGTGTAATTTAGCATTACATTTAATGTCAATAATTTTTATGACACGTGCCATATTTGAAAATTGTAGCTATTGGATAAAGATGTGCATTGATTATTTATGACCATATGGATGATAACTGAAATCAACATATAAACAATAACAGTACTGATCATAATTAATCTTCAGTCAGTACATATGAGATTTACAAATAGATACTTGATCTATTGTGCTTGGAAATAACGAGATCCGTTGATTCTGATCAATCTAACGATTTAAAAACAAAAGTCAATAGTTAAACAATAACAATACTGGTCATAATTAATCATCAGACAGTACATATGAGATTTATAAATAGAGACTTGATCTATTGTGCTTGGAAATAACGAGATCCGTTGATTTTGGTCAATCTAACGATTTAATACACAAAGGTACCTATTAGAAGGTAGTGCTATGTGGGCCAGGTATGAATTTAAAGATTTAGTGGAAGGTTAAATAGGTAATTTGTATCTTTGTCACGTCAGAGTGTGAAAGGTAAAACAGTAAAAAGATATTAACGGTGATTTAAAGATCTAAGCGACGCTGATTACAGGATGTCAAGATCATGTACCAAAACTAAGTAATTGATCTAGAATTATAAAATTAATAGTAAAACTAAGTAATTGATTGGCCGATAGGTCATGTAACTATTAATAAAACTAAGTAATTAATCAATATGTTACTAAATATTAAACCAATTAATTGATCGATAATTAATTGATTGATCGATCAATAGGAGTTCAAGATGCAATAAACCTATGATGATTAGGTGAGCAGGAAGACGATGAGAATCAAGCATAAGTGGTTCATCGCCATGGGAGAACAAATGGGTGAAGATCCTCTAACTTCTCTTTGACATTGAGTCACTGATGTATGAGCCTGCTATCCAAATGGTTCACATGTTAGTGACATACGTCATAGAGAAGTAAGTCAGTGAATTCTCTTCCAGAATGAATGCAACGGTATTAGAGAAAATCACGGCTAAGAAAACAACACAAACCATGTTCTCGTAATTTTTTTCCTTAATTACCCTCCCAAAATCAACGGTATATTTTTTAAGTAGTTTGATAGATATCGAGATACCTCCCAGCACTATAAAAGGTCTCAAATAAATATAGTGACTGCACAACCACCATTTTATTTTTACATGATTCTTAGCCAATGCCACAATCTTTATTTATGAGTCATAAATAAACTAGCATGCTGATATCAGGAGAAAGAGAGGCCTGATCCATGGAGCTTCTCTTCTATGATGGCATCCAACCGTCCAGCCATTTCGGATGTCATATGGCTTACCCAATCTCCTGTATTCCCTCTCCTGAAGAAGGAGTCATTCGTGAAGATGTTTTTATGAAGTATATGATACGAGCCCACTTTGTTGACCTCTAAGTTTTTCATTTTCTCAAAGCTGCACAGCCTCACAATATCCATCACGACCCCAGCCTCCTCCTCGTCGAGCGAGAATGGCTGCCCAACGAACCGTGCCAGCTTCTTTACGTTGTCAATGGGATCATGTAACAGTTCTTCATATCTTAGAAACAACACAGTCTCTGGGCTCATCTTGCTAGCGTTCCAGTAGCCAAGAATATGATCCCAAATAGGACCGCTCAAGCATGTGCCCTCACAAGTAGCCTCGAAAATATCGAGGAATTGAACCTCGGGTAGCATTTTCCGAGTGAAGTGCCAGAAGGAAACTAGCATGTCCTTCGGATCCCTATCGTTTGATACATACAAACATGTATATGTTATTAACTGGTAATTGTTGTTACAAAAATAAAAGATACTATTAGCTCTGTTTTTGTATATACTCCGTTGTTGATGTTTTGAGCTTGACATTTAACCGTTCGTTTATTAAACAAACTACATATCATGTATTCTGTTAGCTTGTTTAATCATTAAACATATTTTGAGCATACCTTTTATTTTTTGCACATTTACATTAAATTTGAAATAAAATGAATCGTCAAACATCATGTCTAAAAGTAAACGACGTTGTATCTCTAAAAACAAAAACATAGGGAGTACATATATAGTGGTTGGTCATAACAAAATGATCACTCACCTGCATATGTAGATGATTTTGCAGTCAGGGTTGTTGGTGATGGAGATGGGGAGAAGCGAGTGGTGCATGTGCGTGGCCATGAGCCTGGGCGACGGGAACGCGTCCATCTTACTCCTCCATCCGGTGGCGAACAACCTCTCCATGAACGGGATACAGTCGTGCGGGTTGAGACGGAGGAGCGGGTGGTGCTCATCTCCGACGGGCGGGTGCGCGCGGCGTGCCATGGTGGCGAAGGCGAGGGCCTTGAGCCACGTGGTGCCGCTCTTGGGTGGGCTCGCGAGGATGACGTCGCCACGGCGCGGCACGAATGTCCGCTGGATGGCGATGATCCCCGGCATCCACAACTGATGCAGCCACACCCCCTGGTAGCACAGCAGCTGCAGCTTGGGGTTGCTCGGTAGCGATGAGACGATGCTCTCGTACTCTTCCGGCAGCACGCCGGGATCGGCCTTCGCGACATCGCCGCCGGCGTTGTCGAAGAACGGCACTGGGCCAGCCATGGTGATAGGTTCGTCGGTGGTGCTAGCCATGGTATATATATATGTACGTATAGTATCAGCCTCCAGCTAGCCGGCCTACAATATGTGTGTTGGTTATTGCATATATAGCCATGGTTTTGCTGAATATCGATATTCCTCATATGAAAGATGTGTTATTTACGTCTAGCATTAATTCGGCGACCGGACTTACTAAACTAGTACGAATAAGAAACTTCTTAGTAAACAAATACTAATATTTAGAAAGAGTTTTAAGTTTTCGATAAAATTTATCTCAAACTTATTTGGCCAGAAGGAATTGGAATGGTAGTTTGAGATGTAAGAAAACTGAAACGATATATGATCTTTTTTTTAGATTGTCATTATTCTAGATTTCTCTGGAGAGTGTTACAGATTTCTTGTGGGTTATATTCTCCACATAGTATATCCTATATTTTTTGGAATTGACTTGTGGGTATTGATACTAAAACTAAGAAATTAACCCTTATAGGAGCATCTGTAATATGTTGGGCTCTATGACTGAGTAGAAATGATATGATTTTGACAAATCACCATCAAAATCTTATATGCAGGTACTTTTCAGGGCAACGTGTTGGCTCCGGTGTTGGGCTCCACTACAAAGATGTGACGATGACATTAACCTAATAAATGATGCATGCCGTATGCTTGAGTCAACGGTTATGCAGATTTTCGCCAATTTCGGATGGAGGTTCACAAACAAGATTCAATAGTTGTGGATTCTTTATCTTGTGTTAATGTTTATTAGTGTTGTGTTTGCGTTATGTTAAGACTATGGTATTTTGGACTCATTAGTGTGTGATCATTTTTGAGTGAACTTGTGTAATAATTGGTTGTAGCTCTTTGAGCAAAGGCTGGAATTATATTCCATTGTCTTAAAAAAAATTGGTTTCAGTTAGTAAAATAGTGGTAACCGTGATTATCAGCAAATATGCTCAGGACAGAATTCTATCCCCTAACGGTTTTCTAAACCACATGGATAACGGAAAATTGCTATGCATGGATGCGATTTTCCATGAGTTCAAAAGTAGGACCATCAAAAAAAATTATTTTTTTACAAGATGGTTGTGGGACTATCAAAAAATATTGTCGTTTATAGAAAGCTGGGCAGCTAGGACTCAAAGCCCTAGACCTATGATCCAAACTACATATAAATGTTGTACACATTTAAGAAAAATTGCTTGAGTTTATATAGAATTAGGACAAGTTGAAGAACTCGTCCCTAGGAGTGGCTTCAAGTTGGCTCCGCCACAGAGCGGTAGTGTGCATAGTTACATGGTCAATCAGCCAATTTCTGCTATGCTAAGTAGAGATGGCCGGCCATGGCGATCGCTGGCTAGCAAAAGTCCTCGGGAATCTTATGATTGTAGTTTTCGAGACAAAACTACCATTTATTTTGTTTTTTATTAAGTTTTTGGAAAATTATTGATGGTCGACACTTTAAAATTTTGATCGAATATAATATTTATGACTAAAAGAAGTTTCTAATTACAATAAAATTAAACTCATATAGCTTATATGTATATATGTATATGTATAACTTTTGAGGCCCTTAATATTTTTATCGCCCTGACCTAAAATGTAAGGATCGGCCTAAGGAGACTCATCCGTTTGGGAGAGGGCAAGAGAGAGAGAGGGACAAGGCGGGTGACAAGATGAGAGAAAGTCGGCTGGCGGCAATACAAGGGCCGCCTCATGTTCTCAAACAGGACCTTGTCAAATGGTTGCAAGTTGCAACTGTGAGGCCATAGTTGATACCTGGTGACATACACATCCAACCTCTTGCCGTTTCTCTTCATTCACCTATTTTTAAACAGCCATATCTCTGCAAAGTCTGCACACGGACACTCTTTCTTCTTCATTGATTGAGAAAAGGTTTAACCAATGCTTTTCAACACGCTATTTTCAGAAATTTTCAATGATCAGTACAACATTTTTTTCTGGGATTATCTATGAGTAGTATTTAACAGAAAATACCACCACATATCTTGCAAATTTTCAACCGTTAGATTGTTTTAAGATTTATGCGCACCCACCTAAATCTAACCCACCCCTTTTCTCCCCCTCAGCGCTGCCATGACACGGGCTTGAGCGCTTGATGCCGCTGCCACCGCTCGGCATCGTCAGCTGGCCGAAAGGTGTCGGCGAGCCCCCTTGCCGGCTTCTCCCTCTTCCTCTTCTCCTCAAACCACTGCTAGCAAGGTGCCCCCACCCCGCTGTCTTCTTCGTCTCTGGCGGCTACCCGTCGCCAGGTTCGCCACCACCAACAATCGCTCACTACCACCAAACCACAAACTCGTTTTGCCCCCACCATCAACGCCGGCCCACCATCCTTCTTCATCCCCATGGCTCCGGCGCCACCCGCCCATGTCCACCGTCCACTGCCGGGCCGCCGTCTCCCACGGTCATCCCTCTAATACCGACAATCCCCCCTTCCTCCCACCTTCCACCCTCACCACAACTCAGGACCGTAAACCCTAACTACATTACCTTCATCGAGGTTGCCGGTGATGGAGGAGTAGGGGTCACCGGAGCTGGTGAAAAAGGAGATGGGGTCATCAGAGCACGAAATCGTGAAGCAAATCCTAACGTAAGAAGTTTACAAGATTTTAACCCTAATGACATTTAGTAATTCCTTTTTTTAGTTTTTTTGGCACCAAGTGAAACGTATCATTTGATGTACAGCATATGTTTTTACATGGTTGACACTATGGCACTTGACAGAGATAGCTCATACAAGCCATAAGCTCAATGAGCATAAAAGGAAAAAAAAAATAGTAGCTCAATGGGCTCAGGACAAAGCAAGAAATGGGGAAGAACTACTGTCACAGATGGGCCAGCAGGCCCAGCATGGCACGTCACGTCCAGCCGGTGGTGCCCCTCCGCCCCACGAGCCCATGACGACGTCACGCCGCAAAAGATATATTTTGTCCTCACCTAGCAAGTGGCTTGTACCTCTTTATTTTTTAATATATAATATCATTGATTTTTTATAAACCTTTTGATCATTCGTCGTATTCAAAATAAATATAAAATAATTTAAGTCAAGCTTAAAGATCATTTAATGATAAATCAAGTCATAATAATAATTGATAATTATATAAACTTTTTAAATAAGACAAATGATTAAATATATCTTAAAAGTCAAGGCATCATATATTATAAAAAGAGGGATTAGTAATTAAGAGTCTTATTATTTTGTTTATACTTATATTTATAAGCCAAAATTTAAATTTTTAAACTCAATTTTGAAGTTGATTTTGTGATTTTTTATCATAGTTTATTTTACACCATTTTTTTTAATCGTTGAGGACACGTATATAAAAGTTTACCCATAATTTTTTTTAATAAGTGGTACGGACAAACATCTGAATAAGTGAAGTGATGAGGCCGTAACCAACATAATTAATAGAGGGAATACATATATATATATATATATATATATATATATACCGTTATATTTTTCATAAAAAATAATCAACATGTATTTATATTGTAAGTCCCAAAAATACATATGTAATTAGTATGTAATTATATGAATTTGATTAGAAAAAACCAAATCTAGCGGTGATACTTTAGTTTGATGTTCAGCATACCGCAAGTTCGATCCCTCACTCTGCTCTCATGGGAAATTTTTTTTTACTCCCCATCACACGCATAGTAAACCACATTGGATGGTCTAAAAATCGTAAATTTTCTGACCGAATTTCTGCCGACAGAATCTAGTGATTCCATTAAAAATTACTACATTGCAATTACACTCCTCTATTTTCTTAAAAAAAGTGTGGACACATAATAAGAGAAGAAAAAACGAATTTATTATCAATTATAGAAGTGCTAATGAGCATAGAGGCGTAGGAGCTTGATCAGTGTGTCCAGTTGGTTGCGGTTTGATCTCAGGACGAAAAATCTGACTGTAATCAACCCCAATATATGTCGCCACACATTTAGCAAAACCGTTAATCAATGGCGTAACGTCGAAAATCAAACAGCCCAACGAAACTTAATTTTTCGCACGAGTGAGTGGATCATGAGGAACGACGTGTCACGTGTGGATACGTACCTGATCTCATTTCTCAAGTCGCACGATAATTGCACGGCGCGTGATGACTTATCATCACTCGTATACTGTTCCTATTTTTTGACGCGCAATAACTTATCATCACTCGTATACATTTCTATTTTTTGACGCGCAATAACTTATCACCACTCGTATACGGTTTCTATTTTCGGTGCACGATGACTTATTATCACTCGTATACAGTTTCTTTTCATGGACTTGGGATTTGAGATCACGTGCGTATTACCGCACGATAATTGCACGGCTCGCCATACCAAATCCAATTGCACGCGACGACGACCGATTGTATCGTACCTATGTTTTAAAATAAAGCTATTTCTAGCGTATCACATCATTCTAAAATAAAGTTATTTTTTATGTGTTTATTCATCTTAACCAATCACAATCATTTTCCGTTTAATTTTTTTTACCTATTTTTTTCTCAACCAATCATATTTTTTTCAATCATCTCTACCTACTCTCTTAACATTTGTGTCAAGATAAAAAATACAGTTTTCCTTTTTCATGGACTGGCGACAAACTCAAAGGTGGTGTTCAGATATAGATTTTTCCTCGATTTTTGTTAGTACGTTTTTTAAACGGTTAAACGGTGTATTTCGTGCAAAAACTTTTTATATAGAAGTTGCTTTAAAATATCAAATAAACTTATTTTTTAAATTTGTAATAATTAAAAATTAATTAATCATTCGTTAATGGATTTTTCGTTTTGCGTGTTCCAATTTCATATTTATCTTCGTTAGATTCAAACGGGACCAAAATGTCAAAATCAATATATCATGCCCCTGGTCCTAGAGCGTACTAGTGTACTACCCCGAAGCGAAGCCACGCAACGCCGTTTGTACGTACGTACTCGTGCAGCTCCATCTCCAAGTCGCGTGCGAACACACGGGTTTTTCTCACCATCTCACGTCGATCGGCTTTGCTTCGCTACGTTCTTCTCTCGTGAAGTCGTGATTAAAAACATTCGTTGGCTCGTGCATGCGTGATTCATGCACGTACGGTGAAAGATTGGGAAAGCCTGTGACTCAGATTTAATTAATCCCGTAAGTAATACTAATATAATGTGACTCGTGCAAGCCACGTTCGAAAATGTGGCTGTCATTTGATAGGACGCATATTGATAATTTTTTTTAAAGGTAATAGATAAAAATCTGGTCTCTATACTGTACAGCCATTGCACTCCTAGTGTGTCATCCAGCCGACCAGCCACCGCCGGGATCGTTGAATCCCATCTTCTCTATCGTCGCCAATCTGGTCCTACTACTTAAAAAAATATTTTTTCAAAAAAATCAAAATCTATTTTTACATACAGTTGAGTTGCCCGTTTGCTCGAAATTGTCTAGAAAAATCGCTATTTATTCGCACGGGTGATGCACCCACACGCGAAAATTTGATTTTCACGTATGGATGCTTATGTCGTTCGTACATAAAAATAAAAGTCCAAAATAAATTAAAAATGCCCAAAAATCAAAACCATAGCTAGGTGCAGTCCGCTGCCGGGCTCCCCCGCCGCTGCCGCCGTCTCCCCTCGCCTCCTCCGCCAGACGAGGACGGTCGGCCACTTGCCACTACCGGGAGGGGAGTTGAGGGAGAGAGAGGAGAGAAGGTGCAAAATGAGAGAGAGAGCAAAGTAATATAAGGAGGAGAGGAGGTGAGAAAGAGGAGAGAAGATAAGGATGACTTGAAAAAATTTAAAATGCTAAGAGGAAAAAGAGGAGGTAAGTTAGACTTTTAGCCGGACCTTTTAAGAGGCTCACCTACAAAAATATATTTTTTCATACAGCCATTTAAGAGGCCCGACTACATCTTCTTAAGAGGTTCATCTACGAAAATAATTTTTTTGCATACGATTCTTTTAAGGAGCCATATGTGAAAATAGAGATCGATTTTTACCAATGCAACATGTTACGATCCGCTTAACCTATAGGGCCCTCGGACAGAAAAATCGTTTGTGTCCATGGTGCTCCTAGCGGGCTACCAGCTACATTGAATTATAAGCTTCTCTATCGAAATAAAAGCGTTTGGGTTAGCATCAAGCTCCAGGGTCCACCTACCATTGAGAGAAGAGATCAACAGCACGCAGGTAGTGATCGATCGGTTGGCCCAAGTTAATTTTAATGCATTTGGTTTAGTCTAAAAGATGCCACTTCAAATTGTCTTATGCTAACGGACGATAAGTAATGACATACTCATCACTCATCATGCCAATCCGGTGATATGATATTTGGATAAACGAACGGCATCGATCTAAACAGACCTGACCTCCAACTGTACCATTTCCTTGCTGGCATGATCAACCAACTTCTTTATGTTAAAACCTAAACATGGTTGGATATATATATATAAAAAGGTTGAAAGTTCAATGTAATTTCTCGCAAATTGGGGCTCAAGTTGTGTTGTGCAGGTTCCACAAAACTTTTTAAAGCTGGTTGTCCCATTGTTGTGCTTGAGAAGCAATCATGGCAAAAAAGGGAGAAAAAAGAAGTATGCGATGCTGTCGTACTCTCCTAGCACGCCGGGACCATCGGCCTTCGCGACGCCGCCGTCGCCGCCGGCGTTGTCGAAGAACGGCACTGGCCCCATGTTGATAGGTTCGTCGGTACTGGTGCTAGCCATGGTAGGTATGCGTGCTGGTTATTGTTATATAGCCATCCGCTGCCTAGCTACTTGTATGGTTTTGCTGGAATATCAATATTCCTCGTATCAAAGATGTGTCATATATTTACGTCTAGCATTAATTTTTTCCATGACCGGTTGTATATAGATTCATACATAGTATTAGTGAGACCACCGTTGTGATTATTTTTTAAAACACAGTAAAAAACATACGCTTACAGCACGCGCATATATATCCCTGTAAACACATACGTACACTTTATCTCTACGGACACTTTCGAAAAACTAGACCGACATATATTTTGAGATTATAAAAGTCATCATAAACGTTGTGTTATCGATGGATATATATTGCTTATCAAGAATAATTAGTTGTAAATACGAGCACCAATATGAAGTCTAATACTTAAACTCAGATGAACAGATTGTATCATAAAAAACCTAATTAGTTAAACTACGATCATTTCGCAGACCACATTTGTGATTGGTGATCACAATCTAGCTAACAGTGGGGCTCGATAAATACGACGGGGATCGTTCGGACTTATCAAACCAAACGAGTCAACGAACCGTCTAGTAAACAAATAATATTTAAAAGGAATTTTAATTTTTTTGATGAAACTTATCTGAGTATCATCAGTTTCAGTTGATAACCGAGTGGGGTAACGGTGATTGTTAGCAAAATTGCTCTGGACGGAATTCGATGTCCTAACAGTTTTCTAAACCAATGGCTCGAAAAAGAAAGTGAATAGAAAATTGCTAAGCATGCATGCAGTTTTTTTTAAAAGGTTTAAATAGGACCGTCACAAAAATTAATTTTCTGCAAGATGATTGTGGGACCGTCAGAAAATGTCGTCGCTCAAAAAAGCTCTTAAGTGATAGTGTACATAGCTACATGATCGACCAGCCAATTTCAGCTTTGCTTTGCAGAGCTACAAGAGACGGCCGGCCATGGCGGCTGCTCTGGCCGGCAACAGTCGCCGGGGAGCTTTCATGTGGGCTGTAGCCACCCGTACGTGTCACCGTTTGTGGAACAAAAGGAGGCCACACACTGCACACACCACACGACTGACAATCTGAACATGCATGGTCTTTTTATTCATGTATTCTTTTTCTTTAGTATGCACATCTTTTTTTTTTTGGTAGTATGCACATCTTTTCGATCTCGTAAGTATGTACACAACTATCCCGCGGTAACGCGCGTAGGGTATATGATAAGAATCGGAATCTCCTGTGAGTTGATCGTAATTTGTTGGTGCTATAGACTTAGTTATGTGTGGCAGTCCCACACGTACTTTGTCACAAATTAAGACGCAATAATTCATGATCATTATATAATTAAGGCTTGTCTAATAAAAGACAGTAATATTTAAGCACTACATTTAATGTCAATATTTTTATGGCATGTGAGATATTTGGAAAAGGTAGCTATTGGATAAAGATCTGCATCGATTATTTGTGACCACATGGATAATAACTGAAAACAACATAGATAGTATTGGTCATAATATTCAAACAGTACACATGAGAGTAACAAATATAGCAACTGCACAACGAGCATTTTATTTTTATATAATTCTTAGTCGATGATATAATCTTTATTTATGAGTCATCAGCTAGCATGCCGAGATCATGAGAAAGAGAGGCCTGATCCACGGAGTTTCTTTTCTATGATGGTGTCCAGCCGTCCAGCCATCTCTGGTGTCATATGATTTGCCCAATCTCCTGTGCCCCCTCTCCTGAAGAAGGATTCATTCGTGAAGGCGTTTTGCTGGAGTACAGGAGACATGCCAGCTGCCTTGTTTACCTCTAGGTTTTTCATATTCTCAAAACTGCAGAGCCTCACAATGTCTGTCACGACACCAGCTTCCTCCTCGCCAAGCGAGAATGGCTGCCTGACGAACTGAGCCAGCTTCCTGACGCTATCAATTGGGTCATGTAACAGTTCTTCATACCTTAGAAACAACACCGTCTCTGGACTCGTCTTGCTGGCATTCCAGTAGCCAAGGATATGGTCCCAGATTGGACTGCTCAAGCCTCTACCCTCGCAAGCGGACTCAAAAACATCGAGGAATTGAACCTCAGGTAGCATTCTTCTCACAAAGTGCCACATGGAAACTATCATGTCCTTTGGATCCCTATCGTTTGACACATATGACCATATATACAATTAGAGGATGAATTATTCAGTGGTTGTTGTTATAAGAATACAAATACTACCTTTAGTTTTACATATGGCATTGTTGATGTATGGACGTGATGTTTTACCATTCGTTTTATTAAAAATACTACATATTATTTATTTTATTAACTTGTTTTATAAAAAATGTTTTAAGCATAACTTATTGTTTAAAAATTTAGACTAAATTTTTAATAAAATAAATGATTATAAATAGACATCGTATATTTAAAAACATATGAAGTACTTCTATAGTGGTTATTCATAATAAAATGATCATTTACCTGCATATATAGATGATTTTGCAGTCAGGGTTATCAGTGATGGAGGCTGGGAGAAGCGAGTGGTGCATGTGCGTGGCCATGAGCCTGGGCGACGGGAACGAGTCCATCTTACTCCCCCATCCGGTGGCGAACAACCTCTCCATGAACGGGACGCAGTCGTGCGGGTTGAGGCGAAGGAGCGGGTGGTGCTCATCCCCGGCGGGTGGATGCGCGTGGCGTGCCATGGTGGCAAAGGCGAGGGCCTTGAGCCACGTGGTGCCGCTCTTGGGGAGGCTCGCGAGGACGACGTCGCCGCGGCGCGGCACGAAGCCCCGCTGGATGGCGATTATCCCCGGAACCCACGTCCACTGCAACCACACACCTTGGTAGCACCGCAGCTGCAGCTTGGGGTTGCTCGGGAGCGACGAGACGATGCTCTCGTACTCTTCCAGCACGCCGGGATCGGCCTTGGCGACGCCACCGGCATTGTCGTCGACGAACGGCACTGGCCCCATGATGGTAGGTTCATCGTCGGTGCTACCCATGATAGGCTGTGATATCCGTGCTGGCTATTGCGAGCATATATTATATAGTCATGCACGTGCCTAGCTAGCTAGCTAGCTATACTTATATGGTTTTTGCTAAATTGCAGAATTGATCGGATCAAAGGTTCCCTGTTTACGTCTAGCATTTACTCCGTGGTCGGTTGCATATATAGGTTCATACATAGCGTTAATGGGACCATAGTTTGCGATTAGCATATCGCAATCAAGCCGACAATAGAGGTCCACAAGTTAATGCTCTGATCGACAACTTACTGTTACAGAGATGGAACTGATCAGACTTCTGGAGAGCCTGAGAGAGAACTTGTTACTCACTTATTTGATTTATAAGTGAATTCGCAAGCTAACATTCTTGTAGCCTAGCCGGTCGGGAATGGGGGTCAGGTCTCCTTCCCCATAGTCTATGTCCCTCTACAGTCTACTAATCTATAGCGGCGGCGATGGGTGGTGGAGGTGCCTTCTTGTCTCCTGTCAGCTGGACGATGAGGGTGGATGCTTTTTGCAGGGGTGCTTCTTGATCGAAGCATCGTGGAAGACAGGTGATGCAGTCTATGTGTAGCTGTCTTGCGTCGGATCTGCCGGCTCTCCTCTTCGGTGAGACAGGTGACATCGGCATGGAGCTTCAGCTTCCAGTTGGTGGTGATGTTGGTCCTGAGCGGTGGAGTCAATAGGATTGGTGCCTACTTGCGCTTTGGATCTGTCTCTTGCCAGTTAGTCTGTGGTGATTGGCGGTCAAGAAGATGGCCTTGTGGGTGCTACTCCATGGCAAGCTTGTCATGGACTCCATGACTGTTAACAGCAAACTTTAATAAAGATATGTCGAAGATGGGGTTAGATCCGAAGTGGATTTGAATGGATAATGTTGTTTCCAAAAACAGAGCAGCGCATCGACTGGGAGCCGATCGATATGTAATCGGACTCGGACAGCCGATACGGGTAACCTGAGTTTGTGTCAGGTTCGAAGAAGAGCTTGAAGGTATTGCCAATCAAGGATCGAGTCCAGAAGAGATAATTGTATCTATTAATTAAGAATAAGAGCTAGTTATTTTCTTTTACAATTTCATTGTAAGAGTCCACCTAGGATTTGTTTGTTTAGGCAAGTTTTGAGTAATGTCCGACATATACAAGGTTTGTATGTTCGAGTATAAATATATGCCCAGGATATTGTAAGAAAATAACAACAATTCAATACACTCTCGGCGCATCGCCATAATTTTTTTTTACTTTCGACGAGATCTTGTTTTGAGTTGGGATGCATCGGTTTCGATCTCCAATAAGAGGTATGGCTTGTCAATAGCGGCTTGTATCAGCAGATTAGCGTATCGTTTTAGATGTTCTAATATATCTTGTGCAACTGCTAGTTATCATATATCTTAACTAATCTAAATCGATGACTCAATTTACCTGTATCGGCCAAGCCTTACCTAACATTTTGTCGGTATTGGCTAAATTGTCCCATTGGCTTAGATTAGCTAAGACATCCACCACCCTGAAAATCAATCAGAGGCTTGATTGTTTAGACTTTATGCTTATTTTCATACTTTGTGTTGTATCAGTCTTAGTCATGCTTAGAATCATAGAAACTAACATGCTTCTTGATTGCCAATAAGGGTAAAATCGGGGTTTCAGCCGATCTTATATGATATAACTGTTTAGTTTTGTTTAAATTTTTTTAATCATGTTTTTCATGTTATATCCGTCCTTTGTACAAGGATATCACACTATTTAAATATAACAAGCTTGCTCTTGGTATATTTATTTAGATTGATATTCTTGTATAAGGCTGTATCAGAATATTAGCCGATACGGTATCTATTTTTAACCTAAGCATGGTGTCATCGGCTATGATTTGATCAGATATATTCTTTATCTATAGATTACATGTTTGGTTACATCTACAGCTGATGGAGCATGTTTTAGGTTTGTTTAATTTTATTCATCTTACATCTTACAGCCGATCCGGTAAAATCGCATCAGCTAGGTTTATACAATACGTCATCGGTTCATTGGTCGATCGACTATCGTAGATTTAACTGGTTTTATTATATATCTTGTTGGTTACAGGATCAAACCAACTGGCATGCCCTGAAACCGAACACAAGATTTGGACCTGCACTGGAGCTAAGCAGAACTCCCAGGCCATCGTGTTTTTGCATCAACAGTGATGTGACGTTCGATTGTAAAAGTATTTTTGGTAAAATAAATAAAAAAAATTCATAAAAAACATTCTAGAAACCCAAGCCCGATCCCTAGCAAAAATCCATCGCCACCATGGACCGTCGTCATAGCCGTAGTCGACCTCCTCGATGCTGCCAGATCCATCGTAGCCAACCTCCTTAAGGTCGGATCCGTTGGCCACAAACTCCCCACGCCAGATTCACCATCGTCGACCTCCTTGATGCCAGATCTGTCATCCCAACCTTGTCGACGTTATCACCGGAGGCCGCTGCTGGCGGATGTATACCTCCTATGGCCTTCGACGACGGATCTACCTCTCCTGTACATGCCCGCCACCCAAAGTAGTCGTTGTTGCCGCTCGAAGCTTCCGTAGCCCGATGCAACCGTTGTTGCCGCCAGAAGCCCGCCACGTGCCTCGTATGCCCAACCACTATCAGGAAGGGGGAGAGGCGAGGGAAGAGGAGAGGGGCGCCAGAAGAGAGGGTAGGGGAGGGAAGAAATGGGACTTAGTCTCGTTCGTCAGTTCGAAGGTGAGTATTTATAGTATGTCCCTATTTTCTTATGCAGGTCTCCAAGAGAGCATTGCACGTAGACCCACCAATAAAAATCAGATTTTCATAGATGCTTAGACATAGAACCTCTTTGGATTTTCAGAGACGGGTATTTTTGTAGGCTACCTGTAATAACAAAGGGGTGTCTCATCTCGTTGTGTGTATCCTCTCGGTCTTTTCTTTTCCCCTCATTTCAAACACACTCATATACTAGATTAGATATTAGGTCTATCTATATTAAGTTGCTATATTTTAGGACGAGAAGATTATATTCATACTATGCAGTACAACATTCGGTATAGTAGGTACTATGATAGGTATAGTATCAGCATCCAACTAGCCTGTGATATAATATGCGTGCTCTCTTTGGTTGTTGATAATATAATTAATCGTCACCGAGCTACTTAAATTGTAATTCTTCCGTTCTAAAATATCCCAACCTAATATGAAATGGAATAAATTCTAGTACTATGAATCTGGATAGAGAGGATTTACAGTATTAGCAAATATCTCATCCAGCACTAGGTGCTATATTTTGGTACGAAGATAGTATGGTTTTGCTGATCGAAAAATTTCCATATTTCTCACATTGAAGTTGTGCTACTATTATTTACGTCCAAATATTTATTTCGTGGTCAGTTGTACTAATAGATTCATACATATATATAGTGTTAACTGGACCACACAGTGTGGTTGGTGTGTCACAATCGAGCTAACAGCTCTAGGGATCGATCGATAAATGCAACAGTGGCCGCTGGGACTTATAATAAAACCAGTACGAATCAAGAAACCGCTTAGTAAACAAATGGGAATAGTATTTTAAAACAATTCAAATTTTCGATAAAATTTATCTGAAATTCACTGGTTTCAGTTGGTAACCAAGTGATGAACCATGATTATTAAGCAAAACCGCATGCATGCTACGCATGGCTTGAAAAGAGAAAGTTGCTACGCATGCATGCAGCTTACATGGTCAATCATCCCATTTCCACTTTGTTCAGCAAATCTAGCTACTAGAAAGCAACAGCCATGGCGGCCGCTGTCCAGCGAAAGTCCTTGGTTTGGGTGAAAACGAGCCGAACCAGGCTTGTCTTGGCTTGGCTCGTGAAAGCTTGGTAGAAGAGAGGCTCGACTCGGTTTGACTTGATAGGTAGAATGAGCTAAAACTAGGGGTTTGGCATGGATCTTTAACGGGCTTGAACGAGCTGATCAAGTTGTCTCGTGAGCCTTGCAACAAATATAAACCAGTGTCCAACAACGTGAAGACTCTGAAGAGTAGGAGGAGAAGAGAGAGTAGAGGAGCCGAGGAGAAGAGCAGCGAGTCGATGACTCGAGTCGAGACTCATGAGACGGCCAGCCACCAGGCACCGGTTGTGCCATCCCACAAACGCTCCGACGATGCAAGGAGTGACGACTCTTCAGAGTCTGCTTAGGGAGAAAGACGGTGTAACAAGTTGGTGGAGGTGATAGGCACCGTAAATTGGCAACGACGACGTGCGACGTCGTTGTTTGTATCGTGTGCGAAGCGATTGGGAGGGGATGACTGGATGGGAATTGGTAAGGAGGGAGAGGTGAGGATTAGAGGTTTATGGTTTTATTATAACTTGGCTACAAATGGGCTATGCTGGCTAGGCTAGATGTGCGAGCTAAACGAGCCAAACCAATGGCTCGCGGGCCAGCTTGGGCTCAACTCATTTCGAAAACAAGTTGGAAAGAAGGCTGGGCTTGTCTTGTTTGGCTTTAGAGCCAAACCAAGCTTACGAGCCTGTGCTTTTTTTCCCACCCATATAGCGAGCTTTCATGTCAGATATAGCCACCGTGTCACTGCTTGTGGGCCAACCTTTTCTTCCTTTTTTTGGTCACACACTACACACAACACGGCTGACATTGTATCGTTCCCTTTTGTTTTTTCATTGGCACGCTTGCTAATTGCTTTAGTTCTGAGCAGAAATAATCCCAAATCTTAATAAAAGTGGATGCATGCATATATATGAATATACGAATATTTGATGTGTTTCAAAAAAAAAGAATATTGATCGGGTGTGTTCGCGAGTTAACGTGATATCAAAATATTCAAATCATCTAAAAAAATCTTATTTAATTGCTAACTACTAAACATCTTTTCTTTTGTTGATTTATTCTTTTTATCTTTAGAATGCACATCTTTTTAAAGTCGTTGTTGTGTACACGACTATCTTGCAACAACACAGTGGGGTGACATCTAGTTTATTCTCTTTTTTAAAAAAAACATCTAGTTTATTCCGAGTTCCGTTGCATCATATCGGTGATGGATCTATAAAGGTTTAAAGAGTCTAGGCAAATATTTATATATCAAATATTCATATGATTTTTTTTACTAATCCATTAAAAAATTTAAATTCTGCCCGGTGAATATAATCCGCCCAAGTTGCATATTTGGTTGGTGGTGGGATCGTGATTGCGATTAGCATATCACGAACTACTTTTAATTCTCTTAAGAATCTTGTTCAAAAAGAATCAGAATCAAAACCAAAGAATCATATAATTAGGAGTCCTACCAAACACGCCCGCTAATAGCAGAGGTCAACAAATGCAATAGAGACAGCTCAGATTTATCAAACTTGTACGAATAGAAAAACCAAACTAAAAAAAGGATTTCATTTTTTTTATACAATTTGTTCAAATTTTGCAAACTACTGTATATATCATCCCTAAACAGCACACCTCATAGCATTTCACCGATCCCTGCACCTCTCCCATCCCTAGTCCCATTCTCCATTCCCATCCTATCCTTATCGTAAGTTTTTTTTCACCTAATCATATTTTAGAAATAGTATATGCATAGTATGGTAGATTGGTATCATGACTAACCCCTCTCAAAACTACACCTCCATAATCAAAACACCGAGCAGAGACGGACAACACGGCTGAGGGAGGAGGTTGTTCCCATTCCCCTTTATCGGTGCCATCCACCGCTGGAGTACAAAAATGGGCGAGGAGGACGCCGCTAAGGTGAAAGGGCGCACTCCATCTCATCATTGTCAAGGAAGGTCGTCGCTTCCCACGGTCCACAGACCAAAGCCTTAACCAACCTTGCCTATGTCGACCCTAGCTTCGACCCATAGTGCTCCTCAGCGTCCCCGCGCATCCCGCATAACAATTAAAGTGGAACAACTGATTTGGTCGTTGTTCTTGTATGCGGAAGACATTTTCTTGTTCTATGATATGATGATATCAACATTTTTAGAGGTTGATGGTAGTTCTTCTTGAGCTGACACACAGAATGGCATTCATGAAATTTCTCCAAATACTACAATTAAAAAAACCATATTGCAATAGGTGATTTAACATGTACAATATTACTTGTTTGCCCTTGCATTGTATTGTGTTTTTTTAACAAAATTGTCTCTACCCAATACAATGCACAAACATTTTGCTAATACCAAAAATAAGTGTAATTTAAATTTTAAACTTTTTTCTCGGAAATCCACACACAAACTTATAGATATTGGCTCGAAATTTCATGATTTTGAGTGGAAAGTTTATGATATTTTTTATTTTATTTGGAGTTTCATACGCACAAACTTTATGTGCATAGCTATGAAGTTATTGTGCACAAAGTTTCTACAGTAAAAAGTCCTTGTGCATAAAGTTTCTATGTCACAAAAGTTTACACGCATAAAGTTATAATGTAAGAGAAAAAGAAAATTGTATCATGGATTAGATGCAAGTGAATAAAATAAATAGTTATAATGTATTGAAACTATTGTATTAGAGATAATATGTTATACATGTTACTGTTAATTGATTAGTTAAAGATATGGACAATATTAGAGGTGTAATCATCCATACTGTAAAACTTGCTCTTATAGCTTCCACCGAATTTATATTTTTTTTAACCGAGTGGTATTCATGATTATATAAAAAAAGACGGTCTAACTACAAGTTGCCTAGAGAAAAATCACTCAAATTTTGGATGGTTGAGATCGCTCTAAGATCAGTGCACTATAGTAACCCCGCATTATGTCCTCTCCTCCTCCTCCAATCGCTCCCTCTGCCCCTGGCCGCCCCCAGCCCCGTTGGTGCCTAAAGCCACGAACGATGTTGACTAGGCCTGCCCAACCAACCTCCTCCCTTTCCTCCCTCCTCCAATGTTCATCTTTCTCCCAGTCCAACAACATCAAGCCCTTGCCCTGTCAATCCTTCCTCGTCTCTGGTGACTCGCGCCACTGTATCTATCTCCTAATCACTTTTGTTGGTGTCGCCGCCACTGCAAACCTGCCTACTGCCGCCTTCTCACCTAGCCACCCGCCCATGTCCACTGCCCATCGCCGATCCAAAACCACCACCCAAGATCATCCCTCTAAGCTTAAAAAAGTACAAAAAAAAAACCTCTCTATTCCCCTCCACAAGCCCCCCTCCTACGCCAACCCTAACCCTAGCCCAAAGCCTAATCCTGCATGTGGCCCAAAGAGGGGATTGCAAGGTTAAATTTGACTAAAATTCCTAGCAATTTCAGTCACCTGAAAACTAAAGTATCAAAAGAAAAAAAACGCTCGGGAGCAGAATTCGGTGATCTGATAACGATTTTGTAAACACTGGCTAGTTTGACAAACATTGACCTTTCGGCCCATCTACGGCCATGGCGGTCATGACCCATGCATCGTCGCTAGTACATGTATAATAGGCCCTTGCGTGGGCCGGAGCCACTGTCATTGCGTGTGGGCCTGGCCCTTTTTGTTTTATGAAAGGCCCAACCAATGGTCACTGAAGAAGTCACGATATGGCTTACCTTTCTTTCTTTCTTTTCTTTCCCTTCTGAGCAGAAATCATCCCAAATCTATCTTAATTAAGCAGTCGACACATACCTGACCATTCATTTTAGATAATCGAATTGAAAGAAACCACCATATTGGATCACACATTCACACCAACATAATGCCGAATCGGATCCAATTGTTCTTTTCTTCTTATGCGTTGTCAACTTTGTTCTCTCTCTTCTAGCAAAAACAAAAACAAAAAAAAGGAAAGAAAGGAAAAGATCGTTGTTCTTTCTTATCTTATTTTTGGAACGTACTACACGTATATACTAGTACCATGCATGCATGTTTGTACATATGCAACAACCTCTTTGATCTTTTCTCAACTGTCGTCATTGATTGGCCTCGTCTTCATCGTGCAACAAGTTGGCTAACCACCTTAATCCGTACGAACTTGTAACTAAAAACAAAGGAAGCTAGACTAATCGAGGTGTAATTTAAGTTGCAACATACTTTGCTACCAGATAGTATGATTAGCAATATATATAATGTGGTCATGACTCGTGAGCTGGCCACCCATAATACCCAAAGAAAATCTTGCAAGTTGTACACTAGAAAATGCATGGATTAAATTAGCTATAGAGACTTGTATATATATCTGCTTGATGGTTGCTGCAACGTCTAGCTCGTGTGGCCCATTCATAAGCATGTATCAGGAGATCAACCATATCTTTTCGCCCTAAGAAGAGACTAATTGATGCGTTGTGTTGATGGTTACTAGCATCCTACCACCTTTTGCATCACATCTTTGCAATTAGCTTTTGTTGGAATAGTTAATCAGAGAGATAGTTTATCTGTTCTTTATGTTTCTAGCTTCCTCTTCACTTTTGTCTAGCTCTCTTTGCTTCTGAGCCATCCTGATTCTTTCTTAAAGGGAAATCTTAGGAGTATATTTATTTGACTTTACTCCTTTTCCTCCTTTGATTTGGCATCCCCTTTTATCTTTATGTGTGGTGGATGTACATGACAGTTTTGTAGGTGAACTTTCTGTCTGATCAGTGGATTCCTGCACTTAATTAGGTAGCCATAGCCACTCATGCCCTTGTTACACTTTAACACACCACATGCATTCTTCTGGCAGCTATGAACACTGCTAGATAAACTTACTTTTATATCGTTTTATATGTATGTGCACACTCTCTATTTCTCTTTCTATTTCTATATAGTTATTACAACCTACCAAGTAGTACATTATTAATTACTGTAAAAAAAACTCTCACTGTTTAGCCATGTCATCAAACTGTGCCAGTCATCGGTGCGGAGCTAAACGAGACCGTCAAGTCCAAACGACTAATAATATTTTTTAATGATTAACTATTTTTTATAGGTGCCAACGGTTATTCGCAGTGAAGACGATAACGACGAAGCCCAAGCAATCGCCTGATCTGCCTAGGAGCTAGAAGCTGGATCCACCGTTGTCGGTCATTATTAGATTGAAGTGTTTGACATATGTATCAATTGTTAGAGCAATGTTTCTCGGTAGATAAGTTCTAAATTTCCGCTGGAACGTGAGGGGGTATCCACTAGTATGCATACATACATGGACCTGTATACAAACATCAGTGTTACATCTACCAATCTGAGGGCCTATAGCTGATAGCTGAAGCTCTTTAAGAGGTGTGTCTCGAATTGTTGAAGCCTCTACATCGTGACAAGGATGCTGGTCTTGTCACGTACTCATCTTGGAGAAGAGTAGACACATCGATATCATGCAGCTAGCTAAAGCTAGCCAGCTGCAAATGTTTATACAGTTATTGTGCACCACTAGCAAGGGACAAATTAATAATTCAATCTGTACAGCAGCATGATACTTTGTCTAGTACTATCTGCGGTATAGCATGGTATAGTGGTACTACATGCAACTAGATTTATGCATGAAGAGTAGTAATAAATATTGAGTTGTATAATTTTAGGTTCCTCTTTGAGCATGGTATGAATAGTACTCACATAAATACCATAAGGACAAGAAAATGTAGCACTGTATATTTGTTTGGGGGCAAGTTACATATAGGCATTATATCTTAATTGGATTAGTGGCTAGTCTGAAATTTGGAGAATAATTGTTTTGATAATTAATTTTGTGTCAATAAAATTAAACAAGCTCCTAAAGCCCTAATCAACATCTACAAATCTATAGGCACATCTGATGATCTGCAGAATGCACGTACTGCATAATAATTTAGTGTGCTTAACCAATCTATATATATGATTGAGAAAACCATGCAACTATATTTATTAATGGTTTGAACACACACGATTATGCCGTGATCAGACGGTGGCACTGAGCTATATATCCAGTACTACAAGCTTAGCTAGGACGATGGCGATCGAGTTAATCATCATTAGCATTTATTGCACTTAATTAAAATCACACATATCAATCGATCGATCCATTCAAGGCCGTATGTGATCGATCAAGGACACACCCATCATTAACTAGCACACAAACCTTTTAATTATCCTAATCCAAAACCATCCCAACAATTAATCCTCCCTGTTCATCGCCGTGTCGGCCCCGTTTCCCACGGACTTTGCCTCCTAGCTACTGGTCGGCCCCGGATGATCGCATCAGGATGACAGGTGGGCCCGGGCCCATATGGCAGCGAGAGAAGTGGAGGTAGGTTTCGTAGTACTAGTGCCTTGATTGGTTCCGATCGAGTGGTCGCCGGCACGTCGCTGGCGATGGTGAGCTCGCTCCAACGCTCGTCTGTCTCACCTACCACTTCTACCTGTAATTAACCAATTGATGATTTGATTACTCTGCCATAACTGCTAAATTTATCTATATCTATCTGTCCATGTGTTACTACTGCTAAACGCACCCTGTCTGGAAACAAAAACTTCGATGCAATCGAGGAGGGTTCAATCAGCTGGAATGGAATGGTCGATTTTGTTTGCCAAGGCATGCTCCATTCATTTGAAGAAAAAACTAATTTTTTTCCATACATATTATTAGATAAGAACTTGCCCACGTCACGCGACATCTAAGTTACGTACTTTGACACGGGTGTTCGCATTTACAGCTAACTATTTTTTAGTGGTAGATGATGTACCCATCGACAACAAGGTACCGGTGATGACTTCATCAATTTTAAAATATACTGACCTAATTTTTTTGGATATCCTCATAAAAACAAGGGGTGCATATGCATTATAAGTGTTCGCGTTTGTACTATGTTTCTAAAAGAAAAACTAGGGATCTACTAGTTTTGAATTTAGGACTTAAGTTTACGATTACTTCAGGGGGTGTTTTCATTCTTTTTAAAACCCTATCAAATTTGTCTCTATGGTAGCTTGACAGCCGGATTCGTCATCATCTGTTCCATTGGTATTTTAGTCGTTGAAGGAATATAAGATACTAGATATTTTATAAAAAAAATGATTGTGCCTTATATTTTAGAAGGAAGGAAGTTTTAGCCTTTTAGGTATATTTAAGTTTGTTCGAGTTTGAAAGTCTTTATAGCTTAGAAGTCATAACCTGATAATTTAGTAGCTTGAGTTATGGGTTTCGGCACCAGAATCAACTACATGAAACCCCGTGCGTTACTATGGGAGTTTAGTATGATAATAACAGAAATAACGTGTAGTATAGATAGATGACGAAAGCTTCTAGAATTTGTATTTTTGATCGATCATTAAAAAGACTATAAACTACTTAAGTTAAGTTGATGTGGTTTATGATAATTTAAATAGTATATAGATTCATAATCCAAAAGTAAAAGTAAGATGATGTGGCTTCATGAGAGAAAAAAATAAAAGAAATAGTTTGGACTATGGATTAATTATCTAAATGATAGAACAATTGAGATGATGTGGTTTAATATGAGAAGATAGAAAACATTGATATATGTTTGAAATATTATGTAAATTATGTTGGATGATTTAACATGTTTGTATTTTTAATCTTTAGATTATAATAAAATATAGATGATATAACATGTTTGTATGATGATTAAGATGTAATAATTGTTAATGGATAATGTGACTTTTTATATATTGAGTTTAAAATGTAGTGGGTTATAAATTTATAGATAATATAAATATCTTCTAACTTCACAAACTCGAAGACTGTGACTATTTCAATGGCAAATTTTGTATGATATTTTGGCATTATTGACTCTTTATCTCTTTTAAGTGGGTGTACGAGTGTAGCGTGCGTGTTTAGTGTGATCAGTGTTAATTACTCCACTGTTAATCTCGAGATTACCCTCACGAAACCCAGCCAAGAAACAAACAACAGTAGAAGCGTGGGTGGGCCCCACGACGAGTCCACGCCAGCGACGTGTGGCGCTGCCTGCGCACCGACCCCCGCCCTTCCCTTCACATTTTCACAAAATCCAGGGGCTTAAACGAAAAATCCCCCCTGACCTGACCTTTCGTTGTCTTCGGAGTTTGGACCAAAACCGAAACCGCAAAAGCGCCAAAAGCGCGGGCGGGAGCGAAACTTTGGCGATTTTGCACTGAAGCCCCTGGAAAATACGTAATTTCACACCTTCACACTCGCCTCTCTCGGATACTTCTGTGCGTTTCGGTTTCTTCCCCTTTCTTCGCTCGCGTGCGCCGCTGCCTCTTCTTCTGCAGCTGCTCCAGTGCGCGCTCGTAGGCCGCATTGGCGGAGGCGGAGGCGGAGGCGGTTGCGGCGGAGGGGCTCGGATCCGGCTGCCGGCGGGGGAGGTGAGAGAGATGGAGGCGAGCCGGCCCCCCGTGGCTGCGCGATGTGTTGATTTCATTTTGGGCATTTTTGTCGTGATTTTGTTTTGAACTCCATTTCGGATATATTCGAGTTTGGAGAGGGTGTGTGTGTGTGTGTGTGAGTGTTTGTGCGCGTGTGAGTGGGATTTCTCCGGTGCTCGTGGTGTGGCGGTGGCGGGGGGGGGGTGCGGNGGTGGGGTTTATGTGCTGGATGGTGCTAGGGTTTTACGAGCATTTTTGGGGATTTTTCGGGTGTGGTTTTGATCCGCTGTGATGAATTCTGATCCGTTGGTGAGTTCGCCTGTGGGTTTGACCGACGACTTGCTGGAATTTTGGTTTTGAATTCCGACCCAAACCGATGGTTCCTGCTCTGTTTCTCCATTTGACAAAAAAAATGATGAACTAAAACTTTTATGCTTATTTTGTCAAGTTTAATGCTTCGCATTTTTGTACGGGCCATATCCACCGGCTTCGTGCTTCCGCAATTCCGTCTGATTTGGTACTGCCTCGCGTTGTACTTCCCTATCTAGGCGTTGACGAATTCTGCAAGCAATTCAAAAATTCTGTACAATTGTTGTTGGCTGCTCAGTTTTTGTATGAAGCTGTAAATTCTGAGATTTTCTTTTTTGCATCAAACTTTTGGTGATTTCCCAAACATTTGTCGCTGCTACATTAATTTGGTTTGTTTATCTGGCAATCCAGGTCAGGCATGTGTGCAATCGTCAAGAGGTTCCTGGTTTGATTAGAAAGCAAAGCACTGGCGGTGTACGTCTTGAGGTTTTGATTGTGGTTGTCAGGAATGGAAGCACCACCGGAGACCTCAAAGCCGGCGGATGCTAAACCGTCGAAGCCACGGCTGTCTGCCCCCACAGGCAGGTTTGCATTGGGGACTGCTTCTTCAATCAAGAAGCGTGCTGATGTTGCTCCCTCAGCCGAGTTGAGCATGTCAAGGTCATCGTTGTCTTCATTGACGAAGTCTACATCGTCTATGAATGCTGCTCCGGTTCAGAGAAGAAGCAGCACAGGGAGTGCGGGGAAGCAACAAGATAATGGGAGCTCAGTTGTTGCTAAGAAGGCTAGTCCTTCTCTGTCAGATGGGGTGAAGAAGAGTAAACCGGTGTCAGCCTCCACGGTTAGCACAAAATCATCACTGGAGAAGAAGTCATCTGTGCAATCTGAGAGGACCAAGGCGGATTTGATGAAGAAGCCTGCTGTTAAGCCATCTCCAATTTCCACTCTGAAGAAAGTCCCATCAGTGACAGAGAACTCCAGCAGCAGCGCTAGCAGCAGCTTCAGGAGAGCAGCCTCAAATGCTACTCTGAACTCACCACGGTCACCTGCAGTGACAAGCAGCGTCACAAAAAAAGTGGGTTCTCGGACATCATTGATGGACAAGGGTTCTTCCATGCCTATTCGGAGGAAGAGCTCGACTGCTGATAGCCGTGATTCACGGTTTATGATGCTGCCCCAGGTGGATTTGAAGGCTAGTGA
Source organism: Oryza officinalis (assembly GCA_008326285.1). NCBI lineage: Eukaryota > Viridiplantae > Streptophyta > Magnoliopsida > Poales > Poaceae > Oryza > Oryza officinalis. Next base: position 13,712,825 of record BDMV01000003.1, on the reverse strand, counting down.
TGAAGTGGTTAGTGTTGTAAAAGTTCTTCATTTATGTGGATGATCTTGATGCTTTCATCATGTGGTGGTTTTTCTTCCATTCAATATAGTTCCATGCTTCTGCAGAGACTTGATTCAAGAGGTCATAGGGTACGCACTCTGAAGCAGTTGAGATTAACACCTGTACTTGAAGTAAGTGCAGTCAGCTTCTCCTTTTATCTTATGCTTCCTAGCATTTTAAGTTTTCTTCTTTATGCAGTTCTGCAATAACTCAAGCCACATGACACTGCTAAATTTTTTTTTGCAAGTTGCCACATCTAAGATTTTGGGAAAGATATATACATTCAGCATAGGCCATCATTAAGAAATGTTGCGAATGACATGTTTGCTGAAGTGCTGACCATAGTTTCTGTCTGTAGTTTGTTTATCTCAGGGACAATCGTCTATCAAGTTTGGAGGGTATCGATATTCTCAAAGGGGTTAAGGTATCATCTCTCTCCTTTTTATTGGAATGTCTTGGGATGCCTTCCATTTTGATACTTCCTGTTCTTGTGGCCTAGCTCATTTTGCTGCCTTTTGTCTTCCATCATATTTGCAGGTTCTTGACTTGAGCTTTAATGATTTTAAGCTCCCTGGGTTTGAGCCCCTTGAGAATTGCAAACTTCTTCAGGTTTGTGCTTTCCTCATAGTATCGATTGTGCTCGTGGAGGTATTTTATGAACTTTTTTTTTTGTATTCTGACCCGTGTAGCAACTTTATCTCGCTGGAAATCAAATAACTTCACTTTCTACCCTTCCCGAGCTTCCTAACTTGGAGGTATACTGATGTTACCAAACTAGTCTTGGCAGTTGATCTTTACTTACATCAACAAGGCTAAATCTATTTTTCTCATCTCTCTTGCTGCACCAGTTTCTCTCTGTTGCTCAAAATAGGTTGAAATCACTCTGTATGGCTAGTCAGCCTCGACTTCAAGTGAGTATGCTGGTTGTATCTGCCTTGAGCATAATCAAAACATCCAGTTAGACCTTAACTGGCTTTTTTTTTTTTGTGTGTGTAGGTATTAGCAGCCAGTAGAAACAAAATATCAACTTTGAAGGGGTTTCCACATTTGCCTTCTCTAGAGGTATGCTTTTACTCATTATGTTTATTATGTTGTTGAACCATGCTTCTGAAACTATTGGAATCTCATGGATGTTGTTGAACCATGCTTCTGAAACTATTGGAATCTCATGGATGGTAGCCTTTAACTCAAGCTACTTATCCATATGTTTATATATATGGATTTATGGAAACTGCAATTTCCTGTTGGTGCTTAACAAACAATAGATGATTTTTTTAGATAATGAACTTGAAGAAATATGTGAAATTAATCAAGACTATTGACACATGAAGTGTTGATGCAATTTGCTCTTACTGATGGCTAAACTAAAATGCCTGCAGCATTTACGTGTCGAGGATAATCCACTTCTTGAGATTTCACACTTGGAGGCTGCTTCTATTCTGCTTGTAGGCCCTACCTTGAAAAAGTTCAATGACCGGGGTATGTTTAACATGCTTTTCACTGCATTGCTGATCACTATTTGATTAGCTGAAATGTTAGTATAGAATAATATCCATCACGATGACTGAGCTTCACTGTTGAAATCTCATTGAATCTGATTAGTTTTAGACTATTAATGGGACAGAAATGAAAATAATGCTGGTACTTGAGATAGATAAGCTGCATTCTGTTCTTTCTTTCGGCTTACCTATTAAGGTTCTGATAGGACTAGAATGACTTTCTAAATGCTGAGAAATGAGTGAGTTCAGTTTAAATGGTTCACCTGCACATATAGTGAGAACTGAGAACATGAACCAGGAGCGCCTATTCTGGATCTTTACAGTATCTACACCATCATAATGCCTAGATATTTTTTATAATAAATTAATCAATCATGTGAGTTGATTAATAGGTCCGGTCAGATAAATATACACTGAATTGTTTGATGTAACCAGAATTGTCCGGTCAGATAAATATACACTGAATTGTTTGATGTAACCAGAATGGAGTATCTTATTACTTTATGGTTTTCAATATTTCTGAAGTGGGAACCTGTGCAGATCTGAACCCTGATGAGGCTGAAGTTGCGAAGCAATATCCTGCTCATACAGCTATTTGCATTCGTGATGGTTGGGAATTTTGCTCTCCTGAACTTGCTGCTGGTATGGTTTTAATGGAGAGAAAAAAACTACTATTATGTATTGACTTATTTTATTGTTGTTGACACATTTCCTGCTGATTGCACGTTCGTAAATGAATCTGAGGATGTATTACTTCAACATATTAGATTATTTTAGTTTTCTTCTCAGATACTAAAATATAAGCATTTTAGCATAGCGCGTCCAAACATAAAGTGATTGCATGAACAAAAGTGAAGTTGAATGATTTATTTGTTACCTGGTTCTCGAGTATCCATTTGAGTTCTAAGTGCACGCTTATGGTTCCTACTTGCATGAACAGATTCAACATTTTCCTTCCTACTTGAGCAATGGAAGAATAAGTTGCCGCAAGATTTGATAGTGAAGAAAGCTCATGTTGACCATCCGTTTGAAGAAGATCCATGTCATTGCCATTTTGGCTTCACAAATCAGTGTGATGAGGGTGAACTAGTCCTCAAATACCAATGGTTTATAGGTGGCAAGACACCAACTGATTTTGTGCCTCTTCCTGAAGAATTAAGTGAGGTAGAACAGTTTTAACTTACTTGAGCATCCTTTCAACATACTTTTGTTGTACATAACCGTACTTACAGAGCTTTTGTCTGGTTAGTTATCTATCTATTTCTTAGAACTACTTGAACTTGTGGTTTGCATTACTTGGAAGTTTTTAAGTCCCTACTGTTATAATTTGATGAGTTTTGCCATGTTTCATCCTTTTGCAAGTTATAAACTTTGGTTATTTGTAAATCAAGGTATACTGGCCAAAGCGTGAAGATGTTGGAAGATGTCTGAAAGTTGAATGCACTCTAATACTGAATGATGCTGAATTCCCGCCCATTTTTGCTGTTTCCCTGCCTGTTTCTCCAGGTATATTGAACAACTGATTATATATAAAGTATAAATACTCCAATACTGAATGCACTCCAATACTTTGTATGCCGGATTTGTCTTTGTCTAGTTAGTTGTTTGATGTATGCCTACATTACAAGCAGTAGATAGGGATAAAATATATATTCTAAAATTATGGAGCCTTTTCAGTGAAACTTTATTTGCCTTCCCATATGTTTTCTAGCTCTGCTTTATTCTGGGGACTGGGGAGGTCATAGATACAGTGCATTATGTATTTTTTATAGTATATTTTCACCCATTTACCTAAACTGAATTATGCACTAGAATGATATGGTCAAATCCTTTAGTCCTTGATCAGTTTTTGTTTACCAGGGACTGGTTGTCCAAAGGTCATCAATCTGACAGTCCATGGTGATTTGGTGGAAGGAAATGTACTCAGGGGTGTTCCTCAGATTGCCTGGTGTGGTGGGACGCCAGGAAAAGGTGTTGCAAGGTTTGTTTGTCCTTATAGCTTTCATCATGTTTCTTTTTGCAAATGTATATATGCGTTCAATCAGATGCATTAATTTTTTATGCTAATTTTTGTATCTAGTGAATACCATTGATTTTGTTAAACCTTCTTTTGAGGCTAGTTGGTTAAGGAGAAGATGGAATGGCAATGCTGTAGTAATAGATGGAGCTGAGAGGATGGAATATCAGCTAACCCTAGATGATATCGATTCAAGTTTGGTATTTATGTACACCCCTGTTACAGAAGATGGTGTTAAGGGAGAACCCCAATGTACAATGACAGATTTTGTAAAGGCTGGTAAAGTACATCATCTCATCAAATTATCTTAGCTTCTGTTCAGATATATTTGTGAAAGGGTCACAATGTCCATTAGTTTTGGTCTTAAATTACTGGGATTGCACCACCTTGTACAGAGAATATGGACCATCTGGTCTATTGTTTTTTGTAATGGCCTTTCCATTCAAAAAGTAATCAATGATGGTTCATCTCCAAGCTGTTTAATTAAAAGAACATTGTCTATTTGAAATATTCGAAATTCCCAATATATAAATTCCACAAACTGTTCATTAGTTGTTTCCTTTTTTTTTTGAAATATTCAAAATTCTCAATAATTGTTTGCCTATGGCATCATTTCAGCCACACCATCAGTCAGCAGTGTACATGTTGTGGGAGACATTGTTGAAGATAACACAATCAAAGGGAAGGGAAAGTATTTTGGTGGCAAAGAGGGATTAAGCAAATTCCTTTGGTTTAGAGAGAAGGAAAATGGGTATGAGCCATACTGCCATTAGTTTGTCATCTTTGAGTATTGAATAGAACACCTTTTTGGTATGTTTAAACATTTCATTACTAGCCGAGCAAATGAGCATTACAGTTTTTAAAAGTTTGAAACCATTCTCGGTCTGATATACGTAATCTGAATTCTGAACACATGATTAATGTATTATCTGTTATACACTGGTATGCAAATAGTAGATCTTAATGAGTTGTAAGAAAAAACAATTTGGTTGAACGTTTATACTTGGCTACTTGGATTGCCCTTCAAGTTTGCTCCTCCAAACATTTCTTGTCCTCCTTGAAGCAATTACATTTTGATAGTTTGTGCATTACTTGTGCATTCTAGGTGAAGTACTTAGTTCAATAGAACTTGCCAAACTTGGCTGTTCTCAGTCTGTCACTCGATAAGTTTTGTCTGGTATGTTATGCGATACCACTTTGGTAAGTCAGTAATAGGTCTTACAATGCACTTCCATAACCAAATATTGGAAGGTCCTATAGGATATCAGAGCTATCACTCTTATGTTGTCACTAGAAAAGGCCTACTCACATCCAATCGTCGTGTTTGAATAGCTCCTAATGTATTTTTAGTCCAAGTGGATGGCTAGATACCTCAAGCAGTGTATATTGGTCAAAATTTCGCTGGCCATTCCAACATAACAACTTGCACCAGGGTAGCTCCTGGCACCAATATGAATTCCTGCCATTTTAAGAAGGAACTTTTGGGCTTTGGCAACTGAACGTAACTTCAGGCCTGCTGAAACTCAATTATAAACTGAATAGGGAACATGTATCGTGAATTAGAGCTGCTAGACAATTGGATGAATTATTGCTCTAGTCCACAACCACAAACGGTCAATAGTTTAGTGTGGTAATTTGGACAATACGATTTTTTTTCGTGGAACAAGTTTCTTCTATACATTGTGGTAATTATGGACAGAACACTTTCATTTTGTGCAGCGAGTTTCTTCTAGTGTTATCAAATAGCATGGAATACACGCTAATGAAGGAGGATGTGGATCGGCGCCTCAAATTTGTTTATGTTCCCATCAACCTTGAAGGTTTGTTCAACCGTCCATTGCTTGCTTGCATCAGTATTCTGTTATACTAACATCTGACGGTGTCTTCTCCAGGTCAGGAGGGTGAAGCCGCTTATGCCATGACAGATGCCGTGAAGAAAGGTTAGTGGAGTTTGTGCCTTGATAGTCTCGATGTTTTTCCATTTGGGATAAAGTAGCCAGTATGATTTTTTTTTTTGGAGTATGCTAATAGAAATGTTACCCCTTTGCTTTAACTTTTTTATCAGCACCCCCAAAAGTCTTGGATTTGAAGGTTGTTGGGGAAGCAAGAGAAGGAAGCAAGGTGTCTGCTACTGCTACTGTCAAAGGTGGCACTGAAGGGTTCAGCAGGGTTCAATGGTTCAAAGGATCTTCATCCAAAATTTTAAACGAGCATGAGCTCGAAGTCCTCACTACATCTAAAGTTTCCAAGGTCTGATAAGTTTAGCTCTCTATTACTGATAAATCTACCCAATTTTTATTTGGTGTATGGCTGAACAATATTCTCCTTTTGATTTTGCAATAGACATTCCGCATTCCTCTTAGTGCTGTTGGATATTATATTGTTGCAAAGTTTACTCCCATGGCACCTGATGGTGAAACCGGTGAACCAGCCTATGCTGTATCTGCTAATGTTGTGGAAAGTGAGTCCATTTTGGTGAACTTTAATGTTTTTGAGCTAAAGAAGTTCTTGCTTTGCATTCATCTGTCCAGTCTTTTACCAACTTTGATTACTTGTATCCTCTTTTGCAGTGCTACCACCCAGCCTGAATTTTTTGACAGTCACTGGTGAATTCTCAGAGAGCCAAATGTTGACAGCATCATATGGTTACATTGGAGGACATGAAGGAAATAGTTTATATAGTTGGCATCTTCATGAGGTACATGCCATATTTGTCTTGTTTCTAAGTTAAATCCTGAATACTCAGTAAATAGCAACATAACACTCCCCGCACATATTATTATATTATTCTTTTGTACAAGTGGAGATATATATTTCTCCCTCCATCCCAAGATATAAGGCACAACCACTTTTTTTCGATATTCCATAATACAAGGCGCGTATGCATGCATGCAATTAAGCATATTCCCTCCTTTTAATTCGTATTTTAAAATCATCTACCCTCAAGATCTCTAATACCATTGGATGCATGGATTGTATTTATTGGAGTGATCCAAACGAGGTGATAGTAATTCTTTCTTGGTCTTTGTGTTAGTAGTGGTTGCGCCTTATATTTTGGGATGGAGGGAGTAACAAATTGCTGAATTCAATTTTTTTTCTTGAAAACGCAAGAAAGCTGTGTTTCTTTGTACTATAGGAAGAAGACGAAAATGCCAAATTCTGATTTCTAGTTTTATTCAGTAGTGCTGTGAGTTCTTTATGCCACACTGTTTCTTAGCTCATATAAAGTTCTGCAGACTGAAGATGATGAAGGCAGTTTGATTTCAGAAGCATCAGGCCTGTTACAATACCAAGTTACGAAGGAAGCTATTGGAAAGTTTCTTTCTTTCAAATGCATACCTATCAGGAATGATGGTATACTTGGTGAGCCAAAAGTTTTCACAGGAAAGGACAGAATCACACCAGGTGCTAGCATTGTCTTTTTGCCTGAACAATTCCTTCACAGTTATATATTTTTACAGGCTGTCTGGGTAAATGAACTGATAAATGAGGATTCTGTCTGAATAATTCATATACTTTTGTAATGCGAACCATGAGATTACAAAGATGTAATTTCATTTTTATAAAAGAATTCAAGTACAACTTTTAACTCTGTTGTGGTCTACCTGGCACTTTTTACTGCTGGATTTATTTTCTTTGTTTGTGGTTATGATATGTTCTAAGATGCTTGTGGTTATAATATGTACTAGATGGCTGCTGATTGACAAAAATATATCACACATAATATTTAATTTCGATTTCACTGACTGTTAACAGGAAGGCCAACACTACTCTCTCTTGAACTAACTGGTGAGGCCATCGAAGGGACCAGTATGGTTGCCAACAGAAGATATTGGGGAGGAGAAGAAGGGGAGACCATATTCCGTTGGATATTGGTAGGTTCCTCTTATTAGAACACTACTCTTCCCTTTCACGTAACAATGGCATTGTGATTTGTAAATCACTGGATGTACCAAGTTACCTATTACATCCTGGTAAACTTTTTTTGTGTCCACAGACTAGTTCAGATGGAACCCAGAAAGAAATTGAAGGGGCCACAAGTTCATCATACACCTTGAATTGTAATGATATTGGCTATTACATATCTGTCTTGTGCGAGCCTGTTAGAAGTGATGGAGTTCATGGTCCTTTGGTGTCAACAGAAGAGTCTGGTCCTATATTACCTGGTAGATAAACTGATAACTTGATCACTTTGGCAAATAAGTGTTATTATTTGGTTGTGTGCTCAGCATTTGTTCTTAATTTGAAAAACGGTAAGTGGATTAAGCGGATGACTAATATTTTCGTAATTTTCTTCCTTTGCAGGACCACCTACATGCCTATCTCTTGAGTTAGTGGGCCCTATGGTTGAAGGTGGCTGTTTGACCTTTCATGCCGAGTATACAGGAGGGTGAGATAAACTATCACCGTTTTAGATTATGCTTAATGCCGCATGTTTGATCACCGTTTTTGTTTCTCTTTCTTCTCATTCTAGTTTCAAGGGAGTTTGCATCCAAGAATGGTTCAGATTACATTCCGATGGCAGGAAAGAGAAATTGACTACTGATGGTCAGTTTACATTAGCATCCTTTCAAGGCCTGAATATACTATCTGTCTATCACATACAGCTGCAGTGTTTTTTTTTCTCCACATAGCAAAGCTAATGGTTAATTGTTTGTATCTTATAGAATGTCTAGATCTTACTCTAGGCGATGTTGATTCGCGGATTGAGCTTATATTTACACCTGTACGAGATGATGGATTACAAGGGTCACCTAAGAGCGTTCTATCGGATACAATTCTACCTGGTTAGTTTTCCTCAGAAATTGTTATAGAAGTTCCATCATTGGGGATTATATGGCTAGTAGTTGACTATTATCTAAAAAAAATGGCTAGTAGTTAACTGTTCATATTCGAAAGTTCTGCCTATTTATGGGTAGGCTTTTGGTTCTAGGACCAGAATATTTGATAGAAAAATGCCAGTATATATCTTGTCCAAAGCAGATGAGATGAATATAGTTTTGGGCATATTTTATCCATAATTTAATATTATTGTAATAATCAATGGCATTAATTATTTATTGATCTATCATTGGCACAGGGGACCCCAAGGGTGTTGATCTTGTTCTAGCAGAGTGTTTTCAGGACAATGAAATTTCTCCAATCAAAACCTACTTTGGTGGTAAGGAAGGCACTGGAAAATATACATGGTATCGAACTAAAGAGAAGCTTGATAACTTGGAGCCTGATCTGGTGGCTTCATGTTCTGAAGTTGTTGGAGTAAATTTGTGTGTTCTCCTACTGATTTCATCAAGCTTGTTACTTTTGAATGATTTAGGTAAAGAACTAATCTCTTTGATCTAATGGAATGTTGTCAGGATGTACAAACCTTCCTTGGACGATGTTGGCTTCTACTTGATTCTTCACTGGGTTCCTGCACGATATGATGGAGAGATTGGTGACCCATTGGTGGCTGTTACCAGTGACCCTGTCATAGCAGGTTGCCCATTGATCTTTTCCTTGGCAGTGTTCTGTGTTTACTACTATTACCTGCACATCCTCACTCCCTTACCGTACCTTGCAGCATTTCCATCTGTTTCGGATGTTCACTTGAAGCAGAAAAGTTCATCGTTGTATAGCGGAACAGGCGTCTATTATGGTGGATATGAAGGGTCAAGCTTGTATAAGTGGTACAGGGAATCTAGTGATGGAACCAGGGATTGTATAGATAGTGCTGATTTAATTACATATGAAGTGACAGATGCAGATTACAGCTGCCGTCTACTGTTTGGGTAAGGCACTTTAATTTAATCTATTTTGATCTGGTCTTGCGGACATTTAATATGACTTGGTTACATTGTGTTACCGCATAACCGATTAGGTTTCCATATGTGGAATATGATATTTTGGAATTATTGATAGGTATATTCCTGTTCGTTCTGATGGGATCATTGGAGAAGAAAGGCTCTCTGAGCCATCTGATATAATTTTCCCTGGTAATTTTAATATCTGAACCTATTACATACTGTTCTATGTTCACGTTTTCCATGCAACTACATGTCTACATGTACTAATTCTCCTTTTCTTTCCAGAACGACTTAAAATCGATGCACTCTCTTTCAAGGGAAATCAGGTTGAGAGAGAGACACTGACTGCTGTTGAACAAATTCCAAGCAATGCAGTTCAACAACATCTATGGAGTAACTACAAGAAAGAGATAACATATCAATGGTAATGCAAAGAGGTGTATGTTGTGACTTTGTCACATTGTTCAATATGCATATAACACTTGCTGTGGATCTCTTGATGCAGGTTTGCTTCCAATGGATCTGAAGTGGATCAGACTTTTGAGCCACTGGCTAACCAGTGTTCTCGCTCATACAAAGTACGTTTCGAAGATATTGGCCGATGCCTGAAATGTGAATGCTCAGTCTCTGATGTATTTGGACGATCCAGTGAATTGATATCAGCTGTGACTGCTCCGATCTTACCAGGTTGGTTGTCTACCGCTTATGCATCTTATCGACTAAATCAGCATGCATGTTGAAACATGTGAAACCTGTCAGTTGAGCAAAATATTCATTATTTATTTCAAAATGGATAGGCCTGTACAGGATCGGTCCATAGGCTTGCACTGCTGCATCTTGGTTACCTCTTTATAGTTGGGGTTTGGATACATAATGTTTTTGTTAGTTCAATTGGTGCAGGAGTGTATACTTCTGTCATCTTAATTGAACTTGTGTATGCTACTAAAAGATGCTTGGCTAGTTGGCTGCCTTAATCTCTATTGCAAAATTTGCTTGATGACTGTACCGATATCCATTCTCATGCAAAGCATTAAAATTTGCAATACCACTGAAGTGTGATGTTTGATTTTAACAGGAAAACCTAAAATTGAAAAACTGGAGATTGAAGGAAGAGGTTTCCACACTAACTTGTATGCTGTTCGGGGTACCTATTCTGGAGGCAAAGAAGGCAAGAGCAAAATCCAATGGCTCAGGTCTATGGTTGGAAGCCCGGATCTTATCTCCATACCTGGTATGATTATTCAAACTCCTTTTTTTTTAAAATGAACTAATTTTGCCACCTTTAAATCCTAATGGGGCACAAGATGTTACCCATCTAATTCTGCTTCAATTCTTGGTACTTATATTCTTATATTGCATTTAACATCTTGTGCAGGCGAAATTGGAAGAACATATGAAGCCAATGTTGATGATGTAGGTTATAGACTTGTTATCATTTATACACCCGTGAGAGAGGATGGAGTTGAGGGACAACCTATTTCTGCTTCAACAGAGCCAATCGCAGTTGGTATGGACAATTCAACAGAGCCAATCTTTTTTCCTACTAACATTTACTATTATCATCTCAGTGTTTTTTTTCCTTTTGGTGCTCTGGGGTAGCGGTTAGCTAAACAGTTTCTTCTAGCCTCCTCAGTTTAGGATGCTTGTCCTATTTGCACAGGACATAAACTCAGTGCAGTACTCTGCGATATTATTAATTTATTATTAAGTTTAATCTTCAGAGCATTACTTAAGGCTGTCAGCCTGGTCTACTAACTGCTTGGTTTTATCTCATGCAGAGCCTGAAATCTACAAGGAGGTGAAGCAGAAACTCGACGATGGATCTGTCAAGTTTGAGGTAATATTTATTTCAACACTAATGATTAGTTCCATTTTGGTATTATAGACTACTAGACTGTCTAACTGTCATGGATAGCTGAGCCTCTTATTCATCAAACTATCGAGAGCATATTTGTTTCCTATTTGCACTGCTAATGTTTCCAAATTTGAGTGCCGAGAAATTCTGCAGCAGAGTGACTATTTCAGTCACTAGCAACTGTCTCAAGCATAATAACATTTCTACTTGGGCTATTTTTATTATCTTAAAAATGTGCTAGCTTTACAGTAATGCCTCTCAGTGTTATCCTTGCAACAATTAATACCTTGTTTAGTAAGACGTGCGTAAAATTTGCATTGAACAGGTTTTGTGTGACAAGGACAGAACACCAAAAAAGGTATTTCCCCTAACATCTAATGTTTTCTTAATCATGATTCACCAGGATAATAAGCATTGCAATTTACAAGTAACATTTTTTTTTGGAAATACAAAAAAAATAACAGGCACAAGTGATGGGACATTTGGAACGAAGAATTTTAGAAGTGAATAGGAAGAGGATCAAAGTTGTAAAGCCAGGATCCAAGGCATCATTCCCAACTACAGAAGTGCGAGGAACATATGTTCCACCCTTCCATGTAAGTTCTTCATGAACTTGGAAAATAAAATGTCCCCCTGTCCTATGCAAATTTATAACTAAAGCTAACTGTTCATTGAATCTTGCAGGTTGAGCTATATCGCAACGATCAGCACCGCTTCAAGATTGTTGTTGATGGTGAGAGTGAAGTTGACTTGATGGTGCAAACTCGGCACATGCGTGACGTCATCATTCTGGTGATCAGAGGTCTTGCTCAAAAGTTCAACAGCACCTCTCTCAACTCACTACTCAAGATAGAAGCATGAAGATCGAGTTGCCAACCTGATATAATTTACAGTATGAAACCAATTAGAAAATGGTTGTTCAGTATCGATTGAAGTTGTTAGTTTACAGGATGTGTAATATTTATAGGATTTGGAGCGTGGCAGGTTTTGTGTATGGGTGTGGTCGAGTGTGTTACAGTTTTTCTTTTTCTCAAATCAGAAGCGGGTTGTTCTTATGACCCTGTTTTCCATACTCATGAAATGTACATAGGAAAGGGAGGGTTGGTGATATGGTGTTGCATTAATATACAATTTGTGTATGCAATTCTCATATTAGGCTATATTATTGATTAGGAAGATTTTTTGTATCTTTTTTTCACATTATCATCTGCTTCATATACAAAATCTGAAATGGAAATATGTACGAGTGATGGTTGTGGAAGTGCCATTCTATTTTAATTTTTGCGCTTTGTTTGGTAATGTCATCATGATGTAGGCTTACAGCAGTAAGATGCGTCGCCACGTTGTTTCAGATTGCAAAATCCATTTCTGCAATGCAAGCAATGGGCTTCTAGTTCTTGATTATTTCAGTTCGTGACTCCATGGCATGGCACCAGCAAAGCAGCAACTGGCAAGTGACACATACACTTGAGTGTCAATACAAGCAACTTATTCCAGCCTACAGGGACAGTAAATCCAGGTTCATTTACTCATTTTTCTGTGGTTGAAAAATACCAAGACTTCCATTTTTTACTGTTCCACATAATTTATTTTTCCCATTCTCTTGCTCACTATATATGCCTGTCAATTTTTTGACAGAACAGACATGCATCAAGTCACCACCAACAACATTTGCAGCTGCATCGAAAGCACATTGCATGCAGGTGAGTATCTTATCCACACTGGCAGGCTCTAACCAGGAGATGCCACATCAGCAGCAAGGATCTGTAACCTATCCATGAGTGGCCACTGCAGTCCACAAGCTCCCCTTGTGGCTCCCATTCTACATCTCCTCCAAGAATTAAAGCCCACTGCATCTCTATGGTGGCACTTGACAAATATTTCATACCATCAATTTTTTTTCCACACAGCTGCAAGGAGAAGGTAGGCTCCAGCCATGGCTTCCCAGCTCTCCGCCGCCACCTCCGTGCCGCAGTTCCATGGCCTCCGGACCTACTCCTCTCCTAGGTCCATGGTCAGTTCTTCCATGATCCAATGCTGTTAAATTATTTTCCTTTGTAACGAAATGTATAATTTTCGGTCTTTGCACCAACCAGAGATGCATACAGATATACAATTACGCATACCTAATTATTGTTAGAGCTTGATTAATCACAGGTGACGCTGCCATCGTTGAGGATGAGCAAGAAGAGGTCCCAGGGCATCCGGTGCGACTACATCGGCTCAGCCACCAACGTTGTAAGAAATTAAGAACACACACACTCATCTTCATGTGACAGTTTTAATTTGTCAGTCTTGATGTTAATGTAATGTGATGGGTAATTATTTGCTATGCAGATCATGGTGACGACGACGACGCTGATGCTGTTCGCGGGGAGGTTCGGGCTGGCGCCGTCGGCGAACAGGAAGTCGACGGCTGGGCTGAAGCTGGAGGCGCGCGACTCCGGCCTGCAGACCGGCGACCCCGCCGGGTTCACGCTCGCCGACACGCTGGCCTGCGGCGCCGTCGGCCACATCATGGGCGTCGGCGTCGTCCTCGGCCTCAAGAACATCGGCGTCCTGGACCAGATCATCGGCTAATTAAATTAATTAAGCTAGACACAAGAATCAGTATATGTGTAATCTGATCATGATGCATGAGTGTCTGTGTGATCGACGATGTAATGGTCATGTAAATTGTGCGTGGAATCAGTGCATATCTAGCTTAATTTTGTTTCTGTCAATCAATGGAATGTTCTTGATGCAGAGCTTGTTGGATTTTGATGCAGATAATGTCCCATCGTCGAGGAAGAAAATGTTTTTAATTGCTTGGTTTGAAGTTCTAAAAATGAAACATTTTCCTGTTAAGGTTTATTTTGTACTACATCCCTAATTCCCTATGCCATTTTTTGCCACCTGAAAGTTCTGCATTTTTGCAATTGCAAAATTACATGAGCTTTCACATAGGCTTCATGAGCTAATTGGTTTCTTTCTGCTGAGCAAATCCTGATTAATTTGGAAATCAGCAAAGAGGAAAGGAAAGAGGAGGACAGCATGCAAGATTCCACGAAAAAATCAACAAGATACTGAAATAAACAAATTTTGGGAGGAGTCAGAATTGGAATGACATTCAGCAGTGACCCGAGACGAGCGGCCAAGACACTGCATGCACGGATCCTCATCACTGTGCGTCAGTTTATATATCCTCATCCTCCTCCCTCAAATTAACCAATGTAATTTCATACATAAACTATCTGACGGAACAGAAATCACATCATCGAGAAAAAAGAATTGCATAACGACTACTAACACCAAGAAAAAAGAGCAGACCAAAGAGTAGAGAAAGAAAGAATATGTTACAGTAAGGAGCAACGGGAGTATGTGTGTCATCCGGTCATGATAATATAACATCACCACATCGTCACGCCCCCAACTCATATCAATCAATCAATCAATCAAAAGGAACGAAGTTAAACGCACCAATAAATTAACAATAAAAGATTTGATCAGCAGGAGCTTGATGAACTTCCTTTCTCTGAAACTCGAGAACCAGAAAGAGTTCTCTGAACATCTTCAGAAAAATTCAGGAAAAAGGTTTTCTGTAAACTGAAGAAACCGAGAGACTCAATCTACACAAATTAATTGAAGAAACCACAAATCAAAGCTTCAGTGGATCTCTGCATCAGCAGAAAAACTGAATTCTGCATGTAAGAAGGAGATGAAGAGGATGCCATTATTTATGCATGAACACATTCAGAGAAGGCTCTGGGCAAATATAATTTAATTACTGGGCTTTCTAGGAGGAGAGACACGTGGACGCATGCTTGTTGGCAGAAAGCTGCGTACTGCGTACACCCGGGCCCGGCACCACATGATCGCGGATCAACGGCCAGGATAGATGCACCTCAGCTCCTATAAATCCTTTTGCACAACAAACAGGGACTAGTCCGGTCCCGTCTCGTTCTCGCGCTCTCAAGACTTCTGATGGTTGTTAGGTTAGCCAGGGATTAAAAAACGGTGTAAAAAATTATAGTAGCTCATGGACCGGTTTTTCATTTTAAGAAATCCTCTAAAAAAACTTCACCTAAAATAACCCACGTAGTATTGTTTTTAAGCATAAGTAGTGGCAATTTGAGTTTAAAATTACTAACTTCGTTTTTTAATAGATAACGTTACGTTTAACTATTCGTATTATTCAAACTTTTAGTGTAAATATGAAAAATATAAGTCATGCTTTAAGTATTTTTAGTGATTATAATAAGTCACAACAAAATAAATAACAATTATATAATATTTTTAAATAAATAAAATGAATGATCAAACGTCATGTCAGAAATCAACGACGTCATCTGTTTAAAGAACGCATGGAGTAGGAGAATATATTGGGTGAGAAAAATATATACTCTCTATGTAAGGTCAAGGAGAAAATATAAGATCGATAAGTGATTACAACTATTATACTTCCTCCGTTCACATAACTACATTTGGCACTATTTATTTTGAAACTTTGACCATTCGTTTTTTTTAAATACAAGTAATAACGGGTTCATCGCTGGCCGATTGAGGCGGTCCTTGACCCTGCTTGCCGTCCTCTATCCAGCTACCGTCATCAGGAGCATCAACCACCACCAACTCAACGATCGGCAGCCATCCGGCCCCACCCTTCGTTGAGAGAACGCTCCCTTGACAACGGCAGGCTGCATTTGGGGCGACGCTGCCACCAAAGGTGGCATCTTTCGTCGGTGGGTGCAGCAGGGCCAGAGATGCAGCGTCAAAGTTGCCGCTGTTGCTCGGCAACAGGGCCACCGCTGTCAGCCCCACCCTACGCTGGGAGAACGCTCCATCGGCCGTGACAGGCTGTAGTTGGGACAGCGCTGCCACCAAGGTAGAACCTTACGCCGTCATCTGCAGCAAGGGCCTCACCGCCACTGGCAAGGAGGCGACCAATACCTCGACCGCCCTCGTCACCGTGTGCGCCAAGATCGTCGGGGTGGCCGTGGCGCTTCTATGCGTCATGGTGGGGCCCAAAAGGGCCCACCTCGC
Organism: Oryza officinalis; assembly: GCA_008326285.1. Taxonomy (NCBI): domain Eukaryota; kingdom Viridiplantae; phylum Streptophyta; class Magnoliopsida; order Poales; family Poaceae; genus Oryza; species Oryza officinalis. The sequence continues at coordinate 13,696,606 of BDMV01000003.1, read as the reverse complement.
TTTGGCCCGTCTGGTGAGGATTTGCTGGGGCGATGGTTCCACCATGCCGTGGGTGGCCACTGCCGCCGACATGTCCACCACCGAGGTCGCCTAGAGACGCGCCTTTCTTCGCCCTCGCGTGGTCAGCATTGAGCCTGTGAAGGTCAGCAACGAGCTCGTGAATGATGGGGTTGGAGATATGGGCGTAGACACGAAGACCATCAACACCATGAAGATCATCTTCAATCAACAAGAGAAATAACACACATTAATTCACACAACACACATTCTTGTTTGACTGCTTCATTCACACAATAATTATTTTCTTTAACTCTCCTTGTTTAACCACAGGATTTTCATTGCGGAGATACTCACGGATACTATAAGAAAACTACCCGCATGCATTTAACTATTTCATTCATCTTCCCAGCCATGCAGGTTGTTTTATCGGTCTTTGTGGCTATGTTGTTTGAAGGGGTGACACTAGCAGGGGCTATCAACCACACTCTGAGCAACCTAGATCAACTCAAGATGATGATCAAGACCTCGTTCCTAGATGTGGAAGTTGCGGCGAAGACGTGGGTGCAACAACAACCACTGCATGATCATGACTTGGCTGATGGTTTTTTTAGTTAGAGAATCATACATTCTTGCTGGAAACTGTTAGTGCATTTTGTGGTTCTGTGTGTGTGAGAGCAGTAGAAATAAAATATCAACTTTGAAGGGGTTTCCACATTTGCCTTCTCTGGAGATCTGTTTTTATTTATTTTTCTTATGTTGTTGTTGAACCATGCTATTTCTGAAAATTTAGGAATCTCATGGATGGTACCCTTTAACTCTAAGCTACTTATGCATATGTTTCTATATATAGATTACTAGAGACTATAACTTCCTGTTTGTGCTTAGCTTAACAAACAACAGATAATATATAGTATAGATAATAAGTATTTTGGTAATTGGGAGTTTGAAATTGGTAACAATCATTGCGTTGTTCAATGTCTTTATGTTTTATGTCACAGAGAATAAAGCTTGTATGCATAAAAGAATTCGTACCATACATGATTAGTTATTATCAGTCCACTGTAGGATGCAGATATATTTGAGCTTGAATAAATATGTGAAATCTAGTGAAAGACTACCTACTCCTATCTAACATTCTTGCTACTTGTTCTTAAGATTATGAAAACTATTAGAGCATTTTTAGTATGTTTGGTGCTGGTGTGCTTGAAATTTTGACAACATATCACTTATTAATAAACTTGGACCAAACAAATAGCTGCTATGTACCTGCCTAGTCAATTATTTCTTTAACTGGTTTTTGTCATATCAATGGTTTTTTAAACATATGTGAATGTTGTTGTCTATGTTCTGTGTGTTCTACAGTGTATGCATGTTCTGGCACATGTAAAATGGTAAGTCTATTTTACATTTCTAGTAAAGTCCACTCTTTTATAGTGCTACCACCCAGCTTGAATTTTTCGACAATCATTAGTGAATTTGTTGACAATCACGGGTTTTAAGCTTCCTTGCATTTTTTACAAATAGTTCATGTAATTTTTGATGTTATGCATAATCTAATATTTGTTTGAATTAAGTAAATATCATATATATTGAAATGAGCAAACAAGTAATACTAGTTAATAAATGATATTTTTTCTATGACATATTATTATGTATTTTCTTTTACCCATAGCAAAGCATGGGCATTTTGCTAGTTATCACATAAAAAGTACAAAATAACTCCTTACAACTTATCACTAGTTTTAAACAATCCAGCATAACAAATATACAAATGTAGATAGTGAAAAGTCACTTGAGCATTATTTATAATGTCGTGTAGCCATCAGAATGATACCAAATGTCACCCATCAAAATTTTCTAATAAAAATGTAGACATTATGGAACTATCTGTTGACGGACTATACGCCGATCACGGTATTTGTAGAGTATGAGAATCGTTGGAACCAAGGTATACGCAAGAGTAGATCAAGCAGATAAGAGACAAAGATTTATATTGGTTCGGACCGTCAAGATGAGTAACAACCCTATTCCAGTTTATATGTATTATGGATGGGAATATCACTCAGAGTACAATGGGGAATAGAACAACTGGATGAATCCGTCGATTAGAAGCTGTCGACAATAGCCCAACGAGATCTATTTTCAGCAAATATGGCATTGACTTCCTTCGGATTGCTTCTGGGCGTAGCTCTGGCTATGACTTGTAACTCGATGCCCCTCCCTGAATGTGGGGGCCTTGGAGGCCTTGTATATATAGCATAGATCATCTTCTTCTCCAATTAGAACTCGGAGAGGTAAAATAGGATACGAGCTTAAGGAGACCTTATCTTCCCTGACTTGGACTCTGACACCTTCTATTCCAGGAAGATAATTTCCTTCTTTATTAATCGTATTTCTTTAATTAAAGGATACTTTCTCGTACACTATCGGGTATATAGTATTGCCATATTTCATTAACCCGTGTATAGGAGGTATGCCTTATTCTTGACACTGACACTATACATATCATTGAATAATATCCACATACATTAGTAAGAATATCCTATAACATTTTTTTGGTGAAAAAATTGTCTCTCTCAATACTTGAAAATGAGATAAGCAACTTTGGTGCGACAGGATTTGATATCGCGCAGAGGGGGGGAGGGGGTGAACGTGTGAACCTGAAAACACTTAGCAGCGGATTTAAAATTCCCTTACAGGAGTATCCGGTCCTAACTATAGGATACTCCAATCAAAATTAATGTTTTGTCTATGCATGACACGCTAACCGGAAACTCTGGTGTCTAATACTGGATATTTCAGTTCCCCTTGTTGCAGGTTCCGAAGAAGATGAACAAGGGACAACCTGGGTGAGATTGGGAAAGGAGAGGAGAAATCTTTGCAATCACATAAACAAGCAAATCGCACGGGAGATACAAAGATATTTTTTTCCTAAAGTTTGGATCCAAGGATCCTACTCTCCATTGAGGGACTTCAAGGAGCCGGATCTCGATTGATCCTTTGCCTCACCAAGCTAATAACCAGAAAAAAAGTTTAGATTTCAAGCTACCACCAAGGATCAGTAGGTTTTCTCCTAACCACCAAGATCCAAGGATGAAACACCCACACCTTCCTTCGGTCAAGCTTTCTCTACCAAGCAAACTCCTAGAAATTAGTTCGGGCTTCACTAATTTACCTCTTCCTTTGAGGAGGTGAGAAAAACCTTCAAAAACTTTCCTAGGCTATCCTCAACATTGAATGCTCGCGAGAGGCGCCTAGCTGTCTAGGAGAAAATCTCCAAGAACAATAAGCTCAAGAATGTAGCCAACGTCGATCCCAAGTGCTTAATGCAACAAGCCCTAGCTTGCAATCTATGGGAGTATATCCAAATCCCTTCTCTCACACAAGAATTTGGCACAAGATTCAAGGTGAAGACATATATAGAAACCCTAGAGAAGCTATGGGAGTAGATATGAAAGGTGTGACAACCACTACTCAAAGCACG